>CM076903.1:37436646-37519086 GCA_039519145.1 Kokia cookei
GTTCGCAAGCTTGGAAATAAAAGTAAACATAAGAAAAACTAGGTCTTAGAACAATTAACAAAGTCATCAGGTAGAAAGATATCTCTAAGCCCAAGTAAGGTCCCACTTTACCTTTGAGTCCAGAGTTCATTTGCAATACCTACTCACTATTTATTCATCATCTAGATGACTCACTTCACCACATCACATCATGTTGTCTATTTATCTATAATGTTTAGAAATGAGTGGGTGAACTCTTGCGAACTCAATGAATGTATAGGAAAACCACATAACACATACAGAAACATAAGTTAAACAAGAGCATACTAAATTTTTTGATCTACGAGCTTGGATTCACCAAAATTATGAGAAGTCTAGTTTATGGTTTCACTATGTCAGTTATATAAAACAGAAAAACATAATATTTTGGAAAACACAATATTATTCACATTCTTTTCTGTTGGATAAACGAATCTCCTTATAACTCCTCACTTTGACTCAACGAGTTTGACATATCACATAAGTCAAGCATTAAGCCAACACTCCAACACACCAACATATCCTATTGAATGTATCTTAGCTCGTCATTACCTTATTTCTCCTAAACTATCCCAATGCCTCTCGTCCAAATCACAAAACACGATCTCACCTTAAACCTAAAAGATAAGTTATGGGTTCTTGTTTTCGTAGAAACTTGACATCAAAAGAAAAAGTAATCGATGTAGAAATTTGAGAGAGTTTTTTCATCCAGAAGAATATGAAATTTTACTAAAAAGAGTTTAATTTATAGGTACTAAGTGTTTTAATGTTCTTAGGATGCCCTAGTTGACATAGGAAATAGTTACGTGCATGGGTGGTGTTATGAAGAGGAAAATAAGCTGACTTCCTAAATTTAGTATAACTGCCCTTTGGCTACTCTTAGTTTTAACTTTCACTCTTAACTCAAACCCATGATTGCATCTCACTAGGCCCATTGGCGACCCTAGTTCGCTAGGCTCAAACTCCTAGGTCCTTTTTTAGGATGTTACAGATATACTAACCAAGCCACTTGGAAAGGTCAAGTTTGAATATTTAAGGAATATGATTGGTTTCAATAGCATGGAGGCCAATGAGGAGTGCTAGAAGATGACCACCCATGTAACTGGTTCATTTTTGGTGTTTGCATATAGTTGTTACAGCTTTCATGCATGCATGTAGCACATGTGTATGCTGCTTAGTTCTCAGTTTCATGTTTAGTTCTTCTGTTATGATATTCAGTTGTAATTGAATTTAGTATGTAAGTTACTTAGTGTGTTTAGCTACTGATTGACACAAATCAGCTTGTGTAAAAGTAATGTTTCACAAGTTACTAAACTGATTAGTGGGGTTAGTTGTTTTTGGTAAACAAATGACTTGTATTGTAATTTTTTTGATGAACGAAAGGTAGCAGATCAATTTTGTTGATTTGTTTAGCTGCAATCTTTAGATCTGTTTTTTCCTCTCTCATTTATTTGCTTAAGCACCAAATGCATTGATGTTTGTTTGAATCGATTATTTGTTGTTTTGAATCGATTCTTTGCTTTTCTGAATTGATTGTTTTTCATGTGACTCGATTCTAAGTTGTTTCACTTTATTCAAACTCCAACACTCGTTGATACTCAAGATTCCTGCAATAAAAACATATTTAATTTGTTTGCATACTTGTAGAAATATATGTCAAATTATCAATTGAGATAAAAATAAAGACCCTTCACGGAATTCCCAATCTAAACTTGTGTTTGCATCAAGTGCTTCTTGTACTTTAGGTGTGTTGAGGTAGTGTCAGACCCCAAAATTAGACTTAAAAGTTTCAAGGGTATTTTAGGAATTTAAGCCTATATGTGCTCGAAATTTCGTAAGTTTGGTAACTGATAATATTTTTTACAATGGCTATTAGGAAATTAAATCAATTTTTGAAAATGAGTTTTAAATAGTTTTAATTTTAAAAATAAGACTGATTTGTAAAAGAGTCAAAATAAAGAGTTTTTATGAAGTAATTTGACCAAATATCCAAAATCAACTTAACCCCCTATTTCAATTGTATTTCACGTCAAACACCTCCTCCCCCATAATTCATAACGTCTTTTGCTCCCCCAAGCTCTCCCAATTTCTTTTGATCACCAATTCCTAATCCCTTTTGATTTCTAATAACTCTTGAACCTTAAATACCCATTAAAACAAAAAAAAACACCCAAAAACTTCATCATCTTCTCCAAGCGTGGGTTTTTTTAGATTAGTGTCAAAGCTCATTTTTCTTCAAACAAAGGTAACCATTCGATTTTTTATGAGTTTTAAATGATATATAGTCCCTTAAACTGAGTTTTTAGCCATTAAAACACAAGTTTTGAATAAAAGTCGAAAATCGAGTCTTTAAAGGTGAATTGCGGATTTGTGGATAAAAACTTGGTAGTAAAGTATTTTTCAATTAGTTTTAACAAGATTAAAATGTTTCTAAACATAACTTGAATTTTAGTTAAAGATTTACAACGTTTTAATGAATTTTATTCATAAATAATCATTGTTTATCGAAAAATTTTGATACCTTAAAACGTATAGTTTTGTATAGTTTAAAGGTTGAGAATTAGTCGTAGAAAAAAATGTAGATTTTCGGAATTCATTTCATATGAAAAGATCAAATGTAGACCGAGATATTTAAATTTAAAGTTTTCTATATTAAAGATTTCGGTTAAAAGAGAACGTAGTTTAGGCTATTGTTTATGACTGTTTGAGATGAGTTGATGACTGATTGTTGCTTATATATTTGTGTAGTATGTCTTGTTGAAGTGTCAGAGTCAATAGAACCTTCAACAAGTAGAGATAAAGGCAAAGGAAAGCTTGTCTAAGCTTTCGATTTTCGACAAAAGTGTATATTTTGGAGAGTGTTTTGGAATCGTTGCATATTTTGGTGAGTGTTTTGGAATCGTTGCTCATAGATGATTCGTTCTGTATTTGGGAAGTTAGAGGTAGCCTAAAACCTTACTCTAAATTTTGAGTGTTAGTGTTCTCGCACTTATGACTAAATGTGATATATGTTTACTTGTGATATTATGAATTGTGAAATTCAGAACATATATGAGATGTTATGAAATATGTTATAATCTTATAACGATTGTTGTGAAAGTGAATATGAGGGTATGTTATTTATACCATGTGATAATAAATATATGGGTATATTTTTCATGTTATGTGACAGTGTTTATATTGTGTTAATAATGTGAATATGCAGTAAATATGTGCAAAAATCAGTAAGTAAATATGTGATAATATTGAGATATTTTGACCTTGTGACCTTATGAGACCATTAGATATAGTTGGCATGTCATAGGATTGTGAGTACTCACCTTTGTGTTACGTTATATGGGGCGTTGAGGCTTAGAGATAGTTTTCGGAGAGATAAGAGAATGTGAGCTACGCTCCATTCATCGGGATATGTATATGTGGTGTGTTTAGAGAGTGTTAGCTATATGCTTCACTTATGGGACATGTTCTACTCGATGAGTCATATTTAATGTGTTTGAAGATTCGTGTATCTAATGTATGGTGATAGAATTCACTTTATGTTTCACAATCTCAAGAGCCAAATTATCATAGATTGTGATTAAATGTGACTAAATATTACTGTATATGATTATATGTGATTATTATGTGCTGTAAGTTATGCTTAAATATTCATGTGATTAATGTGTAAATAATTCATGAAAAGATGATTAAAAGTATGAAATATGGCACTAGAGTTAATGATGCTAAGAATATGATATATGTTTATTTGATTGATGCATGATGATTTGATTACATAGTGGTTATTCTGAGCATTCACTGAGCTTGTTAAGCTCACCCACTCCTTTTTAACTATTGTAGATATTTAGTGTCGGTATGAGAGGTGTGGTCTCGAGGAGTGATCGAAGACAAGTTGATTATTTTAGCTTCTATTAGTAGGCGTTATAAGTTTATTTATATTTGGGAAATAAAGGCAACGGGATAGGTCAATGTGATAGATTTTATATGGGTTTTCCTATGGTTTTTTTTAGTTGTGTGCATGCCTATTATGTTTGGTGATTTATGGGCTTAAATATAGTGTTTTGGACTGTTATTTGAGATGTTTTGATGTTTATTTTATAAGGTATTTATTGCATGAGATTTAGGACTTGTCTAGTATGGATGTTATGCTGATATGTGATGTATTTGTTTAAGGTCTGGAACAAAGATATCAATATTCGGGTTTTAAAAATGATTTCTTTGAAATTTTTGAAGTGCAAGAAGTCAATTCTACTTGTCGAAATCGATATTTTAGTAAGAATATCGATACTTGAGGGGAATTATCAATACCTACGTAACAATTTTGGAAAATTTTGCTAAATGACTCTAATGCATGGTTAATAATTATTTGATTTTTATTCGATGTATGATAGCATGTTTATAAATAAATTTAGTATGTATGACTTATAATATGAACGAATACTACTAATAAGTATGAACACTATAGTAATATAAGAAAAAAAGTTACATGTGTGATAATATGTTAATGTGAGATGAACATGATGCGAGACGGCGATGTGGTGTCCTACTATTCGGGCTCGACAATCGGGTAGGGTATAGGGTGTTACAGGTAACGATGTATCCGGCCGGCTCCACAGCATGGATCTGTGGCAACAAATCTCATAGCAAGCTGCAATAATAAAAATCAAAGACTAGTTTTTACTAGGAAAGAACCAGTTAATTTCTGTGACATATTTACTGAAAATCTGCTTTCATGCCTTTAGATGAGTGTCCCCTGATAAACGGTCTGGCCAAGTAAAGTTGGTGAGAAGCAAATAGGCAAATCATGTCTCTAGGGTCAGTATTTGAACCTTTTTCTTCTTCAAGTTTGTTAAGCACGTGGATGCATTGTTTGGACAGATTCTGGTGAAAGTATTCTTTAAGGTACCTTGACTCATTGCATACAGTTTTTCTCAAAATGAGCGATTCATCTGAGATGACTCCATGTGACCACAAGAACTCATGGTTGATGACACTAATATCTGGATCCGAAAGAGGTTTCCCAGCTGCAGAATGATCAAAAAGCTTAAATCCATATATAGCTAAACACAACAATAGAACAGTTTGGTACTGAGAGATTAACTGCAATGGCTTTAAGCTTGATGGGGCTGCCACTGAAACGTTTATTGTAGTTTAGGATTAAGTCAGCCAACTGAGGGATGTAGTGACCTACATTTATTATTTTTGAGCAGAAAAAGAAGGATCAAATTTGAAGCCAGTGATTCCATTCAGATCATAAAATGATATTGATAACAAATGGAAACCTGACCTGCATAGCTTTCCCCAGAAAGATACAAACCTGAGTTTCTATACTGTGGGAATTCTTGTAACCAGTTAAGAAGAAAAGCATATTGTCCTTGGCTGAAAGTACTGGTAATAAGTACTCAGTTCAAAAATTACCAATTTGAAATAAATAATAATATCAATATCAACCTGTTGTAGTATCATTCAGACCAAGGTAATGAGATCTTGTGTTTGAGTAGGAAAATCCAACTCCAATTGGACTCTCAAGATAGAACATGTTTGACTCCGTAGATTGAGAAAATCAGCTCCATTCGTTGAATAACTCAATTTCATGAATAAAATACTAAACAAATTACCAATATTCCATGAATATCAAGCGTCCATGTTTCCCAAGCTGGAAAGGGCCATCTTCCATGAATGCACCAAAGCCGAGAGACGAACAACCGGGTCCTAAACTGAAACAAACCCTTCAAGGAGAGAAACTGAAGGCACTGTGGAAACAATTGTTAGCCTTACTTACCACCATTAAGCCACAATGTTAAGGGATGTGCCAGCGGATTGGCGGAATCGGCTTCCACAAAGTAATAAAATAAAGCTCGGCCATGTTAAGGTTGAGTGAGGATGTAACCAGTGTATTGCTTGGAAGGTTGACCTAGGAGAGCTTTTATTAGCTCACCACAAGTACTGCGAAACAAGAATAAAAAGAATGAAATAAGAGGGAAGGCACGGACATGGAGCAACTTCATATTTTTTCCACAAACTGAGAAGAGAACAAATTCCTCCCAAGTCATTATATGTGTAATAGCCCACTCCAATAATACATTCAAGTTGCTTTTATGCAAAACAAATTAAATTACTTTCATCTTCTTTGAAATGTCTGAGTAATAAATATTTAACAACTTCAATCCAGTAGCAATAGGTATACCAGTTTAGGCCAGGGTTGTTTGTCAGTATACTTAGATCATAAGCCGGGCTACTGTTCAGGTCCGAAGACTCGTAAAGTAAAAATATTTGAGCAAAAATATATGCTCAAAAAATGAGTTTTGACAAAAAAAATAAAGTTTATTTTTAAATTGATCGGGCCTCGACTAGGATTTTTTAGCTTGTACCTAGCTTGAATAAGTTGTTTTGCTTTGCAACTATATTTATTCAATTAGATATGTTTTCAATTTGTTGGAAAATATTTATTTTAATGTTTTTAGTATTTTTGATATATTATATTTTAAAAATTTATTTTTCAATAAAAATAATCTAAAATATTTAATATGAGTGGATTGAGTTGAATTTAAATTTAGCATTTTTAATTCAGGTCGAATTTGAATAAAATTTTAAATTTATTTTTTGAACTGAATCGAATCCAAACCTAAAAAATAAACTTAAAATTTTTTATCAATATGATGTGACCCATGATCAAATCAATACATTGAAAAAGTAGAATATCATATCGTAGAAGTAAAAATAAAACAAAGTAACAAACAAATTATTTCCAAATTGAATTATGATTAATTGTAGAATTCATGAGACAATAATATAAACACAGTATGTATTTAAAATTTATATAAAATAAATTATGTAAAAGTTATATGTAAATTTATAATATCTTAAACAAAACAAAAAATTGAACATGCACATAATATTAAAATAATAATAATAATAATAATAATATATACATACATATCATATAATACAAAGCATTTTATTATTGATGAGCATTTTCAAATTGTCAGCATTGTGATTATCTAACAAATTACTAAATAACTTTCGATTTGTATACCCTTCCACTCAAAATAACAATCAACTACTTACTGCTAATACTTTCTTTGTTGATTGATTCAACTGGAAGTCTGTTCTCGTGCATCAATTGAACGGTGGTGGGTTTTTCGCATCCTACGAGATCCGCTGGGGATTTTTCGAGGAGGAGTTTCGGGTTTTGCGTATTTTGTGGAATCCTCTAAAGGTGTTGATGTTCTTTGTTTCCTTTGCTTTCTTGGCTTTTTATTCTGTTTTCTTTTGATTGCTAGATCCTCTGATCCGGGTGAGGTTTTTGGTTGTTTTTGTTTTCTTTATTAATCTTTTCTTTGTTTACAGTAGTCTTCTCGGGTTTAGTGGGTTTTGTGGGTGGTGTTCTTGGATATTACGGTGGAGTTTAAAGGGCTTTTTGGGAACTCTCTGCACGATTGTTTTGTAATTGTTATTTTCTTTACATACTTTTTAATTTGCTTTTATGTTTTCTCTAGGATAGGGTGTCTAAGGTCTTGTCATCTAGTCTTGTCCATCTTTTTTACTTTTTCTTTATTGTTTTTTAGCTTTCTTGTGTTCAGGTTCTATCACCTATCCTTTTGTTGTTTCCTCTGGTGTTTACATATACTTTGTACTGGGTTTTTTTTTTGTTTCCTTTCACTGGTGTTTTTTTTTATCTTTTGCTTCAGGAAACGGTTATGGATGATGAAATACGAGACATATTTGAGAAACTAAAATTTTCGGAGGATGAGTCTAACAAGGTTCTCTGCAAAAATATTATTGATAAGGAGGAAGAGGGTTGTGAAGCCTGAGCTGTCATAAAGATTCTTTCGAAAGAAAAAGTGAATAAAGAGGCAATGTACCGGGTTTTCAAATCTTTGTGGTATAGTAAAAAATGGGTCAACTTTGTAGAATTAAAAGATGGAGTTTTTCTAGTAAAATTCAGTTTGATGGAGGATAGAGAAAGGGTTTTGAATCTAACCCCCTGGCTTTTCGATCAAAATTTATTTGCTATGGTGCCATATGAGAAGAATATGGAGTTTAGACATTATGAGTTTAATTTGGTACCCTTTTGGATTCGTATCTTTAATATTCCGTTAGAGTTGAAGGATAGACAAATAGCTACGAAAGTTGGAGGTGCGATCGGAAAACTGATGGCCATTGATTGGCGTGACAGAGCTGGCTGCTGGGAGGAGTTTATAAGAATACGAGTTCTGGTTGACATAATTAAGCCATTGAGAAGGATAGCTAAAGTGGTAAAGAAAACGGGGATGGAAATAACATGTGTTTTGAAGTATGAACGGCTTCCGGTCTTCTGTTATATTTGCGGTAGAGTTGGTTACAGTACCAAGAAATGTGATCTTTTTTCAGAGGAGATAAGTCCAGAAGAGTTTCAATACGGAAATTGGTTACGGGTGAAGCTGATCCCACAAGGCTCAAGTAATGGAAAATGGCGAAATGGTGTCGAGATAATAGAAGATTCAAAAAGTTGGAAAAGGTAATGATACTTCAGTAAGTTTGGGAGGTGATAGAGGGAAGGAAATGGTTCAAGAAAGGAGGGAGGGGGCGGTTATCCGAGGAAGGATCTGACTCGTGTTTTTCGTGGGGAAAGAAGCTGGCACTTTTTATTAAGGATAAAGAGGGTAGAACAAAGAAACGTAAGAAGGGCAGAAGTAACAACCGGGGGGAGGACGAAGTTAGTCCGTTAAGGGTGGTCAAGAGGAAACTTTCGGAAGGATCTTCTCCTTTCAAGGCGGCGGCTGGTGACCAGCCCCGCCGCGAACAATGAAAATCATCTGCTGGAATTGTCGCGGGTTGGGAACCCTACGACAGTGACCGAAGTTAGGCAGCTGCTCGCTGCTGAATTCCCTGATATTCTTTTTCTATGCGAGACTAAAATTAAAACGTGTGATTTTGACAGGTTAAAGAGGAGAAGCAAAATGTCTGGATGTTTTGTGGTTGATGCTGTTGGGCGTAAAGGTGGTTTAGCTGTTTTGTGGAATGAGGGGTGCGATGTGAATATTCAAAGTTATTCCTCCAATCATATTGATTCTTTGGTTACGGGGAAGGAGTTGAATCAATTTCGTTTTATTGGCTTCTATGGTTATTCGGAGTCAAATTAGAGACATTTGTCGTGGGATCTCTCAAGTAAAATTGGTAGTCGTGTTAATGAGGATTGGATCATCGGTAGGGATTTTAACGAAATCTTGGATGATTCAGAGAAGTGCAGTGGTAGGTGTAGGGCTAGCGGAGCAATGGAGGATTTTCAAAGAGTTGTCCAGAATTTATCTTTGGTTTATATAAAGCCGGACCATGGGTGGTTCACATAGACCAATAATAGAAGCGGTCATGATCTAGTAAGAGAAAGATTAGATAGATTTTTTGCTTCTGCTAATTGATTGTGCATGGTTCCTTTTTTGGCTACAGGGGTTATTCGTCAAGCAAATTCGGATCACGATATGATCGTGCTTGATACTTTGGGGCGAAAATCAAAAGGTGCCAGAAGAGATCCAAGTTTATCGTTTCGCTACAAAGCTTGTTTGGCTAAGGATGAAGAGGCAAAAGGCATCATTAAAGAGGCGTGGGATAATAGAAATGGGAATGTGCTGAAGCGTATGGACAAGGTCAAAGCTATGCTTGGGAGATGGCATTACAATCGGTATAGTGACAGAAAAGGTCGAATAAAATCTCTTTTAAAAGAGATTGATGATTTGGTTAAGGAGCCTAAAAATGATTTTAATACCGAAAGACTGCGGCAAACTCGCATGGAGCTGGCTGGTTTGTACACGTCGGAGGAGACTTATTGGGCACAAAGATCGCCTGTTAAATGGTTAAAGGAGGGAGATAGGAACACGAGATTTTTTCATGTTCATGCCACACACCGTGCTAAGAAGAACTGTATGGCAGGATTGAATGATGAGAGGGGTAATTGGGTTTCTAAGGATAAGGATATTTGTGGTGTTGCTCATAAATATTTTGACAATTTATTTACTTTTGGTGGTAATAATTAGTTTGACTATATTCTTGACATTATCCCTCACTCTGTTTCTATGGATATGAATGAGGTTTTGTTGAAGGATGTTATGGAGAAAGGAATTTTGGAGGCTTTTAATCAGATGGATCCGAGGAAAGCTCTCGGCATTAACGGATTGTCCGGTTTATTTTATAAAGAAAATTGGAATATGATTGTAACACCTTTTAACCCTAAATCGTCGTCGAAACAGGATTACAGGGTATTACTAAACATATCGAACAATTTACAAATAATAAATAAATAATTGATGAACATACTATAAAATAATCATAAATTTCCTTAATTGGACCTTCGAGGCTCAAAATACGTATAGAAGAGAATTGAGACTTGTTTTGGTGCTCCGTAGATTTTTCGTTAATTTTTTTTTTCAAACGCGATATAACCCTTTTTTTAAACATCTAACTTTCTCTGCAATTTCAACCCGCAACCAAAACAATTTATACTCAAATTCACCTAAATCATAATCATTTCATTAACATATTAATTCAATAATCAAACATTCTTAATATTATTCAAAATTTACTAATAACTTTATTCATTATTTTCATTCAAACATAATGCCAAATTTTATAATATACTCTTTATCATTTTATTAAGCTAATATCAAAATATAGTGTATATATATATATATATTTTTTTTTTACAACTAACATTACAAGCGTATACATGTAACATATACAACACCTAGTACATGCTACTTTTACCAAAAGAGGAGAATTACATCACCGAGTTTATACTGAGGTCGGGATCAATCTGGATGCTGAACCAGGACCTTAATTTCTACTAATCTGCGTACGTAAACAACCTAATGCTGAGTATTTCATACTCAATGGTATTACTATAATTCAAATTATATATAACCAAATAAATTTCACATAATCAATCATACAATACTTGAACACATATTATCTTAATTTATACACCACTTTCATTCCATTCAATTTCAAATCAATTTAACCATTTCATTCTAATTTCTCAATTTCATCATATATCACTTTATATGCCTCAATTTTTCATTTTTATTCAATTTTTCTTTTTCACATTGTTTACCCCTATTAACAAGACTCGGACCTTAGCAGATACACGGATCCAACCAAACACACTAGAATGGCACCCAGTGCCTCATCGGATAGTTCGAAGCAATAAAGTGACACCCAGTGTCTCATTGGCCTAGCCGAAGTAAAGTGGTACCCAGTACCTCATCGAATCTATCCGAAGTAAAATAATGACACCCAGTGTCTCATCGACTCAAGGTCGAAGTATCCCTGAACTCTTCCAATCCTATGGCATGCCAGCTATATCCGACTCAGCCCAACTTGTTAATAGGGACTTTCAATTTATAATTCATATCACTTTCAATTTCAATTTCACTTATTAAATATAAATATCGAAATAAACATTAAATAATGAATAATTTAAATTATAGTAATACAAACTCGGATTTCGCGATTAATCCTCGTTAACTTTTTCCTTTTCTTTTTGTGTCGATGCTTCGGGTTCTTTGCTAGCTACAAAAAAAATAATAATAATTTACACTATTAATTACAGCACTAATTTATAATAATAATTTAATTTCTATCCAATTTATACCTTAATTCCAATTTAATCCTAATTAACTTATTTATTTTTCTAACTTAATTCATACTTTATTTTTATTCAATTTCCTTCCATATTCTACTTAATTATCTAATGTTCATAATAAAACCCAAATTTAATTTTTTTTTTCAATTTAATCCCTCTATCACAAAACTTAAGCTTCTTTTACAATTTAATCCCTTTATCAATGCTAACTTGAAATTCATTCAATTAAATCCTTATTTCACTATTTTGTTTAACATGAACTATGTTCAAAAACCTTAAAACTTCCAAGACCTCAACTTAATTTCATCAAAACTTTGTTCTAAAGCTTCTAAAACATCTAATTTAAGAGAAAATGGCTTAATTGACTTACCAATTAAAGATTAAAGCTTCAAAATCCTAGTTTCCCCTTTTTCTTTTTCCTTCCCTTTTCTTTCTCCCCTGTTTCATTTGAGCCTCTGTTCCTCCTTCTTTTGTTTCTTTTTTCTTTCTTTATTCTTTTATTTCTTATATATATATATATTAGTTAATAATAATATTAATAAATTATAAATATCTATTTATTTAAATAATAAGTAAATTCATATTTATTTTACAAATGTACAAATATAATTTTTACACATGTATATTTTATTACTATACATTTGGTTTTAATCTATATATATATTTCATTAATATAATAAAATAATATCAATTAAATAATAATTTATATTATTATATTTTAATATTAATTAATAATAAATTAAAATCATGAAAAATCTTTAGATTTTTCTCATGATTTGCCGCCTCAAATTATGCAATAGGCATAATTGCCATTTTAGTCCCTCTTTCTTTCTTTTAATCTATAATTAGGTTTTCACCTCTTATTCAATTTAGTCATTTTTACTAATTACTCTAAATTAAACTAAATTTACCTAATCAAAGCCTAATTAAACACAATACTAAACTCATAATTACTCATAATAATTATTTACGAACTCAATTTACTAAGACGGAGGCCCTATAACTCACTTTTCCAGTGCCTGTGAATTTAGGTCATTGCAGTGGTGGGAAAAGATGTCATTGACTTGTGTAAAGCGATTGTAAATGGGAGCAGGAGTGTGGGGGATTTGAACGAGACTATTATTGTATTGATTCCTAAAGTCGATGACCCTAAAGATTTAACTCAATTTCGTCCTATTAGATTGTGTTGGTTTATTAATAAAATAATTGCAAAGGTTTGGGCTAATCGTTTGAAATGTTTTCTTTCCAGGTGTATTACTCAAAACCAGAGTGCTTTCGTACCCAGTCGTATGATTCACGACAATATTCTGATAGCCCATGAACTTTTGCACTATCTTCAAAGCTCTCGAAACAGGCCGAATAAAGGTTTCGTGGCTAAGCTTGACTTGAGCAAAGCCTATGATCGTGTGGAGTGGAATTTTCTTGAGGCGATAATGTTGAAAATGGGATTTGATAATAGATGGGTCTCGAAGATTATGGATTGTGTTTGCTCGGTCAAATATTTGGTGAAATGTAATTCTAGCCTTTCAGAGGTCATCAGCCTAGGCAAGGGCCTTCGTTAGGGAGATCCTCTATCCCTTTATCTTTTTCTCTTTTGCATGGATGCGTTGTCAAAACCTCTTTTAAATGCCCAAAATAACGGGTTAAGGATTAAAGTGTGTCAGAATTGCCCTCAGATTAATCATTTGTTTTTTGCTGATGATGCTTTATCGTTTATTAGAAATAAGAGGTCGAATGTTGAATTTGTGAGAAATATCCTCCATATGTTTGAAAATGTCTCGGGTCAAAAAGTAAATTTGACTAAGTCTCTTTTTTTTTAGTCCTAATACTCCTAATAGTCAACGTGGGGACCTTTGTAGTATTCTTGGGATGAGGATGGTGGATGTTATGGATAATTATTTAGGCCTCCCTTTGATTATAGCTAAAAATAAAACTAATGCGTTTAGTTTCATTGTAAACAGGTTCATAAATCGAATCAAGGGATGGTCTAAAAGATTATTATCCCGTGGGGGTAAAGAGGTTCTTTCCAATGCACTTCTCCAATCTATCCCTACTTATATGTTTTATGTGTTTCTCCTGCCTATTAATTCTATGGAGGCCAAAATGCGGAACTTTTGGTGGGAGACTAGTGGGAAGGGTCGAGGTTGGCCTATACTAAAATGGGATATTTTGTGCACTCCTAAAGGGATGGAGGTATGGGCTTCAAGGACCTTAGGCTGTTTAATCTGGCTCTCTTGGGCAGACAGGTGTGGTGTTTGATTAATAACAGAGACTCTGTGCTACCATGTGTTGTCTTCTAAGTATTTTCCTCAAGGGAATGTGCTTTGTCCTAAGCATGTCGATAGGCCTTCTTATGCTTGGAAGAGCCTGTGTGCTGCTGCTAAGGATCTTGAAGCTGGTTTTGGTTGGCAAATTGGTAATGGCAGGTCTGTGAACTTTATTAACCAAAGGTGGGGTTTTGAGGGGCTTTGTGGAGACTCGGTTATTAATGCTCAAGAGGTTGGTGGCAGAGAGCTTGTGTGTGATTTGTGGAGAAATGGTGATGCTGTCTGGGATAGACCTCATGTTTTCCATTTATTTGGGGAGGATATGGGTAATAAAATATGCGAGATTCCTTTATTACAGGATGGCCCGAATGATAGGATTGTGTGGTTCCATGCTTATAATGTAATTTTTACTACAAAGTCTGCTTATTCTTAGCTTATTTTAACGAAAATGGGTTTGGGGCCACAGAGATATTATTGGAGAGCCATGTGGAAGATGGGGGTACCTCCAAAAATTCAGATTTTTGCATGGAGATTGGGTCACGGGATCTTGCCTACTAACGTCGAAATTGCTTCTATCCACCCTTCTGTTGACCGCATTTGCCTTAGGTGTAAAAATGCTGGTGAAACTTTAATACATGTTCTAAGGGATTGTGTAAAAGCCTGTAACAGTTGACTTATGGTGGTGTGGACGACAGGCTGTTGAATGAGGATGGGGATAGTGCCATTGATTGGCTGGAAAACGCGATGAGATTAATGGACAGTAAAGCTTTTGATTGTTTTATCTTTATTCTATGGAATAATTGGAATTCTAGAAACAGCTGTGTTTTTCGAGGAAAGGAGGAAGAGCCTAAGGATGTTTAGGATAGGGATGTTTCTTTTTGCAATGATTTTCGCATGTTTAATCTTACAAATCCTGCTTTGCTGCCAAGACCTGTCAGGTGTAATAGATGGACGAAGCCTCCTCATGATAATATTAAGCTGAACATTGATGCTGCTTGGGAAAATGGTAGAATGGGAATTGGAGTCATTGCCCGTGATTGTGATGGTTTGTCATTGGTGGTTTGGTGGCTAGTCACAATAATATTCCTTGTGCTGCTTGGGCTGAGGGGATGGCTATTGATCATGGGATGGAGTGGGCAATTAGAAATAATATTGTAGCATTCATCTTTCAAAGCGACTGTGCCGATATCAGCAATCATATTAATAAGGATGACGAGGATATCACTATTACGGGTTATTTGCTTCTTCTTATTAAAAACAGAATTAAGTCATGTTCTAATGGTTGTACTAGATGGTGTCCGCGGAATTGCAATAAGTTCGTGGATAGATTAAGTAAGCTAGCTCTTAACAACAATTATAATTGGTCTTTTGATATGGATTATCTTCGGGAAATTCATGACGATGTTATTTTTTATTCGATTAATTGAAATTGATTTTGGGCTTTGGGCCTTTTTTTTTTTCAAAAAAATACTAAGCATTATATAAACATAAAATTTTGAAATAAAAAACAGAACATAAATATTAACATCAAAGTAAAAATATAAATAAAATATGAATTTGTCGATTGAGTTTTAATTTGATTGGTATGAATATTATTGTTAATGCAGGAAGACGTGGGTTTGAGTACGCTAAAATTCATTATCTTTCTATTTATGAGTTAAGAGAAATTATAAATAATTCTAAACATTTTTAAGCATTAAATAAAAAAAAGTGATATGATGAAATTTCTTTCCAAACAAAAATAATAAAACTATCATGTATTCATCAAAATTGAGTCTACCTGACATTTACATATCTGAATTCATTTAAAGAAAATGACATTGTTGACTTTTAATTTATATGGAAAAAAAATTCTTAGCTTTTAATTATTAACTAAATCAATATTTAACATAAATCAACATTTTCATTTAGATGTAAAAAAAATGATAAAGGTTAAGAATTTTTTAAAAGTGTTTTTAGCCCCTCTTTTTTCTAGCTATATTATTTAAAAACAATTTATAGAAGTTAAAATATTTAGTGTTAATATATTATTTGTTGAATTTATTTTTAAGATTTAATTTGGTGTTTTAATTTTTTTTTATTTGATATTTTAATTTCTTGAATTTGATATTTAAGTTTTATTTTGCTCTAGTTAAGTATTCGAGTTTGACTTTAATGTTTAATTTGGTATTTAAGTTTTTTTTCCTAAGCAAGTATCTATGATTTTTTGTACTAGAGCACACATGTCAAACATTTATTGGGGCACATGACGCATTTGATATGGCTACCAAATTGAACATTGAAAGCAAATAAAGTACCAAATGGTATATTATACCAAATTTTTGTCCACGCCTTTTTCTTTCTGTTGTTTGAAGTATCTTTGCTGAAGAGATAATTGTTATCTACTTGAACATGGCTCTGGTGGCACACCCGCCATCACCTTCCCACCACCGCCAGCCGCAACACATCACTAGAAGAGCATGCTATCAACGTCTGAACTCATCCATTTCTCAAACAACCTCACTTCCTCAAACTAACACTTCAACTAAGTACCAACTCCCTCTCCTCCAACAATTAACCAGTCTTTGCCAATCGAAACAGAGCCTTCCTCAAGCTTTAACACTTTTACAACAACAAAACCCCTACCATGAAACTCTAGATTCTTTGCAAAGAAAAGAAGCCATAGGGTTATTATTACAAGCCTGTGGCCGTTACCAAGACATTGAAACAGGTCGAGAGGTTCACCGGATAGTGGCTTCATCGACCCTGTTCCACAACGACGTCGTTGTCACAACCCGTCTCATCACAATGTACTCCATGTGCGGCTCCCCTTTGGATTCTCGTTTAGTTTTCGATGGTTTGGAAAAGAAAAATTTGTTCCAGTGGAATGCAATGGTTAGTGGGTATTCAAGAAACAAGCTTTATGAAGAAGCTTTGAGAGCTTTTATTGAGTTGGTTTTGCAAACCGAGTTCTTGCCTGATACTTTCACCTTCCCTTGCGTAATTAAGGCTTGCGGAGGGATATTGGATGTGGGTTTAGGGCAGGGAGTTCATGGAATGACTGCGAAGTTGGGTTTACTTGGTGATGTCTTCGTTTGCAATGCTTTGATAGCTTTCTATGGGAAATGTGGACTTGTTGATGAAGCAGTTAAAGTGTTTGATTATATGTCTGAAAAGAACTTGGTTTCATGGAATTCCATGATTTGTGTGTTTGCTGAGAATGGTTTTGCTCAAGAGGGTCTTGGTTTGTTTAGTGAGATGATAAAATGTGAAAAAAGTTTTGTTCCGGATGTGGCTAGTTTGGTGACTATACTACCGGTATGTGCGGGGCAAGGGAATTTGGAAATGGGGATGGTTTTTCATGGTTTGGCTGTGAAGCTGGGATTGAACCAAGAACTGATGGTGAAAAATGCCTTGCTTGATATGTATTCCAAATGTGGGTGCTTGTCTCATGCCAAAGGCTTGTTTGACAAGGATAATAACAAAAATGTAGTATCTTGGAATACAATGATAGGGGGCTTTGCAAAACAAGGTGATACTCGTGGGACATTTGATCTTCTACGGAAAATGCTGGTGGAAGGGAGGGAGAAGACTAATGAAGTTACTATACTGAATGTGCTGCCTGTTTGTTTGGAAAGATCTGAATTTCTTTTCTTGAAAGAACTTCATGCTTATTCAATTAGACATTGTTTTCACTATGATCAATTGGTAGCTAATGCTTTCATTGCAGCCTATGCAAAATGCGGATCATTGTGCTCCGCTCAGCTTATGTTTAATGGTATGGAGATGAAGACTGTAAGCTCTTGGAATGCATTGATTTGCGGCTATGCACAGAATGGTGCTCCTAGGAAAGCTTTAGAGTTTTGCCTTCAAATGATAAATTCTGGCATAAAACCAGACCGGTTCAGCTTAGGAAGCCTACTTTTGGCTTGTAGTCATATGAAATCTCTGCGCTTCGGTAAAGAGATTCATGGGAATCTGATACGGATTGGATTAGAAACGGACCCATTTATGGTTATCTCATTATTATCACTTTATATTCGCTGTGGCAAATCAGCTAGTGCAAGGGTGTTGTTTGAAGAGATGGAAGACAAAAGTTTAGTATCATGGAATGCACTTATTGCTGGCTATTCACAGAATGGACTTCCTGATGAAGCTTTAGTTCTCTTTCGTCAAATGCTTTCAGATGGAATTCAACCTGATGAAATTTCCATAAACAGTGTATTCGGGGCTTGTTCACAGCTATCAGCTTTGCGGCTCGGAAAAGAAGCACATTGCTATGCTTTGAAAGCCTACCTAGCTGAAGACATATTTGTTGGTTGTTCGATAATAGATATGTATGCGAAAAGTGGCTGTATAGAACAAGCTC
Source organism: Kokia cookei (assembly GCA_039519145.1). NCBI lineage: Eukaryota > Viridiplantae > Streptophyta > Magnoliopsida > Malvales > Malvaceae > Kokia > Kokia cookei. The sequence continues at coordinate 37,454,894 of CM076903.1, forward strand.
GAAGGATTTTTGAGAAGTCGAGGGATAAAGATGCGGCATTATGGAATGCTATAATTGTAGGATATGGACTGCATGGATATGGAAAAGAGGCACTGGGGCTATTTGAAAAGATGCTAGCATTTGGTATGAAGCCTGATGGTTTCACTTTTGTTGGTATATTAATGGCATGCTGTCATTCCGGGTTGGTAGAAGAGGGGTTGAAATATTTCAACGACATGAAGAATTTCCATGGCATAACACCAAAACTGGAGCATTATGCATGTATTGTCGACATGCTGGGTCGTGCAGGACGATTAGATGAATCTTTGAGACTCGTAAATGAAATGCCTGATGAGCCAGATGCTGGAATCTGGAGTTCATTACTCAGTTCCTGTAAAACTTTTAATGCACTGGATATTGGAACTAAAGTTGCTGAAAAGTTGTTCGAATTGGAGCCTAACAAAGCTGAGAACTATGTTTTACTCTCTAACTTATTTGCAGCATCCGGGAAATGGGATGACGTAAGAAGAGTGCGCCAAAAAATGAAGGAGATTGGCTTACAAAAGGATGCCGGTCGTAGTTGGATCGAACTCGGAGGGAAAGTTTTTAGCTTTATGGCTGGAAATACTTCATTTACAGGCTCTAAACAAATGCAAAACATGTGGAGAAGATTAGAGGAGAAAATACGTAAAATCGGATATAAACCGAATACCGACTCTGCACTTCATAAATTGGCTGAAGAAGAGAAGATTGAAGTATTGAGGGGGCATAGTGAGAAACAAGCAATTTGTGTTGGATTGTTGAGGACAAGCAAAGGTGAAACACTAAGAATCAACAAGAACTTGCGTATTTGTGTGGATTGTCACAATGCTGCTAAGCTGATATCAAAAGTAGTTGAAAGAGAGATAGTTATTCGAGACAACAAGCGTTTTCATCATTTTAGAAATGGGTTTTGTTCTTGTGGAGATTATTGGTAGTTAGAAGAACAGTACTAGTAATTTGATTCACTGTCCACCCTTGTTACTTGGATTTGGGTGGAGGATCACATGTATATGATGCAAGCATGTTATTAGCATTATTATTTTATATGTGTAGGTTCATATTCTTATTCTCTTGTTAGAATATATCGAATATGAGTGTCACACATGATTATTAGAAGAAAAAGTCATTCTGCTTTCTTGTATATGTACAATTCACTCATGATTTTGTCTTGCACATCTTGACTTGGAATTAATCTTGTAAGGTAGACATATAATCCCGAAGTTATTTCTTCATCGAACTCAATTCTCGGATTATCATAAAAACTTCGAATTCAAGCCGTGTCCAGGTGCATGCAATGGATGATGTAATTGACACTCTCATCTTGCATCATTGATTTTGAAGATTCTTTCTATTTATCTTCATTATTGTCGAATGCTTCCATGAACATGAATGCTTCCTTTGCTCTATCCATAGCTTCGTCTGTGTACCATTTAAACTAAAACTCAACCCACGTCCTCCTGCACTGATAACTATATCAATGCCAATTAAACTATAACTCAACCTGTAACTGAACATAGTTTTTAAATACAACTTTTAGTTGTAAATGCATTCTAATGTGAGATAAAGATGTGCAAAAACGAATTTTACCGAGTTGGACCAATTCCCTTTGTTTTATGAACTCTCTCATTATTTTACCACAATTATGAGGTTATAAGTAAATCCAACGATAACAACTGATCTTTCTAAGTCTGAGAGCCTTGAAAAAGCTTGCCATTATCTTCTAAAATGATATCATGACAGTGTGTGGCACATGGTGTCCAATCTATATTTCACCTTTTTGCTTTTAGCAATTTACCTAAATAGATAAATAACGTAGATAAGTTAAATAACAATACAGGAAATAGTAATATTTGAAATTTTGAACAAATTAAATTAAAAAACAAACATACTATCCATGAAAATATTACTGGCATTGTCTGTAATTACTCGGATGACATTAGCTTCTCGTATATGCTCCACAAAATAAATCCATAAATGTATTAGCTTTCGGTGTTATTATCAATTGAACTTAGGTTATTAGTATGTCAAATTATACGAGTTACACACATAGTTTATCATTTACTCAAGTTAAAGTAAACTATACTATGAACGTCACAAGTGAATAAATCCATAAATGGATTTAAGATTTATTCTACTTGGGTCCTGTTCAATGTATTATCAGTTAAGACAGTCACATTTATGTCTCTATCTTGCTGGAGTCATCCACTCCGATACCTAAGATAATATATTTTCCCATTTAGACTTGATAGATAACATATTAATCTTTCAATTGACTTGTTCAATTTCGATTAAACTAAGGACTTATTAAGGTTATCTACTAATACATTCTGTCTTCCTATATTATGATCAGATTACATAATGGTATTCAATATTAGTTAAACATTAAAGAATCAATTAGTCAATATTTGTTTTCATGTTGCTTTGTGTGCAAAAAATCATTTAAGACAATATACAAAAAATATTAATGATAATATATTAATGATAATGATGAAGTTTTATTAAACAAATTGCTCGAAAAATTACAAGTACATAGACGTAATTACTACACTAAATCCCAATAGACACTTTAAGATTATATCGCGTTATCACCTTAAAAAAGTGTCATATCATCGTATGTTAACAAATCCAAGTTCATGGATTGTATTAGGAAAAGGTTAAGTTCCAAGATTAGTGTGAACTAAAAAAAAAAAAAAATTAAAGACCAAGGGCAATGGGAAATTTTTGCTAAATTTGGGGACTTAATGTTATTAAATTCTAAGAAAGTTATATTATGAGGATTGGTTGACTATACTTTTTCCTAAAAATATAATGATAAATTACAAAATTATTTTTATTAAATAAAAAAGAATATTTATGTATTTAATATTTTATTATAAATTTTACAACTAACAAATATTCAAATTAAATATTTAATAAAATTTTATTTGATAACTTTTAAAACAAATGTAATCATGCATATGTAATGTTTTTTATTAGCTGATTTGCATTTGTACTTGGATTGAGAGCTAAGCCAATAACATTGACATATTCAACTTTAGTAGAATGGTTTTGCATGTTATAAAGGGGTAGAGAAAAAAAAATAGTATTTTGAAAATAAAATTAATTTTTTTTCAAAGAATCAATTAATATCCTAAATCAAAATAGAATAGGGTTAATATCTTAATATTTTTTGAATGTTTCAATTTACATGATAAATTAATTTTCTTACCTTTTTATTATTGGAATCAGATGATCATGTTTACAGAAAAATAACTTTTTAAGTAAAATTAAATTCTAAATAAACTAAATAAATATTAACATACCAAATATTAGAATCATTTTCCAAATGATTTAATTTTTAAGATAATGATAATTTTTCATCATATTAAAAGTTAGTTTTTTTTTCTTTTACTTAGATTTACTTATAATATTTAGTTATTTATGAGGATAAATTTGAAAAAAAAAAATCATTAAAAAAAGCAAAATGAGCATGATATTTAAAACTGACCCTTGCAAAGGTGAAATTTAAAACCCTAGCATAAAAGTGTCAAATAAACATTTGAAACACATTTAGTTATGTAATAAATGACTTAATACAATACTTTGATATAAAAAATGGGCACGGTTTGAATTTTGTGTGTATGTCTGATGGTCAAGAGTGTTCATTATTTTAGGTGTGGTTTGGATTTGAGTCACGCGAGTCACGTTGTTTTTAGGGTTTTATCCTCTCCTTATAATTCACCAAAAAGAATGAGTGTGGTTGAACCCCATGTGATGATTTGATGGTCAAGAGTGTTCATTACCCAAGTTTACTTGGTTCGAATCATCCTAATCGCGTTTGTTATTTGGACTTTGCATTATTATTGTAATTCACCAAAAAAATGGGTGTGATTGATTTGAGTGAAAAAAAATTGAAAGAAAAAAAATGTGTATTGATAGAAATTAAAAGTCAGAGGACAAGAAATAAGAGTGATGATAATTTTTATCATAATACATAGAAACAAATCAGTCTTAGCTCGATTGACATAAACGTTGTTACTAATACAGGAAGACTTGAATAGTTTAAAAAAAGAAAATATAATCAGAACCTATAACGAGATTGTTCAAAAAATAATTATAAGATGAGAGAAAATAAAAATAAATATAATTTGTTCAAAATTATACGTTTTTCAAAAGTTCCATTTTCTTTCTTTACAATTTTCAACTTTACAAAATAATCAACTATACAAAAAATTAATTTTTCTTTATTTTTTATTTTTTATCAAGCACTTCACATCAATGTAAAAAAAAAATAATACAATTTTAATTTTTATAGCTTTCTAACTTTTCAATTTTCCAATTCTTTTCACTCAACGGAATAAAAATTTAAATCTTAAACAAAATTTTTCAAAAATAATTTTTAAAAATATATTTCTACAACACTTTTCAAAAGTTAAACTAAACTAAACTAACCTTTTAATCTTTTCATTCAAGTTTAAATTTATAAGGTTAAAATATGTCGGTCATCGTAAATTTAAAACTTAGTACATTTATATTTAATTTTAGAAATTTAATCAATCTATTGTACATATTTAAAAATATAAATTTAATTATTAATATTATTAAAATTATTTTATTAAAATTAAGTTTACTACATGGTTGTTTTTTTAACATAGCTATTAAGTGATTTTTTATTTAAAATTACCATATCAATAAATTTAACAAAATAATTTTAAATATATTAACAATTGAACTTAATATTTTAAATTCAAAAAAATAAATGAACTAAAATTTTGAAAATAAAATAAAAAAATTAAATTCTAAATATAGAAAGAGTACGTAAATTTAAAGTATATTTTAAAAACAATATTTATTTTCAATGTTGAAGTTGATATTTAATTTTTTTTCTGGAAAATAATCTTAAATATATTTTTTGATGATTTGTAAAAAAAATAAAAAATTTTAACAACAACTCGACTCAAACAGACGTTATATATGAGACAATGAATATTTAATCATGATACTAATACACAAATTCAAATAATCTTAAATATTCATTACACTATTAAAGTAAAATTTAAATATCAAATTTATATTAAAAAAATTTAAATATCAAATTAAAAAAAAAAAAGTACCAATTTCATTAAATTTAACTCAGTTAAGAAATGCTATATTTAACTCTTTAAAAATGAATATGTTTACTGAATACTGAGAAAAAAACTTGGAAGAATCGAGCAAAGTAGAGAAAAAAGCGACTTTTCTCTCTTTACTTCTAAAATGCCAACCAATTTTTAGACCCTTTCTGTCACTGTAAGTTTCTTGACTCAAATAATATTTCAATTTTGTAAGAAAACCCAATTTTAGTTTCCCCTTAGCTCTTAATTTCATAATTGTTTGGGGATTTTTTTCCTGAACGTTTTTCTCTGCAATTTCTTTTTAATTATTATTTTGAGCTCATTTCTTAGTTATTTTGTTGGTCTGCTCATTTCGCATTGACTTCACCAATGCCCCCTTTCAATTCTTTTTAGATATTAATTACTGTCCTTTTCCTCTGAATTATGTACAAATTCATGTTAATTTTTTTTAGTTGAATTCTAGTTTTTAACCATTTATAGATGAGCCATTGCTTTGAGTGAGGTTTTGATTGATCATTATGTAAACTAAACAGATAGATTGAACCGATGGAGGGAGGTATAATCCAGGCTTAAAATTAAGGAAAAACATGCTGAATTGGCTTCCTTATGCACGGAAAACATGGATGTGGGAGGGGGAAAAGGGGATAATGTCAATGGTGTGAATGCTGAGTCTAATAAGGGTGGTGATAGTAACTGGAATTTAATTGAAAATTTGACAGAGATAGAGGGAGTTACTAATCAGGATGATGATGGAGTTGCGGGGGGTAAGCCGTGTGTGGGTATGGAATTTGAGTCGGAGGATGCAGGCAAGACATTTTATGATGGATATGCTAGGCGGTTGGGGTTTAGCACTCAGGTTGGTCAGTTTACACGAGCCATGCCTGATGGGCCAATTGTAACATGGGATTTTGCATGTTCAAGGGAGGTTTTTAAGAGGAAAAATGTTGAAAGTTGTAATGCCATGTTTAGGATAGAGAGAAAGGATGGAGGGAAGTGGATCGCAACAAAGTTTTTGGAGGATCATAATCATTCTATGGTTACTCCAAGTAAGGTTCAATACCTTAGACCTCGTAGGCATTTTGCTGGAGCCACTAAGAATGTTTCAGAAACATTGGATGCCACTACTGATGTTTATGTTTCATCAGATGGAAATCACGCTTGTTATGAAACAACGGGGGTCAAGAATGCCTCCTCTGTCATGCCTAATCGCCTTGGAAGGAGTATGGGACCTTCAGGCTATGTCAGACCTTCTAGCCAAAGGAGAACACTGGGGAGAGATGCTCAAAATCTCCTCAATTATTTCAAGAAGATGCAGGCCGAAAACCCTGGCTTTTATTATGCTATACAGCTTGATGATGATAACCAGATGACTAATGTTTTCTGGGCTGATGCAAGATCAAGGGCAGCTTACAATTACTTTGGGGACGCAGTTACTTTTCATACAATGTATCGACCAAATCAGTATCAGATCCCATTCGCTCCTTTCACTGGCATAAATCATCATGGCCAGATGGTGTTGTTTGGTTGTGCATTACTCCTAGACGAGTCTGAATCTTCTTTTACTTGGCTATTTAGGACGTGGTTATCTGCGATGAATGATCGACCCCCTGTTTCTATTATCACAGACCAAGATAGAGCAATACAAACGGCAGTTTCACAGGTTTTTCCAGAAACTCGCCACTGCATTTGCAAGTGGCACATCTTGAGGGAAGGGCAAGAAAGGTTGGCACATATCTACCTTGCTCATCCTTCCTTTTATGGTGAGCTTTATAGCTGCATAAACTTTTCTGAGACAACAGAAGATTTTGAGTCGTCATGGGGAGCTCTCCTTGATAAATATGATCTACATGAAAATGAGTGGCTTCAGGCAGTATATAATGCTCGTAAACAGTGGGCTCCTGTTTATTTTCGTGGTACTTTCTTTGGTACTCTTTCTTCAAACCAAGGGGTTAGCTCCTTTTTCGACGTGTATGTAAATCAGCAGACAACCATACCCCTTTTTTTTAAGCAGTACGAAAGGGCTTTAGAACATTCTCTAGAGAAAGAAATGGAAGCAGATTTTGATACAATCTGCACCACACCAGTGCCGAAGACACCATCACCTATGGAACAGCAAGCAGCAAACCTCTACACAAAGAAAGTTTTCTCAAAGTTTCAGGAGGAGCTAGTTGAAACTTTTGTGTACACTGCAAACAAGATTGAGGGTGATGACATAGTCTGTAAATACAGGGTTGCAAAATATGAACATGAGCATAAAGCATTCTTTGTTGCACTGAATATTTTGGATATGAAAGCAAGTTGTACCTGTCAGATGTTTGAATATTCTGGCATTCTATGTAGACATATATTGACAGTCTTCACTGTGACAAATGTTCTTACCCTTCCATCCCATTACATATTAAAGCGCTGGACTAGAAGTGCCAAATCTTGGGTTGGATTGGATGAGCAACATGCTGATCCTCAAGGTATTGAGACACTAACCACACGCTTCAATAACCTGTGTCAGGAAGCTTTAAAATTGGCAGAAGAAGGAGCAATGACTCCAGAGACATATAATGCAGCAATCAATGCTCTTAAAGAGGCTGGGAAAAAGATTGCTTCTGTAAAGTGGAATGTAGCTAAAGTGAGAGCACCTAGCTCTCATACTAGTGGGAATAATCATGAAGATGGTTACAAGAAAACCACTTCTCCTGTCTCCAAAATATTCCCATCTTTGTGGCCATGGCAAGATGCAGTACCATCTTACTTTAATCTTAATGATGTTGGGGCCCCACTTACTGACTTGAATCAACCTAGCATGGTGCCTGTATCTCTTCATCGTGATACTGATCACCCTGATAGCACGGTATGTGTTGAAGAAGTCTATTTCCATTTACTTATATACACTGTATATTTACTTCATTTACTTAGACACACTGCACACGCATGCATGTATTGGACTTTTGTTTTATGCAGCATTAGCTTACCTTTTTCAGTGAAAATATGTGAGAATTCTATTTTCCGTTGGATACAGGTGGTTCTTACATGTTTTAAGTCCATGACATGGGTTATAGAAAATAAAAATGCAATGGAAGCTGGAAAAGTAGCTGTCATAAACTTGAAGGTATGTGGCCATATTCTCTTATTTTCATGATGATTTTATCAATTTAACTGTCTTGTTTGCATTATTCTTTTTTGGTTTCTTTTCGAGATAAAGTTATCTAGCATACGTTAGATACTTTTCAACTGTTATTAAGTAACAACAAACAGTTTATTTGATTAGTCTAGTGCACAAAAGTTCTTTTGTACTGTTCATGGTTCTTTTACTTCTGTGACTTTGCTATCATGTTTCAATTTCTTAAAGCATGCATTGTTGTAGCATGAATGAGTCAATTGCTTTCCATTGCTATACTTTTCTTTCACCTCTCTTGCAGCTGCATGACTATGGCAAGAATTCTTTAGGAGAGACAGAAGTGCAGTTTAGGCTCACAAGGGTTACTCTGGAACCAATGTTGCAATCGATGGCTTATATTAGTCAGCAGCTATCAACACCAGTGAATAGAGTTGCTGTCATAAATTTGAAGGTTTGAAAATTTGAGCTCATGCGCTTTCATATCCTAGTCGGTTTTCATTTTCAAATTTATTATCATTTAGATAAAGAATGTAAGCGAGTTGGCTACACTGACCTATCTTTTTAAGAACATATTGTATTTAATGAGCTTTTAATGAATTTAACTGCAGTGCTTGGTATTTCTTCAAATCAAGTATAGTGTGCTCCAATTCTAAATATGAAGATGTGTCAATACTACATCTAGTTGAAAAAGCAGATTCTCAGAAACCCCATTTTCTAACTTGTTATTACCAAACTGCCCTTTGATATTTTAATCTCTAAATCTAACTTTCATTGTAACAATTCTATTTGATTCTATTTTAACAAAAGATTGTAGCTATTGAATGCATTTGAATGGCAATTTGATGGTTGAGTTTTGATCTTGCAAAGAACCAAAATCCCAACTTATTGGGCATTACAGTGAAAATAAAACTGGTATGCAGTAAGCATGTAATGGTCCTTATTTTGAAATGAGCTAAAGTTGACTAAGGAAGTTTCCTGTTTCCTTCTCTGCATCGAAGATTTTTGTGTTTATATACTATTTTGTAGTTCCTTTACCTGTAGAAAATAGAGAGAAGTGGTCTGCATCTTATGTGCATAAAATGGCATATTCTATTTTGGGACTGAACTTAAATTTTCAACTATCTTTCTGTGAGATCAAATGCCACTTCTCTTCTTCCATTCTCTATTGGAGCTAGAAATAATGCACTGCAATTCTTAGAAACTTTTTACTTTCCTCTTTCTTCCTGTGGGCAAAATAACAGTTGCCAGTTACTTGGTCCGAGGACATGAGCTTTACATATGAAGAGTTCATTAGTTCTCGTCTATTGAGATTTAATGAGCTAGTAAGTCTTTAGTGTTGTATATGACTACCAATCTCCTCTTTGTCTCTATGCGAATATTATCTCATGTTGATTGCTGAATTTTCTTTAAGAACTCGCTATAAAAAGCTTGCAATTATAATCTTTCCATTAATCAAGTCTACTGATTTTAATGTGGAGATTAATTCATTGGAAACTTGGGCATCTCTTAAGAAGTTAATTGAAAAAATTAAACTTCACTGAAGTGTGATTTTATTCATCTTGTTCACTTTAGTCTGTAAGCATCTGCTAATCTTAACCGATCCTTTTCTCTGAACTGTAAAACAACAATGGCTATGAAGTGTTTAGAATGCCTCCATTTTGAAGCACAGGAGGGAAATTTTAACTTGGCTATTAAAGTTAGATTTATTGACATAGGAAAAAAGAAAAGAAAGAAAATAAGATGAAGAGGTTGTCAGATCTCATGATGAACAGGGCTGTTAAAATAGAAAGATATGGGGAGATAGGTTGAATGGCTTTAGAAGTGACATATACTTGTTCTCTGTAAGAAACTTTGCCATAATGGTCATACTTGCTGTCTTGACATTTGCCTTGATTTACCATTTGTTACTATCTATACAAAATTAAACATATGAATCTGTTATTTTATATAAATTTCCGTCCATTGTCCACATTTATTGACATTTTGATTTGTCTAGCACCATGTGCCCTTGTTACTTGACTTGGTCTTATTGTCAGATATTGGTATATATCTTACGCAGGTATGTTTAGATTTTCTAAGTTTATCCATATATTGGGAGAATCCTTGGAGGGTCATATTTGTATACCCGTATGTGTCAGATGAGTGTCAAACTTAGATACTTTTAGGAAAATAAATAGTCAGTGCAACATAGGTGTAAGTTGCATTACATTAATTTGTGGCTCTGGTATGAAGATTTAGGAGTATCATCTTTCTTTTCCTTTTCACTACTGCTTGGAATTGAAAAGTAAGATTTCTTCTTCTTATTGCTTCAAGGGATTGGTTTTCTTTTGTCTGTTTAATGGAAGCCTAAATTGTTTTTTTTTTCTTTTTATTTACTTATTGCTTCTTTATTTGCATTTCTCAGCTCCAAGATACCAAGACAACTTCTGGAGAAACTGAAGTAAAATTTCAAGTGTCAAAAGATACTTTAGGTTCTATGTTGAGATCGATGGCATATATACGTGAACAACTTTGACAGTTGGTAAGCATTTATTTCCAGGGTTCAATTTCATTGTTAATGGAATCATAGTTCAACAAATTACCAGAATGTGAGTAGATAACATTGTACTCAGTAGCAGGCAAACGAATGAATTTGTTAATGGTGAATCAATGTTATAAGTATTTAATTGTTTGGAATGGGTGAAATTCACAAAGGTTGTGATGCATTATTAGGGCTTTTACGTAGTGGTTCGTTTATATTAACCAAGTCATTTTCCTAATTCTAACTGTTTTAGCCTATATTGTTTTGAGTCTTCATTCTTCTTGAAGTGCCCATGTCTGAAACATATCTGGGTATGAGCATGGGGTAGAGGTGTTTATGGGCCGGGCCGGAGCGGCATTAAGCATGATATTAACTTACTTTATGTTTGCCCAAGCCCAGTCGGAAATATGGGTTTAAAGTTTTGCACAAACTCGTCCATATTTGCAAAAGACTGATCCAAGTCCATTTTAGGCCCGTCTATATATTTTTAAAATTTTTTAAAATATATATTATTTTAATATAATATTTAATAATTTTATATTTTTTTTAATTAAGGAACTTTTTTATTAGTTACATTATTTTAATGTTTACATTAGAGTAGTATTATATATTTAATATAAATTTATTTACTTTTGTTATAAATTACATGATGTATAAAATAACATAATATGAAACATTATAAACTTAAAAACGGATTACGCTCGGCTCGAGCCTTGAATGTTCAAGCTTGAACCCCGCCCATATTTTAAACGGGTCTATTTTTCTTTTGCCTAAGCCCATTTTTTGGGTCTAGTATTTTTATCCAAACCTTCTCAATTTCGGGCGGGCTTGGGTGGGGTAATCTGGCCATGAACAGGTCAAGTATGGGGATATGACCTTCCTTGGATTCTCAAAATATATGGAACAAGTTAGAAAAAATCTGAACATACTCTTCTCATTGACATACTAGTATCCAACACAGTCGAGTTACATCGAGGCCAATTATGACCATGTTATCTATCGGTCAATTTATATGCTTTTGTGCTGCTGGTATTGGCATTTTTCTTTTTTCAAATTAGGGTTTGAGTTCTGGGAAAGGTTTGATGAAGTTTCAAACATTAGATGAAAGTTCAGGTCAGTTGAAAAGGATTTTAAGGAGTGTTGCTATCACAGAAATCAGGTTAAAGTTTTTGTATCCAGGGTGTTATTATGTGCCCAATTGCAAGGTATGGACATTGGATCCTATATAGGAAAGTATGGGATTTCTGTGGGTTTATATGGACCTAAGCTCTCCAACCTCAACAAGTAGCTTTTGGAGTGTGGTTCTCCAAAGGTCCATTTCAATTTGTATCAAAGTCAGCCATCATGTCTTTCAGTTGCAATTTTGCAGTACGGTTGATGACATCAGTATTGTAGTTTTTACCTGGTGCTAGATTAAGCTAGCTCAAAACCAGCACATTTGGGCGCCGAACCTGCAGAGCATGGTCTGTTATATGCCAATTGCAAGGTATGGGACTTGGATGCCACATAGGAAAGTACTTGATTTTTTTGTGGGATTTATATGGACCTAGGCTCTTTAATCTTAACAACTAGCTTTTGGGGTATGGTTCTCCAAAGATCCATATCAGATGTATTTTAAGAGCCTTTGGAGGATCATATCACCATACTAATGTCCTAAAATGAGTTGAACATGGGTACTTAAAGAAAAAAGAAGAGTCGGAACAACATTATGATATCCTTCAAAGGATTGACTTATAGTAATTATTTTACTTTTGTGATAGTGTTCAATCAAATGACATGCTCTTCAAGGAGATGGTTAAGCTCCATTGCAGAGCTCAGAGCTGTATCTGAGCTCTCCATGTGTGAAACACTTGTACTTCATTCGCCGCTGCCGATAATTAACTTTTAGTCTGATTAAAGTGGTATACTATGTTACTGTTTGACGTAATCTGATTAGATATAGTCAGATATGATCATTTTTGTGACACCAACTGCATTTGGTTTAGTCTTAGGTAATTGTCATTCATATCTGTTTAAGCTCTTAGCTACATTGGTTCTGCGTGGTTATTTGTTGGAAACACTCATTTATTAATTTAAACTCTGAATGAACAGTGTGTTTGCGTGTACTTTTTTAAGAAAGAATTTATGCATTAACAAGGCCATTGCTTTGAAATAAGGGAAGGCATTGTAGTTACTGGAATTTGAACTCCGAACTTGTTAGATGTTGGTTCTATGAATCAGTTAGGTTAAGCCCAGGTTTAAGTTCCGGTTATTTTTACTATGGACTTTTTAGTGAAGGGGCTGTAGATACTGGAATTTGAACCTGAACTTGTTGGACCCTATCTCTTAAGGGTGGTTGTATGAAGTAATTAGGTTAATCTCGGGTTTAAATTCTGGTTAACTATGAAAAATTTTCAGCTGTTACAATGAAGGGAAGAAGGTTTGGCTGGAATATCCGTATTGTTAGGACATTATGGTTGTATATATAACATAAAAGCTTCAGGTGAGAGTAATGATTGTATTGTGAATCAATGAAGAAAGCAAGAAGTGTGTTCTCCTACTCTGCTTTACAATCTTGATCTGAACATCAATTCTCATCTCATGTTTAAGCAGTTCTGATGTTAATCTGATTTGGATATGAACTTGTTCAATTCAAATGTATGTAATTTTTCCACTAGAATATTTTTTTGGCCTTGAAGGTGTAAGACTCGGAAGAGAAAATGGAGATTTGGAGATGAGTTTTTATTATAAGGCAGAAGCCAACGGTAGAAAAAGGATACAGGAGGAAAGGAAGAGAGGGGAAAGGCTAGGCTTACCTACCATCGGTTTTGGAGCTATCAATGCAACCATGAGCTTCAAAGCTTGACCAACTAAGGGTACGTTTGAATGAACGGTAAGATGTGATACGGTGCGTTTAATATATATTTTGTCTATAGTATTAAATATTTAATTTTATCGTTACCGTTATTTTTATATTAATATCAGGTAAACGGATCGTCCATTCAAATCCACCTTAAATTTGATTCAGTAAGAATTAACTTAAAATAAAATTTAAGGTTAGTCCAACAAAATTTGTGTTGGAAAAAGCTCATGCTTGAGAAAAAGACTTTAATGTAACTAGAACCTAAAATATAAAACAAAAAAAATTGAATTTATAATTGAAATAAATGTAATTAAATGATAATATTTAAACTATAAATCAATGATATTTTTTTAATTTATGAAAATGTATTTATAAATATTAAATAATTATTAATATTTTACTAGCAGTCAAAGTAATTAGTAATGAATTCCATGTGATGGTTTGATTGTCAAGAGTGTTCATCGTTTCAAATATGATTTGGGTTCAAATCGTACTAATTGTATTTATTGTTCGGATTTTGCCTATGTGATGATTTATTGACCATATAATGATATGGCAAGTTCCAACAATCCAATAAACCGAGTGGTTTAATTCTTAGTAATGACATCCTCTTTCGTTAATTTGTAATGTTAAAAAAGAGAGTATATAATGATATAGTACATAATTTAATTTAATACTCAAATATCAAAAAATAATTTTATAATTTTCACACATTATTAAACTTGAAGATTTTTTTTTGGAACCAAATAACAAAAATAAGTATCATAAATCTTAAGGCCATGGAAATGATATGTTAGCTCTAGATGCACAAAATGGCCCATTCCCTTGTTTTTTTTCCTCACTTTTAGGTTTTGGTCATTTTCATAAATAAGCTGGATCTAGGAAGACTTAATTTGAACGTCTTTAAAAGTCTAACAGAGTTTCCAATTCACTAATGATCAGGTTGATTCGTTCTTTCTTATCAATGACCATGCATATCTTGATATGTTGTTCCCTAAGAAATAAAGAATTACAGTTAAGGTAAGAATTCTTGCTTGCAATCTTGATTATATATCGTAGCCCAAACAAGAAAAGATTAGAAAAGAAAGAGAAAAGACCGAGGGAACTTGAGGAGAGGTGTAACCTCCCAAACTCGACCCAATCGTTATAGTCAAATTCAAAAAATATTTTGTAAGTTCAAGCGTACTTTTTAAATCATTTGCGTAATTCGTTCAAAACTAGTGAAATTGTATCTTCAATTTTATTTTCAATCACATTTCAAATCTACGTGTCCGAGAAAATGGGTTAAATAAACTTCCGTTATTTTGAACATATTTTAAAAATTATTAACTTATCAATTCAAAACAAGTGAAGTCAAATGTTTATCTTAATTTCGTAAAAACCTTGCAAATCTTAGGAATCAAAATAAATAATATTTCACTTGCAAAAATTCAATCATTTATTCAAAACTATTTCGGATTTTCAATTATATTTCAAAATCATTTATCTTTTTATTCAAAACTAGAGAATTTGGTTGTTCATCATTATTTCGGAAAAACATATTAACTTCAAAAATCAAATGTCTTTAGAAATCTCATTTGTAAACTTTAATAATTTTGAAAACTAAGTTTAATTTTATTAAAAACTCATTTTTGAAAAATGTGTTATTGACAGATTCTATTTAAAAAAAAAACGAGTTTCATGCAAAATCTTATCAAATATCAACTTATGCAATTTTTAAAATTTAAGGTCATGCAATCAAGTCATGCAAATCAGAATAAAATCCTCAAAGTAATATCCCGCGCCTCAGTCCATAAACAAATTTATTACATTCCCATAACAAATATTAAAATTAATTTAAAATACTTAAACATGAAAACATCCGAGAAACTCCTCTGATAATTGTATCCAAGTCCTAACCTCTATATTATCTAAAAAGATAGAAAATTAAAGAGGAAGGTGAGCTATAAAGCTTAGTGTGAATCTTAATTGTGTATCTGTAAAAATGGTTAGGATTGTCTGTTATGTCAGCGTTGCTAGTATAATTTCTGGAAGCATACTAAGTTTTGTAAAGTGACATATCTAATCTGTAAATTCGTACTCATCGTTGGCATGTTTTTTTTTTTGCTACTATATTTGTAGCCAAGCTTGTTTGATCTGAATATGACATTTGATGTTGCATGTGAAATTATGGTGAATCTATTTTGCTATCATTGAAGTTTTGACACATCTGTTCTGTAAAGTATGATATTTCATACCTACTTATTTCTATTTATTATAAGACTGCATGTTGTACATGCTTTTCGTTTTGATTCTGTATTTGCATGCCATGTCACGTTGCATAGGGTTGGGATGATATAGTAAGGATTGAAATTTTGGCAGTATAATGATCTGTTTTATTTGTTCGTTTAATCATGTATCTGTTCTGACAGCTTGACTGCAAATATGGTGGTTTGACCACATATATTAGTTCTGCCTAATTTCTGGTGGCTCTGTCCGTAATTATTTGTTGGTGTGTTTTTGATGGATGAGTTCTAGAGAACTCTAATTGAAGTGGAGTGGAATTGAGTAGGAAATTTTTTGAAAATTCTGCACTATGTTTTCTGGAAATACTACGTCGACATAACCATGCATGCTCAATTTTGCTCATTTGAATTTGATGAAATTCTCTGCGATATCCTGATTTGTTTATTGTATTATTTGTACTTATACTTGAATTAAGTTACACATTGAATTTCATAGCTCACCCATTTACTTCATCATCTCAAGTAATTTGCGAACTTAGGAATGAGCGGTGTTCAGAAGCTCGGATTGATCTTTCGCATATGTCAATTAACATAAATTTTATATATGTCCTACAAACTTTTGGACTTTCTTTTTAGTTTTATTTTGGCATTTTCAGCAATTAGCCTAAACAAACTATCTATTTTTCTGAAATATAAATTTGACGTTTATTTACAAAAATAAACAAATTTATGGATTTTCCACTGCAAATCAAATTATTAAGTTTTTGGAAAGGTAACCAAGTTAATTATACACTATTCTGTTTTGAGAAAAAAATTGATTGTTTTGAAAAATACTTGTTACACTATAGTTAAGTTTTCTAATAAATAATTAGAAATGAGTTTTTGTAAAATTATTGTTAAGCAATGGTTTAAAAAGCGAATAATTTATTTTTCGAGTACGTAAGGTAACCTTTAAGATTCGACCGTAACATTTAGATTAGATCTTGAGTGTTACAACTTAGGCTCGATTCATGAACCTGTGATTAATGATGTTTTGGTTATATGGATGAGTAAATATCTTTTATGGTTCTTCGCTTTCAAAATAAAATATCTTTAGACTTAAAAAAAATATTTTCTTTCTGTATTAACTTATTTAGAATGATTGATTTTATGAAAATATTATATATTAACATTCTTACAATTTTAAAAAATAAAATTTAAAAAATTATTATATAATAAATTTTAATTAAAATAATTTTATATTAATAAATTAAAAATCCTCGGCGTAGGTGGAGTTAATCCTAATCTGTAACTCTCTGCAAAAGTTATCCCAAAGTTAATGAGAGTGTTTAATTTGGAATTTATAAGCATCTTTGGCCAACAACTCAGCCTAAGCATAAATTATAGGCATCCTTTGGAATTTCGTTATTAATGATTATGATGAGTATAGGAGACTTAGGGAATGAAATTCGATGAAAATTCATTTTTAGAAAAAAAAAAATTAAGTTAGTAAATCTTATTTATCATCTTAATTCGATTGAAAATTTTTTAATCAAGTTGAGTCAAATGAAATTCGAGTTAAATCGAGTTGAATAAATTTTTTTGAGTTTAATTAAAGAAATTAAACAAATCAAATAGAAATCTTGTTGACAATATGAAATTGTGATTCTATGTCATCCCTATCCCTTTCTAATAGGAAAAAGACAAATCAAAAAATTTTTTTCTCTTGATTTTCAGCTTTTTCCTCCAAAAAAAAATAAATTCAATTCCAACTAAAAATGTTAAAAATTAGGAGAAAAAAAATATGATTTATCATTCACTATTAAAAAGGGATAGGAATGACATGGAATCACAGTTACAATATTTCTCTATGACTAAATTCCTAGCTAGAGCACATGAATTTTAAACTATATATTTGGGAACTCTTTCACATCAAAAAACAGAAAAACTAATATAATTTAGTATGATAAACTTAATTTGATAATTCACTTGTTTAATGCTTCAAATTTATCATTTTGATTTTTTAATTATAAATTTTAAGATTTATAGAATTTTATATAGTTTTTAGTTTTTTTTTAATTATTTTGCTTAGAATTTTTATAAATATTTGAAAATTTGAAAATTATTTTAAACTAGTTTGTATTTTTTATTAAGAGAGATCAATTTAAACATTTTTAAAATTGGTAGAGATCCAAGGGGTGTTTAAACCAATTTATTACTCGGGTTACAAAATTCAACTCAACTTGAACTTAAAATTTGAGTTTTTTAGTCGAATTGAGTTTTGCTCACTCCTATTCTAAATTCTAGTTCTTCTCTCTATAGAAAAAATACAAAAAAAAGTTTAACTTTTTTTCAAGTAATAATATGAGATGACTTCAAAGTGCCGTATCATCATGCTTAACGAAATTCAAGTTCAAACACTAAATAAAAAAAATTGCCAAATTTCAAGAATGATGTAGGCAAAAAAATTCAAAAACTAACATGAAAAGACTTGCTAAATCTAAGAACTAAATATTACTTTTTTTTATAGTTAAATATGTAATTTACATTATTTACAAGGACTAATATTAAGGAGAACAAGAGTCCAGCTCTAGTAATTTATAAAAGTACATGGGATGTGCCTCGCATTTCGGCTGAACAGACAACGACGTCACTAAGAGAAGTTTCCCGGCATTGCAATGACAAACGACGTTGTGACGACATGAATGGGGACGTTGTCACGTGGCGACGTGTTCCCCACATAAATCGAGCTTCTTCTCTCTGTTAAATTCTGTTATATTTTCTCAATTAATCTCTAATTACTCTAGGGATATTTTAGTATGACTAGACCTCTGATTTTAACCTGTTTAAAGGGGCCTTGTATCCCTATTTTGAAAGGCCAATTAAAAGGCAATAAAAGGTGTAGTACTACATGGCTTTTCTTTTGGGGGAGACAAGTTATAGGCACAGATGAGTTTTTGGTGAGAGATTTCGTGGTAACTATGGAGAGAATCTTGTACCCATATTTAGAGAACTCGATGAGAGTTACGATTTTGTTTTCGGGTTTGCTTTATGAGAGTTAGGGATTTGTTTTTGGGGTTTAGGTTTTGTAAGTTTAGTACATTTAGGTTTAATTTCTCCATATTGTACTCTTGTTTATTTACTCATTTACTGAAAAACTGAGGCCTACTTTGCTTGTGATTTTTATCCTCTTCGGAGAAGTTTTTCACATAAAATTTGTGTTCGATCTTTTCTACCTTTTCTATTTCATTGTTTATACAGGTCGATCCCAAAAAACTGACATATTTCAAATTGTAGCAGTTTTGGATAAAGAAGAGTGTTTAAAGCAAAGTTGGTTTCAAAGGGTGACGATCAAGTGGAGGGAGTTGATTTTCTCAATGTTTTCTCTCCTGTTGTGAAGCACTCGTCCGTTCGTGTGTCATTGGTCCTGGTTGCATTATGCAACCTTGATTTGAAGACTAGGAGTCTTTTGATTTCCAAGTTTGAGAACGGTTTGGGCTTGGTTGACATTCTGCAAAGATTGAATTTGGCCCGTGACATGGCCTGAAGAAGAAGGTATGATAAATGTTGGAAACCAATTTGTTCGGGCCCAAAATAAAAAATCAAATCCAAAACAAAAATAAACCAAAAAATAAAAAATTTAAATTAAAATCCATTTTAATTTTAAATGTCCATTTACAATAACAAACCCAATACCACCTAAACTACCCAAGTCCAATACCCAATTACCCACCTAGCCCAACACCTAGAGAGCCCAACAAGCCCAAAATCTAAACTACACTAGAAACCTTAATTCTCTAAACACTCCCTTGGCGCCGCAAGCTTCATGCCACGTTAGCACGTGTTCCAGAGGCCATCCACCATGCTTCTAGGGATATTTTACGCTATAGGAAAATAGGTTTTTAGCGGCGCTTATTAACGTCACTAAAATATTTTGTGGCGCTTGTCAAAACGACGCTAAAGATAACGCCGGTAAAAGTCACGACGTTTTTGCGGAAAAACGCCGCTATAGAACATGGTCTTTAGCGGCGCTTTTCCCACAAACGCCGCTAAAAACCATGATCTTTAGCAGCACTTTTACAACAAACGCCGCTAAAGAACATGGTCTTTAGCGGCGCTTTTCCCGCAAACGCCGCTAAAGAACATGGTCTTTAGCGGTGCTTCTCCCCCAAACGCCGCTAAAGAACATGGTTTTTAGCGACGCTTTTCCCACAAACGCCGCTACCATTAACAAATTTTACCAGCTCATTTTAATTCATATAAAACCCGAATTTTCAATATTTTTTCCTACAATTTCTTATGCTTATCCCTCCTAACAATCTCGTCTCCAATTTCAAAGTTCTTTGTTGAATGGAAATTTTTTTTTAGATAAATATAAAGAAATCTAAACTTCATTAGCCATTGAATAACAAAAGTTACATGCTTCTAGGAGAGGATGATGAAATCTCCAAAGACTTAATACAAATGAATTTTTCATAATTTTATGATCATGTTCCCCCACTGTAACATCTTGAAATGATGTTTTGTAATACAAAACAAGGGGTACAATGTCGCTAATAGGAATCCCTGTCTCAATTTTAACTGTGCTAGTGCTCCTTTCCCTATTATAATTTTCCTATCAATGAGAAGGCAATCCCCAGCCGAGCCAATCTTCTCAGAAACAGCTCATTTGACTTTGTGAATCCAAACAATGGACCTAATGAACACAAGCCAAAACCATTTTCAAATTTCTTTTTAATAAAATGTCAGCATGTGATTCATTGTACAATGCATAAAATACCTCCTTCCTTGAGACCCAATGCACCCTTGATGCCCATCTTCAACCTATGGCTTTGGTTTAGGTGCAACCTTCGAAAGTACAAAAATTGAGTACAAATTAAAGTTCAAGTTCAACTTAAACACTCGTTAAAAAGGAAAAAATACCCCCAGAAGAAAACATAAAAGAAATTACCTTCTTAGGAGTTGCTTTGGTCTTTGGTTTAAAGAGTGCAAAAGTGGTGAAAGCTTTAGATGATAAAGCAGCAACAGTGTTCGAGAGTGGATTGAATAAGAAATGAGATAAGCATTTAGGCTTTAACCCTTGAGCTTGAAAATGGAGTAAGGGGTGGTCTCTCTTCAAGTTCACAACATGGCTGGTTGAAACGCATACCTACAACATTCAAAAGCAATGAAAAAAAAAAAAAAATCTAAATCCATTTTTTATAAGATAAAGAAAATTTCAAGTTGAAGTTGTATTTCTGGCAAAAAAGAGTTTAAATTAAGATGAAGTATACCAAAACTGAATTTGAAGCTTGTACAAGCCTGTTAAAAGGAACTCCAAGTGCCTGGCAGACCAATACTTTAGTTAGATACCATGACAATTGACAGTTTTCATGTATACATTTAAACACAGGCATACAACACCAATAGAAGGCTAGTCGTGCTGCCCAGATTCTTCATTTTCTTAAAAGTACCCTACAAAATACAGAATATTCCAAGTACCATCAAAATATCAGTGAAATTATCAGATTCAAATGCTTGAAGAACAAGCAAAATATTTAAAGCAGTGGGGAAACAGAACCCTCTGTGAGGTATCCTTCATAAGCAAGAAACTTTCAACAAGTAATACGTTGTATCCAGTTCAGAAATGTGATATGTTAGTAACTAACCTTAGTAAAAACAGGAATGCATGTTAAAATGTGAACAAATTCATCAACCCTTACCCTTGAATCATTCATCTTATGCCACATATTAGGAGAGGATCGAATGTAGCAAACATAGTGTCCAGAAGTAGGTCTGAATCCAGAATGTTTCACAACTGCAAATAGTTGATACCTCAGCTCCTCCCATTGCAAAAAGGATAACAAATGAAACAAATTCAGTAATCATGCATTAAACATAAACTTTGTCTTGTCTAATATGCTCACAAAACCAATATAAGACCATATAAACCTGTAATGAATGCCACACATTTTGATAATGACTGTAGACGAATGAAATAAAAAAAGTTACAAAAATATTTAAGCAATATTATTTTGAGTAATAATTATTGATAAAATAATAAAATACAATTAATAATGTAATTGATAAAATAATGTTACAAGTTATAAATTATCTATATATATATAGCCTTTTTAACATATAACTTTTATTTTAAAATAATAAAATGTTTTTTGAACCACAAATTAAAAAAATATATAAATTATATAAAACTGTTAACCCATGAAAGAAATTATATAAATTTATAAATTTT
The DNA here is from genome assembly GCA_039519145.1 of Kokia cookei. NCBI lineage: Eukaryota > Viridiplantae > Streptophyta > Magnoliopsida > Malvales > Malvaceae > Kokia > Kokia cookei. The sequence continues at coordinate 37,476,919 of CM076903.1, forward strand.
AAATATGGTTACAATTCTCACACCTAAAATTTGATTCCAAATCTTCTATCTTTGCCACTTTGGTGAAAGATTCCCAAGGCAGCCGACAAAGCAAACAAACTCAATTATAGATTAATTAAGCTAATAATAACCTAATAAAGGATACAATTCAAATTGTCAAAAATTTTGGTAGGCGATACGACCCCTCCAGATGACTGTAGTGAAAGCTCAATGTGATCTCAAAGAGCACAAAGCAAACAAAAACTCTCCATATCACCTGATAATTCCAGCAAAAACAAAAATAGTGAGAAACCCCAAAAAGGAAATCAATAAAAAAAAAACAGAGGTTGAAAGCAAAGATTCTTACGATCACAAGGCTTCTCATGATGATACAATGATCGAAGACCCAGGACAAAAGGAACAGTGTGAGTAAAACATTGCAACACGGCATTGATAAAACATGTATTATCCAAATTTTCCAGCCCTGCACCCTACATAACCTTATCGAAAATTTGAATCATTTAGAATTATCATTCCAATTAAAAGTACATTTAAACTCCAAAATCTTAAAAGTAAAAACATATCACACCGGTCGGTTTATCTTCGTTTCCAGAAGTTTCTTTAAGAGACTAGGGCTTTGACAATGAATAGGTCCATGATGAATGCCCAGATCCAAGAGATTTGAATTCGTTGTCTCTGTGACAATAGTTGTAAGGAGAATTATACCCACCATGAGGCCATCTCTTGTCTTCTTCTTCCTCTTGCGAACAGTTTTTAGGTTCCTTAGATGGCTCGGATTCAGTAGAAGAAGCCGGTGGCAGTGAAGGACCGGCGGCGATTTCTGCTTCGATGGGATTTTCCATAGCTTCAGTACCTATAGAATCAACGGCCATTGGAGAAACAGATACAAAGAATCGGGAACCAAGGGCAAAACTCGACGAAACCCATCATCATGCTCATGAGAAACGATAGATTCTGAAGGAGGTGGATCGACTATCATTAGGGCTTGAGGAAATGATGTTTGGACTTCTATATTTTAGAAGACTGGGAAAAAAAGAGTGATGGATTTTAAGAGAAGCAAATGAAGGGATTGGAGGACAATGAAATTCATATTGTGGAACACAGGAAGAATCAAAATCTTATTTGCTCTGAGAGGAAAAAAATGAAAATAAAAGAGGGAAAACTGGGAGGAGAGAAAGTGGGGAAAAGAGAATTTTTTTATAAAACCATTCTAAGAGGGGTTTTGAAATGGGAGGGAAAACTAAGCCGCCATTAATTTGGATTCTTTTAAGAGGTTTTTTTTTTCACACATGATGACTGTTAATGCCATTAATTTGAAATGAGAAATTTAAAAATCCACAATAAAAAGCAAAAAAAAAATAAAAAATTGAACGGTTTAGAAAATAGAAGAAAACTCAACCTTTAGTGGCGTTTTTTCGTAAACGCCGCTAATGCTTTGACCTTTAGCGGTGCTTTTTCATAAGCGCCGCTAATATTCTGACCTTTAGCGGTGATTTCTTATAAGTGCCGCTAATGCTCTGACTTTTAGTGGCGCTTTCTTATATACGTAGCTAATGCTCTGACCTTTAGTGGCGCTTTCTCATAAGTGCCGCTAATGCTCTAACTTTTAGCGGCGCTTTCTCATAGGCGCCGCTAATGCTCTGACTTTTAACGGCGCTTTCTCATAGGTGCTTAGCGGCGTTTTCTCATAAGCACCACTAATGCTTTGACTTTAGTGGCGTTCACATAAAAGCCTCTATTGACTTACTTTTTACGGTGTTTTTTTATCTAAACGCCGCTAAAAATGCCGCTAATAACGTATTTTGCTGTAGTGTTAGTATGACTAGACCTCTAATTTTAACCTATTTAAAGGGGCCTTGTATCCCTATTTTGAAAGGCCAATTAAAAGGTAATAAAAGATGTTGTACTACATGGCTTTTCTTTTAGGGGAGATAAGATATAGTCATAGATGAGTTTTTGATGAGAGATTTCGTGGTAACTATGGCGAGAATCTTGTACCCATTTTTAGAGAACTCGATGAGAGTTACGATTTTGTTTTTGGGTTTGCTCTATGAGATTTAAGGCTTTGTTTTTGGGTTTGGGTTTTGTACGTTTAGTACATTTAGTACATTTAGGCCACCCACCATGCTTCTGACACTAGTCACCACCATTGGGCGGCCGAAAGCCCTCTGCCACCGCCATTGCTACTTGTAAAAGTAGAAAAAGAATCAATGTATTGTATTGATTGTGATATTGGCTATAAAAGCCACAAACATTTCCTTGTACTTTTTTTTACACACACTACAAAATTAGAAATAAAAAAGAATCAAAGTCTTTTGAAGGTATACTTTTGCATTTTTAAATATATATATATTTATTTCGAAATAAAACAAGGATATTAAATTTATTTAAATTTCTAAAACAATAAAAAGGAGACACGCTCCGATGAAAGGTGACACGCTCTTGGTGTGAGGGGCTCTCGAACCTCTTATGGTTTGTTGAGGCTTCATCGAAAGGGAGAAGAATAGTGGGTCTTTCAATTTTGTTTTGAGAGAAGAAGAGTTTTTTTTGGTGTTTGTTGGCATTTTAATCGGTTTTTTAACAAACCTCAACCTAGATCTATGTTTTGAGGGTTGAAGGGATTAAAAAAAGGGCTTTTGTGTTTGAACGACCATTGTAGGCGATGGTTTCCGTCGCCAAGGGTGGTGACCATCGTATAGAGGATTATCGAGCCAAGGGAGTGAGGTTGAGATTTTGAGAGAAAAAGGAAAGGAAAGGGATTTTTTTAGAGTATGGAGGGGAAATGAAATTTAAAAAAAAAAACCCTTTATAAACGTCTGATACGACGTCGTTTTGGGGTGCCTACTTGATGCCCAGAATGGCGTCGTTTGATGCTTGACCTGCGACCTACTCCAAACTCGTATAGAGTTTGCATGTTTTCGAGAAATAGAGAAATAGTCTTTGTAGTCCCTCTACTTTGCCAAGGTTTTCAATTTAGTCCTTGATTGGCACATGTAAGGCCCTATACAATGCCGTTTCAAGCTTAATTCTATTAGCTTTGAAACGTCATCATTTTTACGACCCGAGGACCTGATCCGGATCCTATTAGGGTTTGCGTGTTTCCAAAAAAGGGGAAATTGTTCCCCAGGTCCTTCCGCATTTTTATTTTATTTTAATTTTTCCCTTTTTGTTTTTTAAAAATTTTTCAATTTTGCCACATGATTTTATTTTGTGTGCAATATGGCCCTTTGACCAATGATCTTTGGGTAGACACATGAAGGGGCTTGGGCAAATTTCCATAAGGCCCTTAGACTCTCTGAATATTTAAATTTGGACCTCGACCTATCTGTTTTCTCTCATTTTTGCTTAAAATTTTAGTTTTAGTTTACTTTAATCCTTTTAATGTTTTGCTTCTTTTAAATTTCCCCTTTTTATTCTGTTTTTTAAAATTAAATCCTTTTATTTTTATTCTTTTTAAAATCTTCCTTTTTATTCTGTTTTTTAAATTTAATCCTTTTACTATTATATTTTTTGTTATTTAAATTTAATTGTATTCATTTAATTTTTACCATGCCTGTATATTTTTGTTATCTTGCTATTTTTAAATTGAAAATTAAATACATATTTATTCAAGCTTTGTAAAAATATTTTAATAAAATAAATAATGTGTTTTTCATTGAAATTACATAATTGAATATCCTATTTCAAATCAAAATATTTAGTGTTTGGTTAACAAGTGACCTTTATTTTCGAAAATTCGAGAATGTTATTCCCTAATGTCTTAGACATGACTTTTTTTTCTCGATTGATTTGAAATAAAAGGGCATTTCTTCACAAAAAAATTGATTTTTAAAATAACATCAAAATATGTCATTCATTTAAGGATCATATTTTTAAATTTTATTCGAGTTTTTAAATTTTTAACAATTAAGACATTAAATAATTGACTAGGTATCAGTTTTGGGCGTGTGAGAGTGCTAATCTTTCCTCACACATAACAGACTCCTAAGCATATTTTCTAGATTTCAAAGACCAAAGCGTTTGTTTAAACGAATTTAAATATTTTATGGTGACCCAATCACACCAAAATAAAAAAGATTGGTGGTGACTCCGTTTTAGGTTTTAAAATAAAATTCGAAACTTTAAAAAAAATGTTTCGACAACTTGTCGACTCCGCTGGGGACAAATAAGAGAGTCAAATCAAAAGTCGATTATTTTCTGGTCTTTTTGTTAAAAGTTTTAAAAATTTGATTTAATTTAATATACGATCATTTGTATTTTTATGTGCTGCCATGATAATATTGTATTGATATTGCTAGTATAGGTATTCACATTCATTTGCATTTTTTGTTACACCTTTTAAGTGGAATTGAGAAGCTATTCCTTCGTGAGCTTTTCACTTCCATGCAGGATAATGAATCGCTTTCAGGATACATCCGTACCTACGTTTTCGTGAAGTTTTCACTTCTGTGCAAACATATGGGAAATGTGTCCCCTTAAACTAAACTCATCCGTATGAGCCTATAATGGGTGAGGATCGAGGAATCTGTTGGTTTGGGTACCTTTACTCTAGAACTTAAACCACATATAATGATCCCTAAGTGCTTGCCTTAGATAGAACTATACCAAACTTTTAGCAATTACCCAAAACAAATGCATAGGTTCTTTGCTTTATACCTTTAATTTGTTGTGAAGATTCATAATGATTGTACTGACTTGTCTTATTTTTTTTGTTTGCATTACATCCTCATACTAGGAAAGGTATTGATTTAAGCTCGATTACTGATAGAGAACTGATCATGGAGAAGGAGTATCTTGATAAGGTAGAGGACAATGTGGTCTTGCGAATGTGGTAGAATGATAGACAACGTGAGAAGGGCGATTGCTTGGTGGAAGGGCATGCATCAAATTTTTGGGACCACACTCAGATAAGCGTGACCCTGAACAATTTGCAAGAGTTAAAGGAGATATGGGACCAATGGGGAGATGAGATAAAGCAAACTTTCTACCATGAGTATGGGGATCTTCCATACCTACTCGAAGTTAAGGTAGACGAACATCTGTTTTGAGCCGTTACATAGCATTGGAACCCAGCCTATAGCTACTTCACCTTCGAAAATGTAGATTTGGTACCCACAAGAGTAGAGGATACTGTATTGCTTTACTACCTGAAGATTCAAGTTAATAAGGCCTACTTGAGAGCTCCTAGTGTCTCGACCTTCCTCAAACGATTGATGAACATTACTGGGATGAGTGAGGAATGGGTTCCAACGCGGATTAAAGTGATAGGTGACCATAAGTGCATCACTTGGAGGAGTTTGCGAGATTTGAACCTAGTACATCCAGATGCGAGAAAGAGGGTCGACATCTTTGCCCTAAGTTTGTACGGTTTGGTCGTTTTTCCTAAGGCGTTGGGGCATATAGAAGACGCGATCATTGACTTATTCGATCGGCTCGAAAAAAAGGTTACTCCTGTTTTGGTAATTCTGGCTGAGATTTTTAGATCATTGAATGCATGTCGAAGAGAAGGAGAAGGAAGATTCATCGACTGCACACTGTTGTTGATGGTTTGGTTTCATAGCCACTTTTGGAAGGTGGAAAAGGTCTCCTACCGAGTATTTTTTGAAAGTTATTCTCCCTTGAAAGAATTCGTGACCACACCAAGGAAATGTCCTTTTATGTGAGAACTTCGAAAAATTATGCCCTAACGTATTGGGTATGATTTTTTCGTTGAAATTACATAATTGAATATCCTATTTCAAATCAAAATATTTAATGTTTGGTTAACAAGTGACCTTTATTTTCGAAAATTTGAGAATGTTGTTCCCTAACGTCTTGGAGATAACTTCTAAAATAACATCAAAATATGTCATTCATTTAAGGATCGTATTTTTAAATTTTATTCGAGTTTTCAAAATTTTAACAATTAATGCATTAAATAATCAACTAGGTACCAATTTTGGTTGTGTGAGGGTGCTAATCCTTCCTCACACGTACCGACTCTCGAGGCTATTTTCTGGATTTCAAAGACCAAAGCATTTGTTTAAACAAATTTAAATATTTTATGGTGACCCAATCACACCAAACTAAAAAAGATTGGTGGCGGCTCCGTTTTAGGTTTTAAAATAAAATTCGAGACTTTCAAAAAAAAAAAGTTTCAACAATAAATACGTGTCAAGGTGGAGATTTGTGGGTGTTCCTTTTATTTTTGGCTGAAGAGATGATGAAGTCACGATGAGAAACTTCCCAACATTACAATAATGGACGACGTCGTGACGACACGAATAGGGATGTTGCGACATTGCAACGTGTTCCTCACATAAATCAGATTTCTTCTTCTAGTTAAACTTTGTTATCTTGAGCTACTTTTGATTTAAACGTCAAGAAAAAATCCAGCACATTCTGGTGAAGTCATCAATAAAGGCAATATAATAGCGACTACCTTTTAAAGAAGGTGTTCTTTGAGGGCCTGCAACATCCGTGTGGATGAGATGCAATTTGTGAGTGGCTCTCCAGGTTGACTTCGAAAATGGTTTCCTATTTTTCTTTCCAAACTGACACGCTTTACAACTTGAGATTGCATCACCAAGCTTGGGAACATCAAGTGCCAACTTCTTTTCTCTTAGTTGCAGGAGCCCTTAATGATGATAGCGTCCGATTCTCTTGAGCCAAATCTATGTGACGTCTTTTTTTAGAGGAAAAGCAGATTGCTCCTCCTCTAAAGGATTGAGTAAAAAACTCTTTCCTTCCATTTTTACTTTGAAGATATCTTGATTAGCTGTATCTTTAATCAAGCAATATTCATCTTCAAAAGTAACTTTAAAGCCTTTTTCAATAAGTTGACTCACACTCAACAGATTCTGGTCAATGTCAAGAACAAAGAGAGCATCCTGTATATGTTTTGTACCTGTACAGCTTGCAATCACAACAATCCCCTTTCCTTTGACAGAGATGTAATCCCATTCCCAATTCTAACTTTGGTGATGTTAGTTGGCTTCAAATCTCTAAACAACTTATTGTCATGAGTCATATGGTTGGTGCAGTCACTATCAATCAGCCAACTTTCATTTAAATCACTGCCCACGAAGCATGTAGCCACAAACAGTTGATCCTCGTCCTCCTTATCAACAATCTTAGCCTCTTCACCTTGCTATTGATTCTTGCTCCTGTAAATTATAGCTTCATGCCCTATTTGGTTACATTTAATGCACTTGGCATCTGGTCTTCTCCAGCATTTGTAAGGAGGATGACCCTTTCTATTGCAATGTTAACATGGAGGGTAGGATCCCTTCTTGACTCCTGCTTTGTTGTTGGATGAAGATTCTCCAGTATAATTTGATTCTTCTTCAAAAACTTCTTCTTGTTGTACCTTGCATTCTCATTTTGCTTAGCTGGCAAGGCTCCTTCAACAGCACCTTTTTGCTCATGGCTTTTCTTTGCTCTTGTGCTTGCAAAGCATTAAGAATCTCTGCAAGAGTGATTTGAGTAAGATCCTTCGTATTTTCCAAGGCTGAAATAGATGCATCAAAATTTTCAAGCACTGTTACAAGAATTTTTTCAATAATTCTTGAGTCCTTGAACTCAGAACCAAGTAATCTAATTCAGTTTCAATGTCTAATAACCTATCAGAATAATCTTTAATTGATTCTGTTTCCTTCATCTTCTATGACTCGAATTCTCGAATCAAGTATCACACGCATTCCTTTGATTCTTTCATCTCCCTCATACTCTGACTTGAGATAATTCCATATCTCATATCCTAACTTCAGAGTCATAATCTGAGTGAAGATAGTAGATGAGACTGCAGCGAACAAACAGGCCTTTGCCTTGGATTTCTTTGTCTTCTTCTCCTTCTGCAATTTGATCTGCGCCATGGTAGGATTGTTTGGGAGAGCAAGAATTTCATAATCCTCTTCCACTGCTTCCCAAATATCCAAAGCTTCCATATATGCCTCCATACGAACTGGCCAAACCTGGTTGTTGTCTCCATCAAATACCGGTGGAGAAATTGAAGAGAAACTGGAACTTGCTTCGACGTCCATGACATAGCAACCTTGCACACTCACTCACAAATCCCTTAAGAACAGTTCTGTTACTAATTGTAAGTATTTTAATGAAAGAGAACTCAATAAATGAAGGAAACTGAACACACGTTATTCAACAATCATTTAGAATTTATACAAAATAAAATTAACCCCCCACTAACTTTCTCCTAAACTTAAGCAACACACAAATAACTAATTCCTAAAAACAAGAACAAACTTTGACACAATCAACTTAAAAAAAACACACGTGGACGTGTTTCAGTCCTGAAGCATTTTCTTAACAAAGCTTTATACAGTAGAACCGTTCCATCTGGATTCTTTTTAATTCGAAGCAACCACTTTCGTCCCACGTGCTTTCTAATTGATGGAAGCTGTTGTAAAGTCCAAGTGCCATTCTTGATTAAGGCTTCAAGCTAAAGCTTAACAACTTCTTACATTCAAGTTGTTGCATAGCTTCACTAATAGTGGTTGGTTCTGTGGAAGCTAAAAACACTTTTGGCTTGAATATACCAACATTCCCCTTTATAGTCATAGAATGGGTATTTGTGACAAATGGTTGAGAAGTAAGTAAAGAAGGCTAAGGTTCAATATGTATTCTGTGATGCATTTTGAATAAGTATTAAGCTGAGCTTAAAAGATGACACACGAATTGAGGAATGTAAAACAGATATTGAAGGAGAGTAAGCTTTCGAATTTGACTCTGATGAAAAAACATTGATTGAAGTATGGAATTTGATGGCCATGCTTTATCTTTTTGTTAGAGTTGTGTGAACTAAATTCTTATTAAAGAAAAACACGTTGGTAAAATTAGGGGAGATGTGTAGGGCTTACGGTCGGAGGTCCCTGCAATACGGTATATGTTGCACAAGTAGAATCCATATAGAACTACAGTTATTCTATTTGACATTAATTAGAATAAGGTTTTTCAACCTTTAAATAGATGTAGTTAAAACTCTTATTGTATCATTCAAATTCGATATTAGTGAATTTTTTTCTTTTTTGCCCGTGTTTTTCCTGAAAAGGTTTTTCACGTAAAATTTATGTTTTTTTTTCTTTTCTTATTGTTTTGCGATAGTTTCTATTGTCATTATTAATGTTAATTCAACACTTTTTGTCACCTTTTTTATTATTATTTTTGGACCACTTTCACTCTCAACCTTAAATTTCTAATCAAATTATTTTCTGGCCTGTTAAAATTTTAAGTACAGTAATGTGAAAACTCACTAGTCAATCTCTCTATATATTATAGAAATTTCAATTTATAAATAAAAATAATAAAAGTTCATAAAATTAAAAAAAATAATTATCAATGTCAATAATGAAGAATACGCGACGATTATGCAGGCTACCACATCAGTGCCATTTCAATTTTAACATTGGGATCAATTTTTTCTATTCAAAGAAGAGCAAGTTAAATGAGTTTTGAAGATTGAACTAAAGTAGTTAAAAAAAAAAACTTAAAACCAAAATAACAAAAATAGTAACTTGAAATAGTAAGAATGTGCCTATGTTTAGTTGAAACACTCTTAGCTAGAGGTGCTGCAAATAGCAGGATGTCAAAGTTGCGTCTGATCCATCAACTCTTATGCCGCAATTAAAAAGTGTGAATTCGATATATTCTTAGATACCACAACAAAATTACCGATCATTTGATTAAAATTGTCAGCTTAAGCTACAATAACTTGCAATTGTCTGAAGAACCTCCGGTCTTGGTCCAAGAATTATTTAATAACGATCTTGCTACTATGTCCAATGTCTACGGTTAGTGTTTTCTTTATCTTGTAATCGCTATTTTGTTGTATTTTTCTATTGAAAAAACAAATTGGATGTGCATGTTTTTGCATCAAAATTCGTGGCCTGACTCATGAAATAAATAATTGTTTAAGTGACCCAAAATTGAGCTAAACTCAATTAGATTATAAATGACTTTGAGACGATATTTTACATTATAAATGGTTTTTAGCCTTTTGGAAATATAAATTATATCCACAAATAGATTAGCTTAAAAGATTATGACCCCTAAAAGATATAGTAATAATATTTTAACTATAAACTAGATCTGTTTATGGGTTAATTATCTGTTTAAGTCTGAAAGTTTGTTTGAAATTTGGAAGAATTTGGGTAAAAATATTATGCTCGAAAAATGGGTTTGGGCAAAAAAAGTACGTTTGTTTAAAATTTGGATCAGACTCAGGTTTGAACATTCAAGGCTCGAGCCCAAACCGGCCCGACCGGTTTTAAACTTATAATACTTTATATTATGTTATGTAATTTAGAACACATTAAAAAATTTATACTAAATATATAATACTACTCTAATGTAAACATTAAAAAAATATTAAGATGATTATATAAAAAATTTCAATAAATAAAAAATGTATAACATTATTAAATATTAAAATAATATTATATAAATATATATATTTTTTTTAAAAAGTAAAAAATAATATAGGTGGGCCTAAAATGGACTTGGGTTAATATTTTACAAATATTGACAAATTTGAGTAAAATTTTAAGCTCAAATTTCGAGCCAAGTCAAGCTTGAATAAATATAAAGTATATTAATATCATGTTTAAGCCCGATCAGACTTGACCCATAAGCACCTCTACTATAAGCTAATCTACAAAGAATATGATATATTTAATAATATATATGTGGATAATGTAATAGAGTATAATAATTAGTATATAACAAGTAGTAGACCATTTTCAAATTTAAAACTAGTTTTGCATAAAAACTCATGCTGTTTTTAATATGAGCACCTTTTGCTCCCAACTTTTGAGAGACCGTTGAATCTTTCCTTGCTTCATAGACGTTACAAAAAATGCAGGTACACTTCTTCATGCCATACGTGATTGTCACTTCTCTAAGGCAGTGCGGTGTTCGATTGTGCCAAACCATAGCCAGGTACACTTCTTCTCCTTACCATTACAAGCCTGGTTGTTGTGGAATTTGCAAAATGTAGGAGGTTGTGGATCTCATGATATCGATTGGTAAATGCTTTTTCCAATAATCTATTAGTTACAATGGAAAAATAGGAACATGTATGTGTTTTGGTCATGCCATAATTGTATTCAGGAAATTGTAGATACAGACACAAGGTGGACAAGAAGTTATAGGGTGTCGAATACAACAAGGGTACATGTTAACCTGATGGCGACAATCAGTGACGGAGTCAGAAAATTTTTGTGGGGGGTCGGAATTAAATTGTATATTTTTACGATAATACAAATGTAATTTCATCATTTTAATAGCCTATATCTTTATTATTTAAAGGGTTAAATTAAATTTTTATCATATTTGAGGGGTCAAAGTGTAATTTGACCATTACTAATTTAAAATTTTATAAATTATAAAGGATTTAAATTAAAAATTTACCATTTTAAGGGGCTATAATATATATACAAAGGGAAAATTGTAAAAATCTTAAACCTTGAGAGGCCTACTTATATTTTTGGGAGGGCCATAATGTAAATTTACAAAGGACTACTGGGCCTTAATGTGGCTCTGCCACTGGTGACAACTAACCAATGGTCAAGCCCGAATAGAGGATGGGTTAAACTAACACTGATGGAGCAGTGTCATGAAATGGTTCTTTTGCGGCCATTGAGGGAGTGTTGAGGGATGCAGACGCAAAGTGGATAGGTAGATTTTCGATGCTATTAGGTAAAGATACAATTTTAAAAATTGAAGCAAGAGGCATACTTGAGGGATTAGTTTTAGCTTGGGGAAAAGGATATCGACAATTGGAAGTTGAATTTGATAATGTCTTGTTAGTTGAGACAATCTTAGCTGGGGGAGCTGCGAATAGTAATATAGTGGAATTGCGTCTTATTCATAGTCTATTAAGCAGTAATTGGAAGATTCTTATTTGTCACATTCAATAATCACAAAATACAGTTGTTGACCATATGGCCAAGTTTATGGTGACAAGTTTCACAGGAATTCAATGGTTTGGAGACCCCCCACAGTTAGTTCGGGATTTAGTCGAGTTGGACTGTGATAAAGATTTGAGAGATTAATGTAATCTTTAGTTTTCGTCTTAGGCTGTCTTTATCTACCAAAAAAACATCGTATAAATATTTTTTCATTCTTAATAAATATTAATTAATAATTATGGTAAACTTAATAGCACAATATATCACCAATCAACACAAAATAAAACATAATAATCATTCAGAATCAATTAAACGAGATGTGCGATTTTTTACATGGAAACCCCTTTAAAACAAAGGGTAAAAACCATGGGACTAGAAATTCCACTCAAAAGCTTCACTATATTCAAAGGTTTGCTACACGATCACAATACAAAACCATAATAAAAAGCATACAACTTCAGCAAGACTGTCAACAAATATTCTCAAACAAACTAAAGAGAAAAGTTGAGAATATCACCCAAATATGACTAGGATTGAAAATGAAAAACCTGAAGTTGAAAAATCCATATGAAATATCCAATTTTGCACAATCAAAACCCTTGAGCCTACTAGCAATTGTCCAAAAATTATTTTCAGACAGACATCATTGTTTTTAAAAACCGTTTTCATTTTAATCAGCCACCATTTATTCAATGTTATTGTACACTCATTTTAGTCACGGAATCAATTTTAGTATATTTTCATTTTGATCACTTATTTTTATCTTTTTATTTTTTTAGAATTAATTTAATTTTTTTAGTAAATAAAAAACTTGAATTTATAAAAAAAAAAAATCAGGTTAATACATGTTAAGAGGTTTATATTTAAAATTTTAATAAAAGAAAATCATATGAAATTATTAAATGATAATTTTAAAATAGCATAAAATAATTCTTTGAATTTAATTTAAAATAGATTTGAATTAATCATATACATATATTAATAAAATTAATAAACTTCAGTACTCGTATTTCTAATTAAATCGAGCCTAAACAAGTACTGTTTATATTAATACTATATAATAACCCGACTCAACAAACTTACGAACAGGTGAGTTAAGGGGGATGATGAAAGATTTAAGTGGAGACTTAAAAAATAGAGACATTGAATTTGAGTATTAGAAAATTTGGACTTCATTTAATTTTCTTGCTCTCTTTCCTCGGAGTCAATTGTGGAATGTTATTCAAGTTATGTTGTGACCATGCACCCATCGTATTGAAACAAAGTTCAGTATTAAAAACTGTCGTAGCAATAAAAGTATTTCACCCTTTTGCTCCCAACTTCAGTAGTTGCTGCACAGTCATCATTAACTTCAAGAATAATAATAATAATAACAATAGTTGTATTAAAAAATTTAGAGAGACAATTGGATCTTTCCAACTATAATAGTATATATGATTTATATTTCCTTTTCTGTATTAAAGAATAATTTTAACAACATTCATATAACTAACAAAATTGCAGTCAAGGAAGATGGATATCTTGAATGTGGGGCAAATATCTTTGAATTCTGATGGAAAGAAATCTAACATGCCTAATACTTTTAAGTATACTCGGTATTCTTTCACACCCAATAAACATAAGTTGGTAATTATGACAAATACAATATTACAATATATCGCCAATTAACACAATAAACACAAGCGATTGATTAAACGAGACAAGCGATTTTTACGTGAAAAATCTTTTATATCAAAGGGTCAAAATCTTGGGACTTAAAAAGTCCATTCAAAAGTTTCACTATATTCAAAGATATGCTACGATCACAATACAAAACTATAATAAAAAGCATACAACTTCAACAAGACTATCAACGAATAATCTCAAACAAACTACAAAGAAAAGTTGAGAATATCACCCAAATATGATTAACATTGAAAATGAAAAACCTGAAGCTAAAAAATCCATATGAAAAGTCCAACTTTACGCAATCAAAACCCATGAGCCTACCAAAAATTGTCCAAATATTAGCTCAGACAAACATCAGATAAACAACAATCGAAGAGTTGATCAACATTGGATTGGTGAACTGTTAGCTCAAATAATCAAATCGAAATTGCCAAGAGGTAGAGAATTGGCTTTTAAAAAATTTGTGAAAGCTAGAGAATAAGGATAGAAAATTTTGATACAAGAATTTAGAGTTATTTGATCTCAATCGTCTATTCCACTACCTTAACTTTCCACTATTAATGATTTTTCCCAAATTCACTGATTTAATAACCTTTTGAGGACAAGGTTTAACATTACAAACTCTCTTAAGGCTTCTAGTCAAACCTTAAAATACAACCCTTCTCAAAGAGATACAAATGAACAAATAAAGGGGGAAAATAAAAGATTTTTGGGAGATTTTGATTTTTGGGAGTAGAGGGGGAGAGAAAATAAAGATTTGTGAGGGATTTTGATTTTTAGGGTAAAAACGGGAAGGAAAGTAAAAATTTTTGAAGAGAAGAGTGGGATGAGGGTAGACAGGGGATCAAGTAGTTTGGTATTCAGATTATTCAAATTATTTGAGTTATTCGAATTCAAAAATGAATTTAAATTAAAAATTTGAAAAAAAAACTCGAGTTGTCTCAATTAACTCGACTCGAATAATTTGAAATTTTGATTTTTTTATTTTTTCGAATCGGATCGAATTTTGTTCACCCCAAATAATAGATAATACTTCAAAAATTTCTTTAAAAAAGACTTGATCTCTTCAATAAAATTAAAGATAATTCTTTGAATGAGTGGACTTGCTCAACAAAATTAAATATAGTTTAAAAATGTATAAATACAATCCTAACTAAAAATATTTAAAAAATCCGACATTATTTCAACAAAATTTATTTTAAAAGATCATTATCTTAAAAAAAGTTGTTCATTTCACATTAATTTTTGGGTAAGTTACACAATTGGTTATTCAACTTTCATAAGCTTTTATTTTGGGTATTAAGAAATAAAAATGATAACTTTAGGCATTGTCGTTAAAAACCATATTCATTTTAGTCATTGTTGCTAAAATTCATTTTCTTTTTAATCACCCACCGTTAAAAATAAAATAATAGAGAGTAAAGAACAAATAAAATAGGAGAGCAAAAGAGAGCATATTTTATTGATCAATAGAAGTAATTTACAATGCTTCTCCAAAGTCTATATTTATAAACATAAAAAGTGTAAATGAAATAGAATTCTAATTCTAATGACTATTAGAATTTAAAGTTCATCTAAATTTATCTTGATCTTGATGGACATCCACTTAATAAAATATTCATTCATAACACTCCCCCTTGGATGTTCATAGGTAGATAATGTGTCTTGTTAAAACCTTTACTAAGATAAAAATCCTGTGGGAAAAAATTCTTAGTGAAAGAAAAATAATACACACATCTATAATACGCATGACATGTTATGTCATTAAAAACCTTACCAGGAAAATCCAATGAGACAAAACCTTGATTAAGAGAAAAAGAGTACAACGCATATTTACTCTCCCTCATTAAAACATCACATACTATCTCATATTCTATTTATTCAATCTAGAATACTTGTCTTTCAAATGACTATTTGAATGTATTTGTTAGGTATTTATATCACCATTCTTTTGAAAGTCATGAGTGAGAAGAAATTTTGGGGAAAATATATTTTTATCTCTTCAAGAGTTTCAAAAATAATCATAACAAAATATAATCATGATTCTTCTATAAAAAAAAACACAAATAGGTATTTTGGATTATTTTATAATCCTCCTTCAACGACTATTGACTAAGTCAAATGTACCACATATGTTCAATTATTTCAATTCATATAAATGAAAAATTTTCCAATTATTTCAATATGCTTTTGGCATTCCAAATCCTTCAAGAATTTTAATATAAATTTTACTATATAGTGATTCACAAAAGGCTGTAACAACAACTATGAGACATAAATATAAACTGTCAGTTTAATAATATATCCAAAGGTTATTGCATCTACCATAAAAAATATTATATCTTTTCATAATCAATGCTAGGGCTTAGCAAAAAACTTCATATTTTTATTTCACTTTTGCAAAACTACTTCATTTGTACCCTCCCTGACTTTATACCTTTAGATATTTGGATTGCTGGTCCAAAAACACCACGAATTTAATTGTATTTGGGTTGTGTCTTTCTATTTTGACCAATTTATTCCATATCTATATTTCCCAACAGATTTATTCAAAATTCTCCTTTTATTTCATTATTTCAAAGATAATATTGCATGGAAAACCATTATCGATTACTTTTATTATTGGTTCGACATTTTCTTGAATTGACATAATTTATCGAGATCTCTTATTTTCATTATTTCAACCTTCATTTTTAGGTACCTAAATCTCTTCTGAAATTTTACTTATTATTTATATCTTGGGTCTTTTCTGGAGCAACCGCCTTCACTATATAACAATCTACATTTTTCCCTTTTATGAAAATTTTCATATTTGAAACTTGTAATGAGCTATCATTGTTGAACTTCCGGTTCAAATTACTTCTCTCCCTAACTCATTATAAGTTATTATTCCTCTCTCCTTAATGTCGGGAAAACTTTGAATCAAAATAATAATCACAAATCATGTCATAATTGAATCTCCAATACATTTAAAACATATAATAATATAAGGAGACTCATAATTAATATATATTCTCAACTTTCTTTGAGGATTCACTCATCTTTGTGCGTTGTGGTGACAATTGGAATATATACGCACACATAAAAATTCAAAGGTGAGAAATATTTAGCTCTTGACCAAAAATCAATTGTAATGGGGAGTATTTAAAACTTATTGGCTTGATGCGTACAACATGTAAACCAACATAATCTCATGTTGAAAGAGGAAGTTTAGTTCTCATAAGTAATGGTTTAGCCATTAATTAGAGGTGTTCAATCACTAATTTTTCTAAACTATTATGCGCATAAATAACAAACTTTTATCAAAGTTTTTCAAACTCAATCAATAAAAGACTGAGATATAAACTCATCAGCATTATCAAGATGAATTGTCTTAATTGCATAATTTGGAATTATTCAAACAATCTTGCAAACGACAGATTGCAAGTTATTAACATATATGTTATTATTTTGTAGATGCATCCGCCAAAATCATATAACATCAAAATCATCCACATGGTGGATTAATGGGTCCATATTCATTTAAAAAATGCAAGACATTAAATCTCAACTTTAGCTTGTAAATTTTTAACAACCAATTTTCATTGAGAACAAGCAACAAATGAAAATTCTTTAAATTAAAGAATGTTTTGGTTCTTTAATGAATGTCCATATGAATTCTCAATTAATTTTC
Organism: Kokia cookei; assembly: GCA_039519145.1. Taxonomy (NCBI): domain Eukaryota; kingdom Viridiplantae; phylum Streptophyta; class Magnoliopsida; order Malvales; family Malvaceae; genus Kokia; species Kokia cookei. Next base: position 37,494,163 of record CM076903.1, read on the forward strand.
GCATCATATATAATCCAGGATGATCTAACTGGTCATGCCAAGTAGTAAATCCATTTGTATCAATAAACTTCTTGTTTACTTTAATATGTGTTTCAATTGTACTAAATTGTAACAAATTGATAATTTTACTATCATTCTTTCACTTTGTATCCATATATAAGTACCATTGTGACATTTACTATTGACAATGTCTAAACCAATGTGAAGTTTATAATGAAACTAAGTCATATAATATAATTTCAAATAATTATATGAAATATTCACTTTAAAGAATATGCCAAAATCTTCAAATATCCAAAAAAAATTATCAATAATGAAAATAAGTTAAATTTTCATAATTGTTATGTATTGCTACTTTCATGTCGGGGAATGGAGCAGAACTAGTGGAACAAATAACTCATTTTTTTTTACCCATAAGGAGATACGAGATCAAGTCAAAATACTTTTAAAGCTCTTTTAACAAAAGTTTTGCATAATCAGTAACTACCAAGATTAACTGCATAGGTCATGTATAGAAACAAGCTTATATTAAATATATAAAAAAAAAGTCGCATCTCAAACATAAAAATATGACATAATGAAAAACTAGCAATTTTTTCATACCCAACATCATAAACATGCATGGAATTTAATTCAAAATCAAATCATTCAAAGTCATAGAACTTTTCATTTACAATTGCTCATGTCATTTCTCTAAATAATTAACACATGGAATAGTATAAAATGTATGAACTGCTACCTTTAGCAATTCTTTGAACTAAATCAAATCTGAATAACCATAAAATTCATTGGATTATTAACATAAATTTGATTACTAGATATTTTTTAATTATAAAATCTACTATTGCACATAAATAAATCAACTAATATTCATTTGCATGAACAATAAGATGCTTAAAATAATATGTAACCTATGGAATCAAAACTTAAAAAAGAATATCATCGCAAATATTTAAACCATATATTAAGTCGATTTAATATTTAAAGTCGTACCTTTTTCGTTCTACGTTGAGTCTTGACGATAAGAAGTAAGCAAATTAAACTCCATTTAATAGCAAACTTTGAGAATGAATCTTATTTTCCAAGTGTACAACAAGTACAAAACCAATGACTTTTATACATAAGTCGTCTCTCTTCTTAAAGAGTTCTTGGAAATTCTTGGTCTTTTCTCTTTCTTCATTTTTTTACTTCTGGTGGTGAGAAAATTTATTACGACCATCTCCCATGACTATTATTATAGTCCAATTTACTACATCCAGATTAAAGGTTATGTCTTTCGAGTTTATCACATATCGTTACATTCGCTTCAGGGAATGGTTAGGTTTCGTGGTTAAAAACTTTTGTTCAACCATAAGTAAATTTTTTTCATGATATTGTTACTGTAGGAGCACATTTGAATCATGAAAAGTTGAATAAGTTCTCTCTTGCAAGGTTCTCATCAATAATATTTTTCCACATAATTTTAATTGAGAACTTATTTTGAATACGTAAAGTTATACTCACAGTTTTAAAATTTTAAAAACTTGCAACTTCAGGTACATCTAACCATAACGAGCTTTAGATAGAATTATCATATTCTATTTCTCATATTTTTCTTCCACAATTTAACTAGATCGTTCACAGTTAAATATTTCGCTTTCAACCCTTTAATGGGGATGATGACAAAACAAGATCACAAAGATAGTCATAATCAATTCAATTTATAATAAATATAAATTAATAACCCAATCTTCTTTTGATTCATATGAAATATCAACTTTTCCTCATTCACAATCTCAATATGAGATCCATTATGAATATCTTTTAAAACTAATGGATTAACCATCACAAGATATTAATATATTAGCTCTTCTGGAGCTTTCGACTAATTTTGTATAATATTGATTTGTTTCAATACCAAATAAAATAAATATTTTCTATATGTAATGATAGAATTCATTACTACATTCTCATATCCTTCCTAAAATAATATTAACAAAAACAAAATATTTGGGCATCCACCATATGTGGCCAATAAGTTTTCATATCACATTGATAACATAAGTTATTTTCACCCTTTGAAGAGTTATCTTGAGAACTTTCATTGTTCTCTTATTCATCACTATGTTCCCACTTTTAGTGGTCCATGATTATTTTTTTTATTTTCTTTATGTTTGCATTCACTTCTGGGAATGCAACAAATTTAGTAAGACAAACTTATAAATGTCCAAATTGATTATTTTTTCCATAATCACAATCGCAAACATGTATAGATTTCAAATCAGAATCTATCTATTCATGTTGTCATGATTAGTCTCAAATTATAATAAATATGATATAATAAATAAATCATAGTAAAATATACCTGAAGATCTTTAACATCATCGTTATCACCATGGCTATTATCATGAGCACTGAGTGGTTAAAGGCTCTAATGATTACCCATAGTGTGCAGGCCTCAATTGACGACTGAAATAGCAATAGCTCTAGGAGTCAATTGACAATAGCAAATTTAGGGATATTTTTATGACTTATGGAGAAAAATAATTAAAAGAGAATCATGCTGATAACATGTTATAAAATAAAAGGACAGAGAGTAAAGAACAAAGAAAATAAGAGAGCAAAAGAGAGCGTATTTTATTGATCAATAGAAGTAATTTACAATGCTTCTCTAAAGTCTATATTTATAGACATGAAACGTATAAATGAAATAGAACTCTAATTCTAATGACTATTAGAATTTAAAGTTCATCCAAACTTATCTTGATTTTGATAGATATCTACTTAATAAAATATTCATAATACATTTATTCAATGTTATTGTTGCTAAAATTCGTTTTCATTTTAATCACCCATCATTTATTCAATGTTATTATACACTCATTTTAGTCACCCACTTTAACTTTAATAATTTTTCATTTTGGTCACTTATTTATCATTTTAATTTTTTAGAATTAATTTTATTTTTTTAGTAAAAAGAAAAACTTAGATCAATATATGTTAAGAGGTTTATATTTTGAATTTTAATAAAAGAAAAAAAAACATATGAAATTATTAAATGATAAATTTAAAATAAAATAAAATAATTTTTTTGATTAAAAAATATATAAAAAAATTTAAAATGGATTTGAGTTAATCATTTATAAATATTAACAGAATTAATAAAATTTAAGACTCATATTTCTAATTAAATTGAGCCTACCTATATAATAACCTAAGTCAACACAACACGAGTAGACCTCTGAACAGGTGAGTTAGGGGGATTGTAGTAGGCCCAATTTGATCGGACCCGTTTCAAAACCAAATTAGCAAATAAATTTTAAAATTTAAATTTATTTCTAATTTGAATTGTCCAATTACATGTCCCTAAACCCAATTTAAAAGACCCAATTACAAACCCAAACAAGCCCAATTACATGACCCAATTGACAAAACCAAAACCTAAACTTTTTGAATCCCTAATCCCTAATCTGTCGCCTCCCACAAGCAAGTTGATTGCCACCAACTGCTATCACTGTCGTCACTACCGAATTCGCACCTACAAAATTGCATGATTGTAAATGTGACTATAAAGAGCCAATCTCAAATGGTAGTAAGGGTACATACACGAAATTAATGAAAAACTAGCAAAACAGATTCAAGCAAAAGAATATTCAACATATCATTATTGCAAGGTATATTAATATATATATATACATATACTCGTATATATATATATACATGTTTATCTAGTTATTTTTTTTATTTTCTATATATATATATATATATATATACACACACACATATTTTAATATGATTATTGTTCTTTTATTTTTTTAGTATAAAAAATAAACAAAAAAGAAAAAAGGGGTTTAAAAACCCTAAATAAAAAACATAACAGATTAAAAAAAATAAAAAAAACTAAAACTTAAAGAATAATTATGTTTTTCTCACATTTTTTGGAAAATATGGCTAGATCTATCAAGATCTAGCCTTGATCTATGTTTTAGACAAAAAAATAAAAAAAAGAGAGATTTTTTACCTTAGCGCCGCCGTGCACGGCGACAGATGGCGGTGGTCGACGAGGATCAACGACAACGACAGTCGGAGGAACTCACAAAAAAAAAGAGAGAAAGGAGAGAGAAGAGAGGATTTTTGAGTTTTTTTGAAGAAGAGAACAAAAAAAATGAAAAAAAATGGTTTAAAATGGTTTATATAGACCCTAAAATGACGTAGTTTTAAGAATAATTTAAAAAAAAAACCCCAAAACAACGTTGTTTTGAGCTTATGCTCCGGATCAAAATTTTTTTAAAAAATGGGTAATTTTCCCCTTTGGTCCTTCCGAATTTTTATTTGTTTTAATTTAATCCTTTTATGCTATTTTTAATTTATTTCAATTTTACCCAATAATTTTAAATGTTTTTTTTTCAATTTGGTCCTTGACTCAAAAATGACTTTAAGGCTGCCACGTGTCAATTTTTTGAGTTTATTGCCCACGAAGCTCTTATTTTATTTAGAAATTACGTTTTATCCCTCGAGCTTCCCAAAAATTTAAATTTCACCCCTAAACTTTCAAAAAATGCATATTTGACCCTCAAACTTCCAAAAAATTTAGATTTGACCCTAAAAATTCAAAATTTACCCTCAAACTTTCCAAAAATTCAAATTTGACTTTGGATCTGACCCTTAAACTTTTCAAAAATTTAGATTTAACACCTAAACTTTCCAAAAATTTGAATTTGGCCCTAAAATTCTCAAACTTTTTTTTGACCTTTTTTTTTTTTTTTTTCTTTTCATTCCTTTTTTGATTCCTTGTACATAAAATTAAATTATTTTCTTCGTATATTAAATTAATCCTGTTTTTTCCTTGTATTCGATGTTTCTGATTCGCTTTTTTTGTATTTTATTTTTATCTCTGTGTATTTATTTACCTACACAATTGTTCTTTCCTTGTGTTGTTCAATTTTTCATTAATTGCACAACTCGTATTTAATTTGCATGCTCATTTTTATTTAAATATTTTAATTAAAGTTATTTTTTGATTTTCTCTAAAATACGAATATTTTTTAAAATCGAGGAAATATTCCTTTATTTTAGATTTTTGAAAAATTGTGTCTTAACTAGGTGCGATTTTTTTTTTCAAACCGAAATAATCAAATACCCTTTTCAAGGTTTGAAATTGACAATGAAGGAATGCTCGTTATTTTCGGATCTCGAAATGTTATGTCCTAACTCACTGGACGTGACTTCCTTCCTCGATCATTTCGAAATAATGAGACTTCCTCATGAAATTCGATTTTCTTCTTAAACGTGTACCAATTTTGGGCGTGTGAGGGTGCTAATCTTCCTCACACGTAACCGACTCCAAACTCGTTTTTTGGATTTCGAAAACCAAAATATTGTTCAAAACGGATTTTCAAACGTTTTGTGGCGATCCAATCACACCAAATCAAAAGATTGGTGGTGACTCCAAATTTTCAATTTAAAAAAATTTTTGAGACTTTTTTCTTTTTCTTTTTTCAAAAAAACATTTCGACAGCTTGACGATGCCACTGGGGACCTTTTTAAAATAAAAGAAAGTCAAGCCAAAAGCCGATTATTTTCGAATCTTTTTGTTAAACATTTTAAACACTCGGTTTTGTTTAATGTACGATCCTTCGTATTTTTGTGTGATGCTATATTATGTCGATATTGCTAGTATAAGTTTGCATTCATATGCATCTATTACTGCACCTTTTAAGTGGAAGCGGGAAGGTATGCATTCGTAAGGTTTTCACCTCCGTGCAGGATAGTGAATTGCTTTCAGGATTACATTCGTACCCATGTTTTCGTGAAGTTTTCACTTCCGTGCAAACATGTGGGAAATGTATCCCCCTAAGCCAAACTCATCCGTATGAACCTGTAATGGGTTAGGATCGAGGAATCTGCTGGTTTGAGTACCTTTTACTCTAGAGTCTAAACCACATGTAATGGGCTATAAGTACTTTCCTTAGAAGGAGTTATACCGAACCTTTTAGCAAATTATCCAAGACAAGTTCTTAGGTTCTTTGTTCTATACCTGTATAGTGATACTGATGTTTTTGCTAACTTGTTCTATTTTGACTCTTTTACTTGCATTGCATTATCATACAAGAAAAGGTATTGATTTAAGCTCGATTACCAAATAGACAGTTTTGTCATGGAAAATGGATTTCTTGATAAAGTGAAAGATAACATGGTCGTGCACTTATGGTCGAAGGAAAGAACAAAGCTGAAGAAGACTTAGGAAACTTGAAGAAAGATTATAAGAAATTTTGTCTCTTTATGAGAACCGTTGGACTAGGCAAGATATTAAGACAATGGCGGCAGGAAGTTTAGAAGCAAAAAGATCAAGCGGAACGATGAAAAAGAAAATTCCAAGACGGTTAAGCTCGAGAGAATACCGTAAAAGGAAAGTCAAGTAAAGAAGACTAAACTGAAAGCCTAAATAACTGAGCTAGAAGATAGAGTAATGGAGCTAGAATAGTCTCTAAGCAGATATCACGATCGAAACTCCGTCATGGAACTTAAGGCAAGTCTAACCGAGAGTGAGGAGTTGAGGGAAAGGATGCTAGAACTTGAGGTCTCTCTCCACAATAATAAGATTTGAATTGAGATCCTCGAAAGGAATCTAAGAGCAAATGAGTGGCGCTTTCGACAGGCTCAAAGACAGGTTGAAGATAGAGACTATGTAATGGGAAAAACACTCACCCAAATGAGAGAAGTAGTTGATCACATGCAAACATTCGCGGTTGAAGCTGATATATTGAGCCTACAATATGAATCAAAATCAGGGCGGAGACAGAAATTAGCCAGACTTCTTAGTAAGATCAAAGCTTTAGGCAGTAAGGCAAAGCCATTTATTTAATTCGCTTTATGTAAAGAAATTTGTCTTCTAGGGAAGTTGTTCTAATGGAATTGAGTTCAAAATCAATGCCTTTTCTTATGCATACATGCATTCATGAGCTGCACAGTTTATTAACTTGCATTTAATTCCATGAGAGCCTACCTTAAATGGAACTGTACCAAACCTTTAGTGGTTACATGAATAAGGTAAGAGTTTTGCTTTTAATTGCAATATATTTGTATTACATTTTCATCAAAAAAGGTGTTGATTCATGTTCTATTACCACATAGAGAACTGATCATAAGAAAATGGATTCCTTGGTACGATAGAAGTTAACGTGTCCGTACGTATGTGGTCAAAGAAAAACAACCACGATTGTTTGTCAAATGGGCACATATCAAAGTTTTGGGATTACACCCAAATAAATGAAATCCATAACAGTTTACAAGATTTGAAAGAAGTATGGAAGACAAAATGAGGCAGATGTTCAAATTCAAAAATGTTGATTTGCCTTACTCACTCAAGCTTAGTTGCTTCACTTTCAGAAACATGAACATAAAGTAGAAGAATACGTTACGTCGCCCGAGGATTCAAAAATCATTAGACCTATTTTGAATGAGTGAGCATTAGGTTGTAACCCTGATTAAGGAAAAAGGGAATAATAAATACATTACTTTGAAAACCTGCAATACATAGTACACTCAAATGCAAGAAAGAATGTTAACGTTTTCGTTTCAAACACGTATGAGTTAGTCGTCTTTCCTAAAATGTTGGGGCACGTAGAGGACGTGATAGCATATTTGACTTAGCAAAAGAATCACTCATGTTCTAGCAATCTTAGCCACTAAGCACCTGTCGAAGAAAGAGCAAAAAAGGTGTATTGGTGCATGACTTTTGCTAGTTTAGTTCCGTGACCATTTTTAGAAAGTTAAAAGGTCTCTTGTCGAGTATTCTCCGAGGGCTACTCTCCGTCAAAGGAATTTATGGCTATCTGAAGACAAGATGATATCGTCAAAGGAAATTGAAAATAAATAAGGAATGACTCCAACGCTCTTAGGGGCAAGTTTGAGATAGGGACCATTTCGCAAGCAAAGATTCGACTAAGTACGAGAAATGACTAACCACTTGTAGACTTTTGCCATTCAAGACCGACACTTTGAATTTGAAATCAGGGTCAAATTGGAGCAAAATTTAGCTTGGAGGATTAGAACTTTGAGCATTAAGGCACGACCATGCATGTATCTGCCTTATGTACATAAATTTGTTTTCTAGTAAAGTTGTTCTAATGGAATGGAACCAAGAATTAACGCCTTCTTTTTCATGCATTTTATCATTCATTTGCATTGAATTTCATGCATTAAATTTCAATAAAATCTCACCTATTTGAAACATTCATGTGAGAGAGAGTCATTAACTCTAAATAAAGGACTAAGAGAAAACATGATAAATCAAGATGATGGGGGAATGTTAAAAAAAATTGAGCGAAAGTCATAACCGAAGAAGAAAACAGAGTGGAACTTATCGAGAGTTTGTCCTACACCCTTGGCAGTGTCTTGGACAACTAGACTATGGAGGAGTTTCATGTAGCTTTTAGGACTTTTTCAAAGTAATACTCAAAACACATCTATTGCTTTAGGCTCGAAAGCAATATGAATCTTTTTGTAAAGGGCTCGTGACCATTATCTAGTTATCTTTAATGGAAAATGTATTTTTTTATCCTACTTGACAAAAATTTCGCTAATTATTCTTTCATTCTTATCCAATTCAACAAACAAATTCATTTATACTTAAGCGACACAATCAATCATTGTTTAAAACATTCATTCTTGTCTAATTTGACAAACATTTACACTTATACTCATACCATACGATCATTCATCCTTAAATTTATTTTGTTCTTTAGTCCTTTTTTACTTCTTTGACGGTCCTTGAATATCATTGATATGAGTGACACTGATGCTAACTTAGAGCCTCGTTGAGCAAGATATGTGTTTAGAGAAACTTCAGGACTTTAAAGATGATCAATATTGTAACTTATCTCCTGATTTGTTAAGGATGATAGAGCAAGAAGAAAAATAAAACTTTCCTTATAAAGAATCAGTGGAAGTTGTAAGCTTAAGGAATGAAGACGATGAAATAATAATTAGGACAACCATCTCTATGGAAACAATGTAAGATCTTGTTGAGTTGCTCTAAGAGTCCAAAGGTTTTCACGTGGTCCTATCAAAGCATGTCGGGTTCAAGGAACTGATGTCATGACGCAAGGCTCCCATAAAGAAAATACAATCCATTTCAAACAGAAACACCGAAGAATGAAGACTGACATGTTATCAAAAAAGAGGTCAAAAGAAAAAGCGAAAAAAGAAAGAAAAAGAAAAGGGTCGAGATGAAAAAAAAACGCAAGGGGCATCTTAAAACCCAAGAAAAGAAAAAAGCAAAATAAAAACAAAGAAAAGAAGGAAAAGTCAAGATGAAAACCCGCAAAGGGCATCTCGTTTGCTTTTTCACGTCATGGCCTTTTTCTATGTGGAGCATAGACGTCATCGGACCAATTTTGTCAAAGATTTCCAATGAGCATAAATTCATCTTTGTGATCAATGATTTCTTTACCAAGTGGTAAAAGTTGTTTTCTACGCCAATATCACAAGATCAACAACGATCAAATTTTCGAAAAAGATTACATGTCAATGCCATAAAGGATCACATCTGATAACATATTGAATTTGAATAAACAACACAAAAGCAAGGGCTTGCCGTCAGTTCAAAATCAAACATCATAAATTTAACACCATATTGCCCAAGGGTGAATGGGGTAAAGGAAGCAGTTTTGTTTGCTCTCCACGCTTATTAAACATCTATCAAGACTTTACTGAGACAACACCTTTCTCGTTGATTTACAAAATGCAGCAGTCCTACCTATTGGAGTCAAGTTTTCTTCCCTCCAAATTTTGTTCAGATTGATAAAGTAGAATGAATTCAATCCAAATGTGATTAGCTAAACTTGATTGAAGAAAAGGTGCTAAAAGTTATCCGTCATGATCAAATAACAAGGGCTTGTGATAAAGAAGAATCTGCTCTAAAGAATTTTACAAGAGAGCTCTGGTTTTGAAAAGGATATTGCTTACAAAAGACTTCCAAGGAAAATGGATGTCAAATTGGGAAGCCTTTTTTGGAAAAGCTTTGATTTTGACCAAGGTGGACGGTAAAGACATGCCCAACCCCGAGAACTCGAGTTCGGTGAGAAAGAAATTTCACCTAAAAAAAAGAAAAAAAAAAGAAAGAAAAAAGAAAAAAGAAGGAAAAATGAAAAGAAAAAAAAAAGGAGAGGTCAAGATGAAAACTCGCAAAGGACGTCTTGAAACCAAAGGGATTTTGAGTTGAAAACCCGAAAAGGGCGACTCAAATTTGAAGCAAAAAATGGACTTGAAATAGTCGTTTCCCTCAAATGTAGCAAGACAGAGAAATTTTACAATTTTGAGGCATCGACAAAGCACTCCAGGTCTTTTAGACACATATCGAACTTAAATTGATCCTCGTCAATTTAATTCAGAGAAGCTCATACTTTGGTATTTGGGGCATTGTTCCTTATACTTTACAACTTCCTTTGGCCAATGTTTGCAACTCTTTCCTTTGCATTTTTACCTCAATAAAATTTGACGTTATTCTTTCACAACCTTGTTCAAGCATTTTTCCATTAAAAATAACGGATAATGGATTGATAATATAAGCATACAAGTTCCCATGAGTATCACTCTGAAAAATTTCTAAATAGTACAAGGACCTGAAACAGGACCACTAGTTGGAAATAATCGACCTAAGGGTTAGTAGGGTCCTAAAATAAATAGTTCAGTTTATGACTACCTCTTCGAATTTCATATCAAAAGCACCAAAGCAGAAAAGGAAAATTGGTGAGACATCAATGATAGAACTTAGGCAAACAACAAAACATGTTGACCTAAGGACAAAAAAAAAACAACAAATATGATATGTTGCATTCATGCTAATATCATGCACACCCATTCAATTAAGAGCATTTGACTCATTCCGATAATGTCATCTTAATAATTTGGCCCTACACAAAGGTCCATAAAAAGCATATTTTACAAGTTTCATTCCCACAAAATGACGAGATGAATAGAGAAAACATTGAATCCTACACTTGGAAGATGAGATGGAAAAGATTGAAGCCGTAATGGTGAATCTTGTACCATAAGAATGTGAAGGAAGAGATTAAAGTCGATGGTGAATCTTATACCTTAGAGATGTGATGGGAAAGGTTGAAGCCGCAATGGCAAACCTAAGGGAAAGATTGAAGCCACAATGAGGAATCTTATACCCTAAAGATGAAGACGGAAATGTGGAAGCCACAATGACGAACCTTATACCCTAGAGATGTGAAGGAAATGGTCGAAGTCGCAATGATGACTTTTATACCCTGAAGATGTAGAGAAGTAGATTGAAGCCGCAATGGTAAATCTCGAAGATGTAAAGGGTTAGATTGAAGCTGCAAAAGCAAATTTTACATCCCTAAAGCTAAAAAAGAGCAAATTGAAACCACAATGGTGAATTTTATACCTGAAGGTTGCTACGAAGCATCAGATCCTATATCCTTGAAGTTGCAACGAGTCAGATCCAAATGAGTAACAAATCTCAATGTCCTTTAGGTTATAGTGAAATAGAGTGAAGTTACATCATCATCCAATCTTTTACCCTGACTATGGGGCAGATTAAAGCCATCATCCAGTTATTTACCCCAAGTAAAGAGAGGCAGATTGAAGCTGCATACCAATCTTTTACCCCTAAGTCAAGAGGGGCAGATTGAAGCCACATTCTGATCTTTTACCTCTAGTCAAGAGGGGCAGATCAAACCCCATCTTCCTGATGAGATACAGAGAAGTGGGTCAAAGCAATAAAACAATCATCTTCCTGATGAGATACAGAGAAGTGGGCCAAATCTGCCTTCCTGATGAGATACAGAGAAGTGGACCAAATCCGTCTTCCTAATGAGACAGAGAAGTGGATTAAATCAATTAAGCGGTCATCTTCTTGATGAGATATAGAGAAGTAGACCAAATCAATGAAGCGAAGCTCAATACGAATGAGACTTCAAACCCCATCTTCCTGATGAGATACAGAGAAGTGGGTCAAAGCAATAAAGTGACCATCTTCCTTATGAGATACAGAGAAGTGGACAAAATCTGCCTTCCTGATGAGATACAGAGAAATGAATTAAATTAATAAAGCGGTCATCTTCCTGATGAGATACGGAGAAGTAGACCAAATCAATGAAGCGAAGCTCAATACAAATGAGACTTCAAACCTCCATCTTCCTGATGAGATATAGAGAAGTGGAGCGAATCCGTCTTCCTGATGAGATATAGGAAGTGGGTCAAAGCAATAAAATAGTCATCTTCCTAATGAGATACAGAGAAATGGACCAAATCTGCGTTCCTGATGAGACACAGAGAAGTGTATTAAATCAATGAAGCGTTCATCTTCCTGATGAGATACAGAGAAGTAGACCAAATCAATGAAACGAAGCTCAATACGAATTAGACTTCAAACCTCCATCTTCTTGATGAGATACAGAGAAGTGGATGAAAGCAATAAAATGATCATCTTCCTGATGAGATACAGAGAAGTGGATCAAATCCGTCTTCCTGATGAGATACAAAGAAGTGGATTAAATCAGTGAAGCAGTCATCTTCCTGATAAGATACAGAGAAGTGGATCAAATCTGTCTTCCTGATGAGATTCAAAGAAGTGGATTAAATCAATGCAGCGGTCATCTTCTTAATGAGATACAGAGAAGTAGACTGAATCGATGAAGTGAAGCTTAATACGAATAAGACTTCAAACCCCTATCTTCCTGATGAGATACAAAGAAATGGGTCGAAGTAATAAAGCGATCATCTTCCTGATGAGATACAGAGAAGTAGACCTAGAAATGAAGCCACAACACACTTGAAGTGTCAGTAGATTGGATTAAAGACTACGATGACAAACCTCAATCTCCTTGAAGTTGCAAGTGAATTAAGTGAAGTTACAATAGTCAATTTTGTCTTTTTCAAATTGCCTTAGGACAAGATGGAATCGCAACACTGAAAGTTATAAGAGAAGCGGATGTAGTGAAATTGAATGACCAATAAAGCGAATGGTGTGCCATTTGAAGAAAGAGCATCGAAGAAATGAGACCTGACAAAATTGGACATCATTTTGGTCTTTGCTCCGTTCCTGTTACATAACAACGAGCAAAGAGGGGTAGATGTAGTAGGCCTAATTTGACCGGGCCCGTTCCAAAACCAAATTAGCAAATAAATTTTAAAATTTAAAATTATTTCTAATTTGAATTGTCCAATTACATGTCCCTAAACCCAATTTAAAAGGCCTAATTACAAACCTAATTAAGCCCAATTACATGACCCAATTGGCCCAAAACCAAAACCTAAACTTTTTGAAACCCTAATCCCTAATCTATCGCCTCCCACAAGCAAGTTGTCTGCCACCAACTGCTATCACTGCTGCCACTACCAAATTCACACCTACAAAGAAGAAATGTCAGTAGAGTTTAATAGCAAAAAACAAAATTGCATGATTGTAAATGTGGCTATAAAGAGCCAATCTCAAATGGTTGTAAGGGTACAGACACAAAATTAATGAAAAAATAGCAAAACAGATTCAAGCAAAAGAAAATTCAACATATCATTATTGCAAGGTATATATATACGGGTATATATATAAATACCCGTATATATATATACATATACATGTTTATCTAGTTATTTTTTTTTATTTTCTATATTTCTATACATATATACATATATGTACATGCATATAAATATTTTTATTTTCGATTCTTATATGTATATATACGCACACATATTTTAATTTGATTATTGTTCTTTTATTTTTTTAAAATAAAAAATAAACAAAAAAGAAAAAAAGAGGTTAAAAAACCCTAAATAAAAAACCTAACAGATTCAAAAAGATAAAAAAAAAAACTAAAACTTAAAGAAAAATAAATTGTTCTCATCTTTTTTGGAAAATATGGCTAGATCCAGCATTGATCTATGTTTTAGACAAAAAAATAAAAAAAAGAGAGATTTTTTACCTTAGCGTTGTCGTGCATGGCGACAGACGGCGGTGGCCGATGAAGATTGACGACGGCATCGGTCGGAAGAACTCACACAAAAAAAAGAAGAGAGAAGAGAGGATTTTTGAGTTTTTTGAAGAAAAGAATGAAAAAAATGAAAAAAAAAGGGGGCTTAAAATGATTTATATAGGCCCAAAACGACATAGTTTTGGGAATGATTTAAAAAACCTAAAACGACGTCGTTTTGAGCTTATGCTTGGGATCATATTTTTTTTAAAAATGGACAAATTTCCCCATTGGTCCTTCCAAATTTTTATTTGATTTAATTTAATCCTTTGGTACTATTTTTAATTTATTTCAATTTTACCCAATATTTTTAATTTTTTTTTCAATTTGGTCCTTGACTAAAAAATGACCTTAAGGTTGCCACATGTCAGTTTTTTGGGTTTATTGCCCATGATGCCCCTTTTTATTCAAAAATTGCGTTTTAACTCTTGAGCTTCCCAAAAATTTAGATTTGACCCCCAAACTTTCCAAAAATACAAATTTGACCTCGAACTTCTAAAAAATTTAAATTTGACCCCAAAACTTCCCAAAAATTCAGATTTGACACTCAAACTTTCCAAAAATTTAGAATTAACCCCTAAACTTCCCAAAAATTCAAATTTGGCCCCAAAATTCTCAAAAACTTTATTTTGACCCTTTTTTATTTTCGTTTCTTTTTCGATTCCTTGTACATAAAATTAAATTATTTTTTTTTTGTATCATAAATTAATCCCCTTTTTTCCTTGTATTCAATGTTTCTGATTCGCCTTTTTTTGTATTTTGTATTTTATATTTATCTTTGCGTATTTATTTACCCGCATAATTGTTCTTTTCTTGTGTTATTCAAATTTATCATTAATTGCACAACTTGTATTTAATTTACATGCTCATTTTTATTTAAATATTTAATTAAATTTATTTTTTGATTTTCTCTAAAAATATGAATATTTTTTTAAAATTGAGGCAATATTCCTTTATTTTAGATTTTTGAAAAATTGTGCCTTAACTTACTAGGCGCGATTTTTTTCTTCAAACCGGAATAATCGAATACCCATTTCAAGGTTTGAAATTGGCAACGAAGGAATGCTCGTTATTTTCAGACCTCGAAATGTTATGACGTAACTCACTGGACGTGACTTCCTTCCTCGATCATTTAGAAATAACGAGACTTCCTCATGAAATTCGATTTCCTTCTTAAACGTGTACATCAAATAAATTATGCATTTAAAGATCGTATTTTAAATTTCATTCGAGTTTTTGAATTTTTAACAACTAAGACCGGATAATAGTCGACGTGGTACCAATTTTAGGCGTGTGAGGGTGCTAATCCTTCCTCACATGTAACCGACTCTCGAACCCGTTTTCTGGATTTCGAAGACCAAAATATTGTTCAAAATAGATTTTCAAACGTTTTGTGGTGATCCAATCACACCAAATTAAAAGATTGGTGACAACTTCAAATTTTCAATTTAAAAATTTTTTCGAGACTTTTTTCTTTTTTTTTTCCAAAAAAAAAACATTTCAACAGAGATGAACAAAGATTTATGAATAATAATAATAATAGTAGTAGTAGCTATATTAAAAAATTTGGAGAGGCCATTGGATCTTTCCAACTATAATAGTATGTGTTATTTATATTTCCCTTTTTTATATTGAAGAATACTTTTAACAACATTCTGCTTCATATAACTAAGAAAAATGCAGCCAAGGAAGATGGATATCTTGAATGTGGGGCAAATATTTTTGAATACTTGGAAAGAAATTGAACATTCCCAATACCGTGTAAGTACACTTGATCTTCTTTCACTCCCAATAAACAAGAGTTGTTAATTATGACAAATTTAATAGCATAATATATCCCCAATCAACACAAAATAAAACACAATAATCATAAGCAACAAATTAAACGAGACAAATGATTTTTACATGAAAAACCCCTTTAAATCAAAGGGTAAAATCATAGGACTTAAAAATCCATTCAAAAGTTTCACTATATTCAAAGGTATGCTACATAATCACAATACAAAATCACAATAAAAAGCATATAACTTCAACAAGACTATCAACAAATAATCTGAAACAAACTAAAGAGAAAAGTTGAGAATATCACAAAAATATGATTAACATTAAAAATGAAAAACCTAAAGTTATAAAATCCATATGAAAAATTCAACTTTGGACAATTGAAAGTCTTGAGCCTGTTAGCAATTGTCCAAAAATTAGCTCAGACAGACATCAAATAAACAACAGTGGAAGAGTTGATCAACATTGGATTGGTGAACTATTAGCTCAAATAATCAAATTGAAATTTCTAAAAGAGGGTGAATTGACTTTTGAAAAATTTGTGGAAGCTAGAGAATAAGGATAGAAAATTTTGATACAAGAATTTAGAGTTGTTTAACCCCAATCCCCTACTCCACTACTTTAGCTTTCCACTATTAAGAATTTTTTCAAATTCACTAATTTGATAACCTTTGAGGACAATGTTTAACCTTACAAACTCTCTTAAGGTTTCTACTCAAACCTTAAAACACAAACCCTTCTCAAAGAGATACAATAAGCAAAAAAAAAAAAAAAAAAAAATTTGGGGATTTTGATTTTTGAGAATAAAGGGGGAAATAAAATAAAAAAAATTTAGAGTAAGGGGGAGAATAAAAGATTTGTGAGGGATTTTGATTTTTAGGATAAAAGGGGGAGGGAAAGTAAAAAATTTTGAATAGAAGAGTGGGGTGGGGGTAGATAGGGGTCGGGTAGTTTGGTATTTGGTTTACTCAAATTATTCGAATTCAAAAGTTAAACTCGAACTTAAAATTTGAAAAAAAAACTTGAGTTGACTCGAATAATTCGAAATTCAATTTTTTTTTTATTTTTTCGAATTGAATCGAATTTTGTTCACCTCTAATAATAGATAATACTTCAAAATTTCTTTAAAAAAGACTTGATCTCTTCAACAAAATTAAAGATAATTCTTTGAATGAGTGGACTTGCTAAACAAAATTAAATATAGTTTAAAAAATGTATAAATACAATGCTAACTAAAAATTGATCATTTCACATTAATTTTTGGGTAAGTTATACAATTAGTTATTCAACTTTCATAAGTTTTTATTTTGGGTATTGAAAAATAAAAATTTTAATTTTAGACATTGTCGTTAAAACCATATTCATTTTACTCATTATTGTTAAAAACCGTTTTCATTTTAATCATCCACCATTTATTCAATGTTTTTGTACACTCATTTTAGTCATCAAATTAACTTTAGTTAATTTTCATTTCGGTCACTTATTTTATCTTTTTAATTTTTTAGAATTAATTTTATTTTATTTTGTAAAATGAAAAAACTTGGATTTATAAGAAAAACTTAGATTACTATATGTTAAGAGGTTTATATTTGAAATTTTAAGAAAAGAAAAAAACATATGAAATGATTAAATGATTAATTTAAAATAACATAAAATAATTCTTTGAATTAAAAATATATAAAAAGATTTAAAATGGATTTGAGTTAATCATTTACAAATATTAATAGAATTAACAAAATTTAAAACTCATATTTCTAATTAAATCGAGCCTACCTATATAATAACCTAACTCAACACAAAATGAGAAGATCTATGAACAGGTGAGCCAGAGGGAATGATCAAAGATTTAATAATAATAATAATAATAATAATAATAATAATAATAATAATAATAATAATAGCTGAATTAAAATATTTGGAGAGGCCATTGGATCTTTCCAACTATAATAGTATATATGATTTATATTTCCTTTTTTTGTATTGAAGAATACTTTTAACAACATTGCTGCTTCATATAACTAATAAAAATGCTGCCAAGAAAGTTTAATATCTTGAATGTGGGGCAAATATTTTTGAATACTCGTAGAAAGAAATCGAACATTCCTAATACCGTGTAAGTATACTCGATATTCTTTCACTCTCAATAAACAAGAGTTGGTAATTATGACAAATTTAATAGCACAATATCTCACTAATCAACACAAAATAAAACACAATAATCACAAGTAATAAATTAAACGAGACAAACGATTTTACATGAAAAAACCATTTAAATCAAAGGGTAAAATCATAGGACTTAAAAGTCCATTCAAAAGTTTCACTGTATTCAAAGGTATGTTACACGATCACAATACAAAGCACAATAAAAAACATATAATTTCTGTTGTAGCTTAATTTCGTCTGGACTTTTAAGTCCAATTTTTTACAAGACCTAAAAATTAAAAAACCGAAAATAAAGATGAAAAACCTAGCAGCTGCCCTTGGAACCATTACTCTTATCGGGAAATCTTGAAGATTAGCAAATCTACAAAAAAAAAAAAGGAAAATCACAAAAAGATGTACATTTTTGGTATAAATACATGAAATCAAATGTAATAGAGGGAGATTTTTTTTTTTTGAATAAAATTGAGAAGGAGGTTTTTTTCTTTTTGAAGAAGATTGAGAGGCTTTTTTTTTATTCAGAGAAGGATTTTTTTGTTTAGATGGAATTTTTTTAATGAGATTGAGAGATTTTCTTTAACATTTATACACGCATCAATAAAATCAAAGCAAAATTTTGGAGGTATTGATTTGTATTTGTATTTTTTTTTTCTTCTTTTGAAACTAACAAACACAAATATAGATCTAATTTTCTTACCTTTTGATGTTGATTCGTCCTTGGCCTCCTTCGGGTATGTGAAACCCATAGCTTCCTTCGAGTTTGTTCGGAGTTCATCGGAGTTCATATTTTATTATTATTATTCATATTTAGTTGTTTATTTTGACATTTAATTTATTATCTTGTTTGTTTATCTATTTATTTATCATTAAATTTTTTGTTATTTATTTATTTAATTACATGTTGATTAATCCTTAATTTAATTATGTTAGATATTTTTATGATTGTATTTCATATATTTATTCATTGATATTTTTGTTTATTTGTATGTCATATTTTATGCCTTTAAATTTATTATATGTCTTATTGTATTTTTGACTTAATTATTTTAGAGTCTTCCCGTATTAATGTTTATATATATATATATATATATATATATTTATTTATTTATTTTACATATATTATTAATTAATTAATATTTAACACCCTTTTTTAAATTTTTATATAATCTTGTCTCATCGTCAATTTCCATACCATTGGCATTATTTAATATTTGTTTTTATTTTTTTTATGTATTTATTATTTATATGTAAGTTGTTGTTTTTTTACATTTAATTATGTTAATTTTTTAGGTATTTTATTATTTACCAATTTTCATGCAACTCTCCACCATTTATTATTTATAACTGATTGTTTATTGTTATTTTATGTGATTTGAATATTTTGTTTTTATTTAATTTTATTGATATTTTTATTTATTTCATTATACATTTTCTTAAATTATATAATTTATTATATCTTAGATTCAAATTTTTTTCTTTGTTTCCATAGTTGTGTATTATATTTATTGCTATTTCTGTTCACAATTGATTAATATTATTGTCATTATAATGATATTATTACCATATTATTTGTTACCTTGATTAGAGGTGAGCAAAACTCGATTAGAATTGAAAAATTTGAAATTTTTTTCGAATTTCGAATTATTCGAATCGAATTATTTGAGTTAAATGAATCGAGTTGAATTTTTTTTCGAATTTTGAGTTCGAATCGAGTTTAATTTTCGAATTCGAATTATTCTAATAATTCGAATAAACCGAATAAAACTATATTATTTTTAATTTTAAATTTATATTACCCAAACCCAATACTCAGACCCAATTTATTATACCCATTTTTTCTCAAAACTCAAACCATTTATCTTACCCAATTTTTTCCCTAATATTTAAAACCCATCAATAAACTAAACCCAAATATTTTTAAACCCAAATATAATTTTATTTCTAAATAACACTCATAAACAACTCCTTTTCGTGTCTAAATTTATTGTTCCTTTTTATTTATTATTGTTAGGTATACTTATTTAGTTTTTATTTGGAAAATAAATTGAAGATATTAACTTTGTAAACCCAAAATCTATTTTTTCTTCCTAAAAAAAACTCTAAATTAAAACCCTCAAAAGAAGAAGCTTAAGCTATTATAAAAAGGTTTTGTGTTATTACTGTTTGTTTATTTGACTTTTGTTGTGTTGTTTTTATTTTTTTTTGTTTGGAATGGTATTTTTACTGTATTTTGAACTTTTGCTTATGTTTTTTTATAATCTTGTTGTGTTATTGTTGTTAGTTGGATTTATGTTGTTTACTTGAACTTTTGCTTATTTTTTTTATTATAATCTTGTTGTGTTGTCATTGTTTACTTGGATTTTTTTACTTACTTATTTCAATTTTTCGTTGTATAGTCATGTTTAAAAACTTTAAATAAAAATATTTTTAAAAAAATTACATAAAATTAAACAACACCAAATTATTATTTTTTAATTTAACTCGAACAAATATTTTCAATTTGATTTGATTCGAATTCTATCTCACTCGACTCGATTCGTAAAAATTTCAAATCGAGTTAGGATGATAAAATAGGATTCGAAAACTCGATTAACTCAAAAAATTTTCATTCGATTCGATTCGATTCGATCGAGTACTCACGCCTAACCTTGATTATATTATCTTATATTATTGTGCTGTTAATTGTATTTAATTTTATTCATGCATATATATATATATATTTATTTTTGCCATTATTGTAAATTGTGTATATATTCATTTTTGCATGACATTTTAATTCATGAATTGTCTTTCGAAAATTGAGGCAATGTTCTTTGTTTCGAGAATTTGAAAGAATCATGTTCTAACTTACTGGGTGTGGTTTTTTTCTTTGGACCGTAATAATTGAGTATCATTTTTTAAATTAAAATTCGGGATTTTGAGATGCTAATTAAGAATGCTTGTTATTTTCGAAAATTTGAGTTGTTATGTCCTAACTTACTGGATATGACTTTTTCCGATTAATTCAAAAATAACGAGTCTTCATAAAAATATATTTTTTAAATTTGACATTCATGCATTTAAGGATCACAATTTAAATTTTTCTCAAATTTTTAATTTTCAATAAATAAGACTTTAAATAATTGACTAGCTACTAATTTTGGGCGTGAAAGAGTGCTAATCATTCCTTATGCGTAACCGACTTTCGAACCCGTTTTTATGATTTCAAAGACCAAAATTTTTTGTTTTAAAATTTTTCAAGGTGATCTAATCACACCTATTTTAAAAAGGTTGGTGGCGACTCCATTTTCGTTTTTTCAAGACATTTTTTTTTCAAAAAAATGGTTTCGACAGCTTGGCGACTCCACTGGGGACCTTTTTTTTAGAGTCAAGCCACAAATCGATTTTTTTTTGTTTTTTTTGTAAAAAATTAAAATTCGAATTAACTTAATTAGTGATCCTTTGCATTTTATTTTATATTTTGCTTTGCATCTTATTTATGTTGTATTTAATTTGTGGTGTTTATATGTTTGCATACGTTTGCATTTGTTACTACACCTTCTAAGTGAAAGTAAGAAGCTACTCATTCGTGAGGTTTTTTCCTCCGTGCAAGATAGTGGATTGCTTTCGGGATACATCCATACCTATGTTTTCGTGAGGTTTTCACTTTTGTGCAAACATATAGGAAATGTGTCCCCCTAAACCAAACTCGTCTGTATGAGCCTATAATAGGTGATGATTGAGGAATCTGCTAGTTTAAGTACCTTAACTCTAGAACTCAAACTACATATAGTGAACCCTAAGTGTCTAACCTAGGTAGAGCCATGCCGAACTTTTAGAGATTACCCGAAATAGATGCGTAGGTTCTTTGTTTATGCTTTTAATTTGCTGTTAATTTTTTATAATGATTGTACTAGCTTGTTTTATCTTTTGTTTCATTTTCATTGCATCTTCATATCAGGAAAGATATTGATTTAGGTTCGATTTCTAGTGGATAACTGGTCATGGAAAAAGGGTATCTTGATAAGGTGGAAGATAATGTGATCGTGCGCATGTGGTCAGAGGCTAAGCAGCTTGAGAAGGGTGATAGCTTGGCTGATGGACATGTATCAAATTACTGGGACTTTACTCGGATTAGTGTGACTCAGAATAATTTATAGCAGCTAAAAGTGATATGAGATCAGTGGGACGACGGAATGAAGTAGACTTTCTACTGTGAGTATGGGGATTTATCGTATTTACTTGATGTTAAGGTAGACAAGCATCTCTTTCGAGCCCTTGCACAGCATTGGAATCCGGCTTACAGTTGTTTCACCTTCGGGAACATGGACATGGTGCCTACGATTGAGGAGTACACTGCTTTACTTCGTTGCCCAAAAATTTAGGTAAATAAGATATACTCGAGAGCTGCTAGTGTTCCAACTTTTCTTAAGAAATTGATGAATATTACGGAGATGAGTGAACAATGGGTTACAGCTCGAATTAAGGTAAAAGGCGATAACAAATGTATCATTTGGAAGAGCTTGCGAGATTTGATCTTAGTACATCCGGACACGAAGAAAAAGGTGGATATATTTGCTCTTAGTTTATATGGTTTGGTTATCTTTCCTAAGGCGTTAGGGCATATAGATGAGGCAGTCACTGATCTATTCGACCGGCTAGATAAAAGGGTCACACCTGTTCCGGTGATTCTGGCTGAGACTTCTAGGTCGATGAACGCATGTCGGAGGGAAAGAGAAGGAAGATCCATACGCTGCACACCATTACTAATGGTTTGGTTCCATAGTTACGTTTGAAAGGTGGAAAAGGTCTCCTATCGAGTATATTTTGAGAGTTATTCCCCTTTGAGAGAATTTGTGATTACACTGAGGCAAGAGAACATCTCTGAGGAGAAGTGGATGACGATACTTCATAGTCTCTAAGACGATGACATCAAATGGCGAGCACCATGGTTTATGACTAAGGACATACTTTATTGATGCAAAGACTTTGATTGGGTACCACTACTTGGGATATGGGGAGCTATAGCATATGCAACTTTGTTAGTGATGAGGCAATACAAATCAAGACAGTTCATCCCAACGACACAAGGTTTGGCTCAATGCGAACGTATAAGAGTGAGAATAACGAGAAAAAAGTTCGAGAGATATTGAATGCTTGGAATCAAGTTCGCATAATGAAAACATTTGATGCAAAACCCATAGTAATTTCGGAGTATGATGAGTGGAGGAATAGAAGAACTAATGACAACATCCCTATGTCAAATCCAAAAAATGTCTACCAATTCAAGAGCATTTACAAGTAATTCCATCAGAATTAGAACTCATAAAGAAAGATTTTGAGAAAAAAGTTTTGAGTTGGGAAAGGACATAGAAAAGCTAGAAGAGGAAAAGATGCAACTGGGGTTAGATGTTGATATCCAAAGATTAGAGGTTGAAAAGTTGAGGAAAGGAAAGAGAAAGGTTGAAGAGGAATTGGATAGTTTGAAGAAAGACTACATGAAACTCCGTCGGTCAATGAGAACTGCTAGGTTAAGTAAGATATCAGAACTATGACAACAAGAAATTCAAGAAGAAAAGATTCAAGCGGAATAGTGGAAGAGAAAGTTTCAAGATGCTCAAGTCCAAGAAAATGCTATGAAGAGTAAGCTGTTGGAGAGTCAGGTAGAGAAAGTTGAGTTGAGAGCTCGAGTAGCCGAGTTGGATGAGTCATTGAATAGGCATCAAGTTAAGAATGAAGAGCTGAAGACGAGAGTAAAGGAACTTGAGACTTCTTTGCAAAACTGTGAAATCTGGAATGAGTTCCTTGAAAGAACCTTAGAGACAAATGATAGGCAACCTCAGCAATCCTAGAGGCAAGTTGGAGATCGAGATTACATCATGGGTGAAGCAGTTACTCAAGTGAGAGAAGTAGCAGAATATTTGCAGACGTTAGCTGTTCAAGTCGATGTTCTGAGCTTAGAGTATGAGTCAGAGTTTGATAAGGGTAAAAAGTTAGCATGTTTCCTTCGAAAGATTAAGACTCTGAGCAATAGGGAAAGACTTGATATGTAATTTATCTTATGTAAATACATTCATTTTCTAGTAAAGTTATCCTATTGGAATTCGATCAAGAATCAGTACCTTTCTTGCATATGCATACATTTATTCATTACATTGCGTTTCATTACATGCATTAAATTTGAAAAAAATCCTCACATATTTAAAACATCTGTGCCAAGGGGAGTGTTATCAACTCTGAATAAAAATTTAAAGAAAGCAAGACAATCAAAATAATGGGGGAATGCTGAAAAAAATTGAGTCGTAAAACTATATCCAAAAAGGGGAATAGAGAGGAGAACCTAGCAAGAATTCGTCTCTACACTCTCGGAAGCCTTTTTGGACAACTAGATTGTCGAGGAGCTTCCTATAGTTTTTAGGACTTTTCCAGATTAATATTCAGAACACACTTTTTTTTCTAAGCTCGAGAATAATAAGGATCCTTTTGTAAAGGGCACATGACCACTCTCTATTATTTCAATAAAAACGATGCATTTTGTTCATCCCATTTGGCAAACATGTTACTATTCTTTCCATTTATTTCATACCATAATCTATAATTCCTAAATTTATTTGTTCTTTGATCCTCTTTTGTTCATATGTCGGATCCCTTGATATCAATTATATGAGTTATGTTATTGTCGACTTAGAGCCTCATTTTGAGTAGGATATGTGTTCAGAAGAATCTTAGGATTTCGAAGATGCTCAAGATTGTAATTTATCTCCTGATTTGTTATAGATGGTTGAGCAATATGAGAAACGAATCCTACCTCACAAAGAATCCATAGAAGTTGTGAGTTTAATAGATGAAACTGAAAAAAGAGAGGTGAAGATTGGAACCTGTACCTTCGCAGAAATGAGGCAAGATCTCATTGAATTGCTTCAAGAGTTCAAAGACGTATTCGAGTGGTCTTATCAAGACAAGCCTGGTATAAGTACTGATATTATGGTCCATAAACTCCCTATAAGAGAAGAATGCAAAC
>CM076903.1:37519186-37972561 GCA_039519145.1 Kokia cookei
ATATATGTACATGCATATAAATATTTTTATTTTCGATTCTTATATGTATATATACGCACACATATTTTAATTTGATTATTGTTCTTTTATTTTTTTAAAATAAAAAATAAACAAAAAAGAAAAAAAGAGGTTAAAAAACCCTAAATAAAAAACCTAACAGATTCAAAAAGATAAAAAAAAAAACTAAAACTTAAAGAAAAATAAATTGTTCTCATCTTTTTTGGAAAATATGGCTAGATCCAGCATTGATCTATGTTTTAGACAAAAAAATAAAAAAAAGAGAGATTTTTTACCTTAGCGTTGTCGTGCATGGCGACAGACGGCGGTGGCCGATGAAGATTGACGACGGCATCGGTCGGAAGAACTCACACAAAAAAAAGAAAGAGAGAAGAGAGGATTTTTGAGTTTTTTGAAGAAAAGAATGAAAAAAATGAAAAAAAAAGGGGGCTTAAAATGATTTATATAGGCCCAAAACGACATAGTTTTGGGAATGATTTAAAAAACCTAAAACGACGTCGTTTTGAGCTTATGCTTGGGATCATATTTTTTTTAAAAATGGACAAATTTCCCCATTGGTCCTTCCAAATTTTTATTTGATTTAATTTAATCCTTTGGTACTATTTTTAATTTATTTCAATTTTACCCAATATTTTTAATTTTTTTTTCAATTTGGTCCTTGACTAAAAAATGACCTTAAGGTTGCCACATGTCAGTTTTTTGGGTTTATTGCCCATGATGCCCCTTTTTATTCAAAAATTGCGTTTTAACTCTTGAGCTTCCCAAAAATTTAGATTTGACCCAGAAACTTTCCAAAAATACAAATTTGACCTCGAACTTCTAAAAAATTTAAATTTGACCCCAAAACTTCCCAAAAATTCAGATTTGACACTCAAACTTTCCAAAAATTTAGAATTAACCCCTAAACTTCCCAAAAATTCAAATTTGGCCCCAAAATTCTCAAAAACTTTATTTTGACCCTTTTTTATTTTCGTTTCTTTTTCGATTCCTTGTACATAAAATTAAATTATTTTTTTTTTGTATCATAAATTAATCCCCTTTTTTCCTTGTATTCAATGTTTCTGATTCGCCTTTTTTTGTATTTTGTATTTTATATTTATCTTTGCGTATTTATTTACCCGCATAATTGTTCTTTTCTTGTGTTATTCAAATTTATCATTAATTGCACAACTTGTATTTAATTTACATGCTCATTTTTATTTAAATATTTAATTAAATTTATTTTTTGATTTTCTCTAAAAATATGAATATTTTTTTAAAATTGAGGCAATATTCCTTTATTTTAGATTTTTGAAAAATTGTGCCTTAACTTACTAGGCGCGATTTTTTTCTTCAAACCGGAATAATCGAATACCCATTTCAAGGTTTGAAATTGGCAACGAAGGAATGCTCGTTATTTTCAGACCTCGAAATGTTATGACGTAACTCACTGGACGTGACTTCCTTCCTCGATCATTTAGAAATAACGAGACTTCCTCATGAAATTCGATTTCCTTCTTAAACGTGTACATCAAATAAATTATGCATTTAAAGATCGTATTTTAAATTTCATTCGAGTTTTTGAATTTTTAACAACTAAGACCGGATAATAGTCGACGTGGTACCAATTTTAGGCGTGTGAGGGTGCTAATCCTTCCTCACATGTAACCGACTCTCGAACCCGTTTTCTGGATTTCGAAGACCAAAATATTGTTCAAAATAGATTTTCAAACGTTTTGTGGTGATCCAATCACACCAAATTAAAAGATTGGTGACAACTTCAAATTTTCAATTTAAAAATTTTTTCGAGACTTTTTTCTTTTTTTTTTCCAAAAAAAAAACATTTCAACAGAGATGAACAAAGATTTATGAATAATAATAATAATAGTAGTAGTAGCTATATTAAAAAATTTGGAGAGGCCATTGGATCTTTCCAACTATAATAGTATGTGTTATTTATATTTCCCTTTTTTATATTGAAGAATACTTTTAACAACATTCTGCTTCATATAACTAAGAAAAATGCAGCCAAGGAAGATGGATATCTTGAATGTGGGGCAAATATTTTTGAATACTTGGAAAGAAATTGAACATTCCCAATACCGTGTAAGTACACTTGATCTTCTTTCACTCCCAATAAACAAGAGTTGTTAATTATGACAAATTTAATAGCATAATATATCCCCAATCAACACAAAATAAAACACAATAATCATAAGCAACAAATTAAACGAGACAAATGATTTTTACATGAAAAACCCCTTTAAATCAAAGGGTAAAATCATAGGACTTAAAAATCCATTCAAAAGTTTCACTATATTCAAAGGTATGCTACATAATCACAATACAAAATCACAATAAAAAGCATATAACTTCAACAAGACTATCAACAAATAATCTGAAACAAACTAAAGAGAAAAGTTGAGAATATCACAAAAATATGATTAACATTAAAAATGAAAAACCTAAAGTTATAAAATCCATATGAAAAATTCAACTTTGGACAATTGAAAGTCTTGAGCCTGTTAGCAATTGTCCAAAAATTAGCTCAGACAGACATCAAATAAACAACAGTGGAAGAGTTGATCAACATTGGATTGGTGAACTATTAGCTCAAATAATCAAATTGAAATTTCTAAAAGAGGGTGAATTGACTTTTGAAAAATTTGTGGAAGCTAGAGAATAAGGATAGAAAATTTTGATACAAGAATTTAGAGTTGTTTAACCCCAATCCCCTACTCCACTACTTTAGCTTTCCACTATTAAGAATTTTTTCAAATTCACTAATTTGATAACCTTTGAGGACAATGTTTAACCTTACAAACTCTCTTAAGGTTTCTACTCAAACCTTAAAACACAAACCCTTCTCAAAGAGATACAATAAGCAAAAAAAAAAAAAAAAAAAATTTGGGGATTTTGATTTTTGAGAATAAAGGGGGAAATAAAATAAAAAAAATTTAGAGTAAGGGGGAGAATAAAAGATTTGTGAGGGATTTTGATTTTTAGGATAAAAGGGGGAGGGAAAGTAAAAAATTTTGAATAGAAGAGTGGGGTGGGGGTAGATAGGGGTCGGGTAGTTTGGTATTTGGTTTACTCAAATTATTCGAATTCAAAAGTTAAACTCGAACTTAAAATTTGAAAAAAAAACTTGAGTTGACTCGAATAATTCGAAATTCAATTTTTTTTTTATTTTTTCGAATTGAATCGAATTTTGTTCACCTCTAATAATAGATAATACTTCAAAATTTCTTTAAAAAAGACTTGATCTCTTCAACAAAATTAAAGATAATTCTTTGAATGAGTGGACTTGCTAAACAAAATTAAATATAGTTTAAAAAATGTATAAATACAATGCTAACTAAAAATTGATCATTTCACATTAATTTTTGGGTAAGTTATACAATTAGTTATTCAACTTTCATAAGTTTTTATTTTGGGTATTGAAAAATAAAAATTTTAATTTTAGACATTGTCGTTAAAACCATATTCATTTTACTCATTATTGTTAAAAACCGTTTTCATTTTAATCATCCACCATTTATTCAATGTTTTTGTACACTCATTTTAGTCATCAAATTAACTTTAGTTAATTTTCATTTCGGTCACTTATTTTATCTTTTTAATTTTTTAGAATTAATTTTATTTTATTTTGTAAAATGAAAAAACTTGGATTTATAAGAAAAACTTAGATTACTATATGTTAAGAGGTTTATATTTGAAATTTTAAGAAAAGAAAAAAACATATGAAATGATTAAATGATTAATTTAAAATAACATAAAATAATTCTTTGAATTAAAAATATATAAAAAGATTTAAAATGGATTTGAGTTAATCATTTACAAATATTAATAGAATTAACAAAATTTAAAACTCATATTTCTAATTAAATCGAGCCTACCTATATAATAACCTAACTCAACACAAAATGAGAAGATCTATGAACAGGTGAGCCAGAGGGAATGATCAAAGATTTAATAATAATAATAATAATAATAATAATAATAATAATAATAATAATAATAATAGCTGAATTAAAATATTTGGAGAGGCCATTGGATCTTTCCAACTATAATAGTATATATGATTTATATTTCCTTTTTTTGTATTGAAGAATACTTTTAACAACATTGCTGCTTCATATAACTAATAAAAATGCTGCCAAGAAAGTTTAATATCTTGAATGTGGGGCAAATATTTTTGAATACTCGTAGAAAGAAATCGAACATTCCTAATACCGTGTAAGTATACTCGATATTCTTTCACTCTCAATAAACAAGAGTTGGTAATTATGACAAATTTAATAGCACAATATCTCACTAATCAACACAAAATAAAACACAATAATCACAAGTAATAAATTAAACGAGACAAACGATTTTACATGAAAAAACCATTTAAATCAAAGGGTAAAATCATAGGACTTAAAAGTCCATTCAAAAGTTTCACTGTATTCAAAGGTATGTTACACGATCACAATACAAAGCACAATAAAAAACATATAATTTCTGTTGTAGCTTAATTTCGTCTGGACTTTTAAGTCCAATTTTTTACAAGACCTAAAAATTAAAAAACCGAAAATAAAGATGAAAAACCTAGCAGCTGCCCTTGGAACCATTACTCTTATCGGGAAATCTTGAAGATTAGCAAATCTACAAAAAAAAAAAAGGAAAATCACAAAAAGATGTACATTTTTGGTATAAATACATGAAATCAAATGTAATAGAGGGAGATTTTTTTTTTTTGAATAAAATTGAGAAGGAGGTTTTTTTCTTTTTGAAGAAGATTGAGAGGCTTTTTTTTTATTCAGAGAAGGATTTTTTTGTTTAGATGGAATTTTTTTAATGAGATTGAGAGATTTTCTTTAACATTTATACACGCATCAATAAAATCAAAGCAAAATTTTGGAGGTATTGATTTGTATTTGTATTTTTTTTTTCTTCTTTTGAAACTAACAAACACAAATATAGATCTAATTTTCTTACCTTTTGATGTTGATTCGTCCTTGGCCTCCTTCGGGTATGTGAAACCCATAGCTTCCTTCGAGTTTGTTCGGAGTTCATCGGAGTTCATATTTTATTATTATTATTCATATTTAGTTGTTTATTTTGACATTTAATTTATTATCTTGTTTGTTTATCTATTTATTTATCATTAAATTTTTTGTTATTTATTTATTTAATTACATGTTGATTAATCCTTAATTTAATTATGTTAGATATTTTTATGATTGTATTTCATATATTTATTCATTGATATTTTTGTTTATTTGTATGTCATATTTTATGCCTTTAAATTTATTATATGTCTTATTGTATTTTTGACTTAATTATTTTAGAGTCTTCCCGTATTAATGTTATATATATATATATATATATATATATTTATTTATTTATTTTACATATATTATTAATTAATTAATATTTAACACCCTTTTTTAAATTTTTATATAATCTTGTCTCATCGTCAATTTCCATACCATTGGCATTATTTAATATTTGTTTTTATTTTTTTTATGTATTTATTATTTATATGTAAGTTGTTGTTTTTTTACATTTAATTATGTTAATTTTTTAGGTATTTTATTATTTACCAATTTTCATGCAACTCTCCACCATTTATTATTTATAACTGATTGTTTATTGTTATTTTATGTGATTTGAATATTTTGTTTTTATTTAATTTTATTGATATTTTTATTTATTTCATTATACATTTTCTTAAATTATATAATTTATTATATCTTAGATTCAAATTTTTTTCTTTGTTTCCATAGTTGTGTATTATATTTATTGCTATTTCTGTTCACAATTGATTAATATTATTGTCATTATAATGATATTATTACCATATTATTTGTTACCTTGATTAGAGGTGAGCAAAACTCGATTAGAATTGAAAAATTTGAAATTTTTTTCGAATTTCGAATTATTCGAATCGAATTATTTGAGTTAAATGAATCGAGTTGAATTTTTTTTCGAATTTTGAGTTCGAATCGAGTTTAATTTTCGAATTCGAATTATTCTAATAATTCGAATAAACCGAATAAAACTATATTATTTTTAATTTTAAATTTATATTACCCAAACCCAATACTCAGACCCAATTTATTATACCCATTTTTTCTCAAAACTCAAACCATTTATCTTACCCAATTTTTTCCCTAATATTTAAAACCCATCAATAAACTAAACCCAAATATTTTTAAACCCAAATATAATTTTATTTCTAAATAACACTCATAAACAACTCCTTTTCGTGTCTAAATTTATTGTTCCTTTTTATTTATTATTGTTAGGTATACTTATTTAGTTTTTATTTGGAAAATAAATTGAAGATATTAACTTTGTAAACCCAAAATCTATTTTTTCTTCCTAAAAAAAACTCTAAATTAAAACCCTCAAAAGAAGAAGCTTAAGCTATTATAAAAAGGTTTTGTGTTATTACTGTTTGTTTATTTGACTTTTGTTGTGTTGTTTTTATTTTTTTTTGTTTGGAATGGTATTTTTACTGTATTTTGAACTTTTGCTTATGTTTTTTTATAATCTTGTTGTGTTATTGTTGTTAGTTGGATTTATGTTGTTTACTTGAACTTTTGCTTATTTTTTTTATTATAATCTTGTTGTGTTGTCATTGTTTACTTGGATTTTTTTACTTACTTATTTCAATTTTTCGTTGTATAGTCATGTTTAAAAACTTTAAATAAAAATATTTTTAAAAAAATTACATAAAATTAAACAACACCAAATTATTATTTTTTAATTTAACTCGAACAAATATTTTCAATTTGATTTGATTCGAATTCTATCTCACTCGACTCGATTCGTAAAAATTTCAAATCGAGTTAGGATGATAAAATAGGATTCGAAAACTCGATTAACTCAAAAAATTTTCATTCGATTCGATTCGATTCGATCGAGTACTCACGCCTAACCTTGATTATATTATCTTATATTATTGTGCTGTTAATTGTATTTAATTTTATTCATGCATATATATATATATATTTATTTTTGCCATTATTGTAAATTGTGTATATATTCATTTTTGCATGACATTTTAATTCATGAATTGTCTTTCGAAAATTGAGGCAATGTTCTTTGTTTCGAGAATTTGAAAGAATCATGTTCTAACTTACTGGGTGTGGTTTTTTTCTTTGGACCGTAATAATTGAGTATCATTTTTTAAATTAAAATTCGGGATTTTGAGATGCTAATTAAGAATGCTTGTTATTTTCGAAAATTTGAGTTGTTATGTCCTAACTTACTGGATATGACTTTTTCCGATTAATTCAAAAATAACGAGTCTTCATAAAAATATATTTTTTAAATTTGACATTCATGCATTTAAGGATCACAATTTAAATTTTTCTCAAATTTTTAATTTTCAATAAATAAGACTTTAAATAATTGACTAGCTACTAATTTTGGGCGTGAAAGAGTGCTAATCATTCCTTATGCGTAACCGACTTTCGAACCCGTTTTTATGATTTCAAAGACCAAAATTTTTTGTTTTAAAATTTTTCAAGGTGATCTAATCACACCTATTTTAAAAAGGTTGGTGGCGACTCCATTTTCGTTTTTTCAAGACATTTTTTTTTCAAAAAAATGGTTTCGACAGCTTGGCGACTCCACTGGGGACCTTTTTTTTAGAGTCAAGCCACAAATCGATTTTTTTTTGTTTTTTTTGTAAAAAATTAAAATTCGAATTAACTTAATTAGTGATCCTTTGCATTTTATTTTATATTTTGCTTTGCATCTTATTTATGTTGTATTTAATTTGTGGTGTTTATATGTTTGCATACGTTTGCATTTGTTACTACACCTTCTAAGTGAAAGTAAGAAGCTACTCATTCGTGAGGTTTTTTCCTCCGTGCAAGATAGTGGATTGCTTTCGGGATACATCCATACCTATGTTTTCGTGAGGTTTTCACTTTTGTGCAAACATATAGGAAATGTGTCCCCCTAAACCAAACTCGTCTGTATGAGCCTATAATAGGTGATGATTGAGGAATCTGCTAGTTTAAGTACCTTAACTCTAGAACTCAAACTACATATAGTGAACCCTAAGTGTCTAACCTAGGTAGAGCCATGCCGAACTTTTAGAGATTACCCGAAATAGATGCGTAGGTTCTTTGTTTATGCTTTTAATTTGCTGTTAATTTTTTATAATGATTGTACTAGCTTGTTTTATCTTTTGTTTCATTTTCATTGCATCTTCATATCAGGAAAGATATTGATTTAGGTTCGATTTCTAGTGGATAACTGGTCATGGAAAAAGGGTATCTTGATAAGGTGGAAGATAATGTGATCGTGCGCATGTGGTCAGAGGCTAAGCAGCTTGAGAAGGGTGATAGCTTGGCTGATGGACATGTATCAAATTACTGGGACTTTACTCGGATTAGTGTGACTCAGAATAATTTATAGCAGCTAAAAGTGATATGAGATCAGTGGGACGACGGAATGAAGTAGACTTTCTACTGTGAGTATGGGGATTTATCGTATTTACTTGATGTTAAGGTAGACAAGCATCTCTTTCGAGCCCTTGCACAGCATTGGAATCCGGCTTACAGTTGTTTCACCTTCGGGAACATGGACATGGTGCCTACGATTGAGGAGTACACTGCTTTACTTCGTTGCCCAAAAATTTAGGTAAATAAGATATACTCGAGAGCTGCTAGTGTTCCAACTTTTCTTAAGAAATTGATGAATATTACGGAGATGAGTGAACAATGGGTTACAGCTCGAATTAAGGTAAAAGGCGATAACAAATGTATCATTTGGAAGAGCTTGCGAGATTTGATCTTAGTACATCCGGACACGAAGAAAAAGGTGGATATATTTGCTCTTAGTTTATATGGTTTGGTTATCTTTCCTAAGGCGTTAGGGCATATAGATGAGGCAGTCACTGATCTATTCGACCGGCTAGATAAAAGGGTCACACCTGTTCCGGTGATTCTGGCTGAGACTTCTAGGTCGATGAACGCATGTCGGAGGGAAAGAGAAGGAAGATCCATACGCTGCACACCATTACTAATGGTTTGGTTCCATAGTTACGTTTGAAAGGTGGAAAAGGTCTCCTATCGAGTATATTTTGAGAGTTATTCCCCTTTGAGAGAATTTGTGATTACACTGAGGCAAGAGAACATCTCTGAGGAGAAGTGGATGACGATACTTCATAGTCTCTAAGACGATGACATCAAATGGCGAGCACCATGGTTTATGACTAAGGACATACTTTATTGATGCAAAGACTTTGATTGGGTACCACTACTTGGGATATGGGGAGCTATAGCATATGCAACTTTGTTAGTGATGAGGCAATACAAATCAAGACAGTTCATCCCAACGACACAAGGTTTGGCTCAATGCGAACGTATAAGAGTGAGAATAACGAGAAAAAAGTTCGAGAGATATTGAATGCTTGGAATCAAGTTCGCATAATGAAAACATTTGATGCAAAACCCATAGTAATTTCGGAGTATGATGAGTGGAGGAATAGAAGAACTAATGACAACATCCCTATGTCAAATCCAAAAAATGTCTACCAATTCAAGAGCATTTACAAGTAATTCCATCAGAATTAGAACTCATAAAGAAAGATTTTGAGAAAAAAGTTTTGAGTTGGGAAAGGACATAGAAAAGCTAGAAGAGGAAAAGATGCAACTGGGGTTAGATGTTGATATCCAAAGATTAGAGGTTGAAAAGTTGAGGAAAGGAAAGAGAAAGGTTGAAGAGGAATTGGATAGTTTGAAGAAAGACTACATGAAACTCCGTCGGTCAATGAGAACTGCTAGGTTAAGTAAGATATCAGAACTATGACAACAAGAAATTCAAGAAGAAAAGATTCAAGCGGAATAGTGGAAGAGAAAGTTTCAAGATGCTCAAGTCCAAGAAAATGCTATGAAGAGTAAGCTGTTGGAGAGTCAGGTAGAGAAAGTTGAGTTGAGAGCTCGAGTAGCCGAGTTGGATGAGTCATTGAATAGGCATCAAGTTAAGAATGAAGAGCTGAAGACGAGAGTAAAGGAACTTGAGACTTCTTTGCAAAACTGTGAAATCTGGAATGAGTTCCTTGAAAGAACCTTAGAGACAAATGATAGGCAACCTCAGCAATCCTAGAGGCAAGTTGGAGATCGAGATTACATCATGGGTGAAGCAGTTACTCAAGTGAGAGAAGTAGCAGAATATTTGCAGACGTTAGCTGTTCAAGTCGATGTTCTGAGCTTAGAGTATGAGTCAGAGTTTGATAAGGGTAAAAAGTTAGCATGTTTCCTTCGAAAGATTAAGACTCTGAGCAATAGGGAAAGACTTGATATGTAATTTATCTTATGTAAATACATTCATTTTCTAGTAAAGTTATCCTATTGGAATTCGATCAAGAATCAGTACCTTTCTTGCATATGCATACATTTATTCATTACATTGCGTTTCATTACATGCATTAAATTTGAAAAAAATCCTCACATATTTAAAACATCTGTGCCAAGGGGAGTGTTATCAACTCTGAATAAAAATTTAAAGAAAGCAAGACAATCAAAATAATGGGGGAATGCTGAAAAAAATTGAGTCGTAAAACTATATCCAAAAAGGGGAATAGAGAGGAGAACCTAGCAAGAATTCGTCTCTACACTCTCGGAAGCCTTTTTGGACAACTAGATTGTCGAGGAGCTTCCTATAGTTTTTAGGACTTTTCCAGATTAATATTCAGAACACACTTTTTTTTCTAAGCTCGAGAATAATAAGGATCCTTTTGTAAAGGGCACATGACCACTCTCTATTATTTCAATAAAAACGATGCATTTTGTTCATCCCATTTGGCAAACATGTTACTATTCTTTCCATTTATTTCATACCATAATCTATAATTCCTAAATTTATTTGTTCTTTGATCCTCTTTTGTTCATATGTCGGATCCCTTGATATCAATTATATGAGTTATGTTATTGTCGACTTAGAGCCTCATTTTGAGTAGGATATGTGTTCAGAAGAATCTTAGGATTTCGAAGATGCTCAAGATTGTAATTTATCTCCTGATTTGTTATAGATGGTTGAGCAATATGAGAAACGAATCCTACCTCACAAAGAATCCATAGAAGTTGTGAGTTTAATAGATGAAACTGAAAAAAGAGAGGTGAAGATTGGAACCTGTACCTTCGCAGAAATGAGGCAAGATCTCATTGAATTGCTTCAAGAGTTCAAAGACGTATTCGAGTGGTCTTATCAAGACAAGCCTGGTATAAGTACTGATATTATGGTCCATAAACTCCCTATAAGAGAAGAATGCAAACTAGTTCAATAGAAGCTGCGAAGAATGAGGCCTAATGCGCTCTTGAAAATAAAATAAGTTAGAAAACAATTTGATAATGGATTCTTAAAATTGGTGAAATACTCAAAATGGGTAGCCAACATAGTGTCGGTTCCTAAGAAAGATGGGAAGGTACAAATGTGCCTGGATTACATGGACTTAAACAAAGCTAGCCCAAAGGATAATTTTCCTCTACCTCATATCGATACCTTGGTAGACAACACAGCAAACCATTCCCTTGTTCTCCTTTATGGACGGTTTTTTCGGGTACAATCAAATAAAACTGCATCTTGAAGATATGAACAAAACCACATTTGTTACCATGTGGGGAACTTTTTGCTATAAAGTTATGCCATTTCGACTGAAGAATGTAGGGGCAACATATCAAAGGGCTATGGTAACTCTATTCCATGACATGATGCATAAAGAGATTGAGGTCTATGTCGATGACATGATTGCAAAGTCTCGAACAGGAGAAGAGCACGTAAAGGTTTTAAGAAATTTGTTCTTGAGACTGAGAAAGTTTCAGTTTCAGTTGAACCCAAACAAATGTACTTTCGGGACCACTTTAGGAAAGCTATTAGGCTTTGTAGTCAGTAGAAGAGGAATTGAGATCGATCCTGATAAGGTGAAGGCTATACAAGAGTTACCACCACCACGTACTCAAAAAGAAGTTCGAGGATTCCTAGGGAGATTGAATTATATCGCTCGGTTCATCTCACAACTAACTAAGAAGTGTGATCCTATCTTCCGTCTTCTCAAGAAGCAGAACCTAGGAGTATAGGATGATGAATGCCAAAAGACACTTGACAAAGTCAAGCATTGTTTGTCCAACATTCCAGTCTTAATGCCATCAAATCTTGATAAACCTTTGATCCTGTACTTGGCTGTATGTGAAAACTCTATGGGATGCGTACTTGGCCAACATGATGAGTCAGGAAAGAAAGAAAGAGCAATTTATTATCTTAGAAGAAGTTCATTAATAGCGAGAAAGATATTCACTAATTGAGAAATTGTGTTGCGCTCTGGTCTGGACTACTCAAAGGTTGAGGCAGTATATGTTATACCATACAACTTGGTTGATTTCAAAATTAGATCCACTTAAGTTCATGATGGGGTCAACTGCATTAAATGAAAGAATGGCTAGATGGCAAATGCTACTCTCTAAATTCGATATAGTGTATGTGAATCAAACAGCGATAAAAGGGAGTGCAATAGCAGATTTTCTGGCTAGCAGAGCTCTTGAAGACTATGAGCCATTAGACTTCAATTTCCCAAATGAAGATCTAATGTATGTTGCGGCCGCAGAAGAAAGGCACCCATGGAAGATGAGTTTTGATAGCGCTTCAAATGCCATTGGTAAAGGAATTGAGGCAGTTTTGGTATCCTTAGAATGAGATCATTATCCTCTCACAAGTAAACTAGACTTCGATTGCACTAATAACATGGCGAAATATGAGGCATGCATCATGGGTCTCCATGCAGCTATAGAATGCAAGATCCAGGTTCTGCAGGTATATGAAGATTCTGCATTGGTAATTTATCAACTCAAGGGTGAATGGGAAACGAAGGACTCTAAGTTGATTGATTATCAAAAATTGATTCTCGAGTTAATTAAAGAATTTGAGGATATCTCCTTCCATTACCTCCCACGAGAAGAAAATCAGATGGCTGATACTTTGGCTACTATTGCCTCCATGATTACGATCAATAAACAAGAAGACATAAAGCCCATTCAGATGAGTATCTATGAGGTTCCAGCTTATTGCTATAACATTGAAGGGGAAGGAAAAAATAATTATCCTTAGTATGAGGAAATATTATAGTACGTAAAAGACCGTAAGTACCCTGAGCAAGTTATTGAGAACGATAAAAGGATGCTGAGAAGGCTCGCAATTGATTATGTCCTTGATGGAGATATTCTATAGAAAAGAGAAAGGATCAGGTTCTGTTGAGGAGTGTTAACACTGATGAGGCTCGAAAAATTCTAGAAGAAGTCCATGAGGGCATTTGTGGAACGCATGTCATTGGTTTCACAATGGCTAGACAGATCATGAGATTCGGATATTATTGGTCAACCATGGAAGGAGATTGCATTAGATATGCTAAGAAATGTCACAAGTGTCAAATTTATGGAGACAAAATTCATGTACCTCCTTCACCTCTTCATGTTATGACCTCCCCATCGCCTTTTTTTTATGTGGGGCATGGATGTCATTGAGCCAATTTCACCGAAGGCTTCAAATAGGCATAGGTTCATTTTTGTGGTCACTGATTACTTCACTAAGTGGGTAGAAGCTGCTTCTTATGCTAATGTTACGAAATCAACGGTCAACAAATTCTTAAAGAAAGAAATCATATGTCGGTATGGAATGCCAGAAAAAAATAATGTCTGATAATGCTCTGAACTTGAACAATAGCACAATAACAGAAGTTTGTAGTCAGTTCAAGATCAAGCATCATAATTCAGCACTGTATTGTCCAAAGATGAACAGGGCAGTAGAGGCAGCTAATAAGAACATTAAGAAGATCATTGAAAAAATGACAAAGACCTATAAATATTGGCATGAGAAGTTACCATTTGCTCTCTACGCCTATAGGACGGCTGT
The DNA here is from genome assembly GCA_039519145.1 of Kokia cookei. Lineage (NCBI taxonomy): Eukaryota > Viridiplantae > Streptophyta > Magnoliopsida > Malvales > Malvaceae > Kokia > Kokia cookei. The sequence continues at coordinate 37,533,095 of CM076903.1, forward strand.
CAGAACTTCTACTGGGGTAACACCATTCTCATTAATATGGAATGGAAGCGGTTCTACCTATTGAATTAGAGATTCTTTCTCTTCGAGTCTTATCAGAAGTAAAATTAGATTAAGCAAAATGAATCCAGTCAAGATATGACCAATTAAACCTGATTGAGAAAAAGATTTTGAAATCTATCTAGCACGGTCAAATGTACCAAAAAAGATTGATGCAGGCTTACGACAAAAAGGTTCTCCCCCTAGGGAATTCCATGAGGGAGATCTAGTTTTGAAAAAGATTCTTCCTATACAAAAGGACTTCCGCGGGAAATGGATGCCTAATTGGAAAGGCTCATATGTGGTAAAAAAAAGTCTTTTCTGAAAGAGCTTTAATTCTAGCTGAGATGGATGGTAAGGATCTATCAAACCTTGTGAACTCAGATTCAGTGAAGAAATACTTCGCTTAAAAAAATGTTTAAGTTGAAAACCTAAAAAGACGGCTCAAACTAAAAAAAAGTTCGAGTTGAAAACCTGAAAGGGCAGCTCAAACTAACAAAAAAAAAAAAAGAAAAAAAAGAAAGAGAGAAAAAAAGGGAAAAAGAAAAAGAAGGGGCCAATATGAAAACCCGCAAAGGGCGTCTCGAAGCCTAAAGGAGATTTGAGTCGAAAACCCGCAAAGGGTGACTCAGATTTGGACCAAAAGATTGGGATGAAAAGGTCTTCTCTCTCAAAAGTAACAAGATGGAGAGATGTTACATTGGGGCATCGATAAAGTACAATAGTTTCCATGAGTACACATCAGGTTCAAAATGGTTCTCGTCAAGTTTGTTCAAAGAAACTCATATGTTGATATCTGGGGCATCTGGTTGTTTCCTTTTTGCTCACTTTAGCTATTTTTGACCAATGTTTGTAATCTTTTGGTCATCAAACCGACTTTTTGATCAATGTTGATATTCTGGACCAATGTTTGCTATCATTCATTCATATTTAAGCCTTGTCTTCAATAAACTTCAATTTTATCTAAGTTTCATAACCCTGTTCAAGGCATTCTTTGCATTGGAATAATGATTAGTGGACTAGACGATATAAGGTACAAAAGGATTTTTGCAGATTGCTTCGAAAAATTTCTAAAAAGTACAAGGACCTGAAACAGGACTACCAGTTGGAAATAACAAAATCCGAGGGTCAAAAGGTCCTTAAAACACTAGACTTGATTAACAATGTGGATTTAAGGAACAAAACAAAAAATCATTTTAAAATATGACATCTTTGCATGCATATCAACATCATTCATGTACATTTAGACAGGAGCATTTGATCATGACATCCTAATTGCATGGCCTAGATAGAGGCCTATAAGACAGATTCTATAGGTCATATCCCCGGAGAATGACGTGATAGAACAATTCCCATAAAATGGCAGAATGGGGGAGTAAAACAAGTGACAAATTTCAAATCTCCATGGAAGTTACAGTGGAATGGAGTGAAGCTACACCAAATCATAAAGTTTGAAGAAGGATAGGTTGAAGCCGCAACGATGAACCTTACACCTTAAAACTGAAGAGGGATAGGTTAAAGTCACAACGGTGGACCTAGCACCCAAAAATAGAAAAGGGAAAGATTGAAGTCACAATGACGGATCTTACACCCTAAAACCAAAGAGGGATAGGTTGAAGTCGCAACATGAACCTAACACCTTAAAACTAAAGAGGGATAGATTGAAGCCGCAATGACGGATCTAACACCCTAAAACCAAAGAGGGAAAGGTTGAAGCCACAATGACAGACCTTACACCTTAAAACCAAGGAGGGAAAGGTTGAAGCCACAACGATGGACCTTACACCTTAAAATTGAAGAGGGATAGGTTGAACCCACAACGGCGAACCTAACACCCTAAAACACGACGAGGGGAATGTGCCCCTTTACCATTGTTAGCTTTTCTGTCTGAATGCATTCAAAACAATTCGCTTTCTAGATGATTCTTCTAGAAGAATAGGATTAGAATAGAATAATTTTTCTAGTTACTTCGTTCTCTATTTCTATTTGAGAAAATCCTTTCTAGATAAAGAGAAATATTTATTTCAAGTTACAACCTAAGAGCCTTTTTCAACATCTTATCTTTCTTTGATTCCAGAACACAACAAGATCCATTTCTATCTATATATTCTATAATAGATAGAAACCTGATGTTAGCTCTAGGTATGGGGTCTTATCGAGCCGCTTTATTTCATTTGATTACTCATGCTTATTCGAAAGCATTGTTGTTTTTAGCATCCGGATCGATTATTCATTCCATGGAAGCTATTGTTGGATATTCTCTAGAGAAAAGCCAAAATATGGTTTTTATGGGCGGTTTAAGAAAGCACGTGCCCATTACACATATATTGATAAAGAAAAGATATTTTTTTCCAAAATCAAAAGAGCGATTGGGTTAACAAAAATAAAGGATTTCTAACCATCTTCTTATCCTATAACGAATATAAATCAATTAGATGGCAAAAGATAGGATAGAGAATCCGTTGATGAATCCGCCTGTCTCCGAGGTATCTATTCTTTTCTTACTATAATACCTTGTTTTGACTGTATCGCACTATGTATCATTTAATAACCGAATAGATCCCCTATCTTTGGTTCAAATCGAATTTGAAATGGAGCAATTTCAAGTATATTTAGAACTAATTCAGCAAACTATTAGGATCTTATCTATTAACTATCTATTAGTTATTCATAATTAATATGAATTATTAATATGAATTATAGACTCGAATTTAGAAAAACTAGAATTATTTCTAATTTTGAATGCCATACTTAATATAAATAAATACATTTTGAATTCATTTGTTTTTTTTTTACTGAAAAAACCTGTGCTAAAAAAAAACCTTTCTGAGCACAGGTTTTTCTGGTCCAAGCGTATCTTGTCTTTACCACGAATTATTTTCCTTGGTTAACAATGATTGTATTTTTACCAATATCTGCAGGTTCTTTACTTTTCTTTCTTCCTCATAAAGGAAATAAGCTAATTAAGTGGTATACTATATGTATATGCATTTTTTAACTCCTTCTAACATGACAGTTCATGATGTTCATATCAATCTACTATGTACCTCTGCATTTAGCATTGGGTAAACCTCATACAATAACTGTCCTAGCTCTACTGTATCTTTTGTTTCATTTCTTCTGGAACAATCACAAAGACTTTTTTGATCATAGACGTCCTACCAGGAATTCAATGCGTAATCTTAGCATCAATGTGTATTCCTGAATAATAAAGATACCAATTGTCGTTCCAATGATTCCATTTATTTTATTTATTTCAAATAGCTCAGGGATGAATACGTACGGAATGGAAATATTCCAACCCCCCAAGTAAAGAACTGTTACAAATAACGAAGAAAGTAATAGATTTAGATAGGAAGCAACGTAAAATAAACCAAATTTGATACCTGAATATTCGGTTTGATACCCTGCTACTAATTCTTCCTCCGCTTCTGGTAAATCAAAAGGTAATCTCTCACATTCTGCTAGAGAAGAAATTAGAAAAACGATAAACCCTATTGGCTGACGCCACAAATTCCATCCCCAAAAACCATATTTTAATTGCACCTCAACTATATCAACTGTACTTGAACTGTTAGATAATTATAGTCGATGATAACATCACTGTTTCCATCGCTAGTCCAAAACTGTACATGAGATTTTCACCTCATACGGCTCCTCGTGGGTCACAAATAAATTTTAGGACCGAATCAGTATTATTTATCTTCGTATGGTTGTAGAATAGATAGATAAAAAATAGATTGGAAGGTCCAAAATTATACCAATGGAATTCTGTTTGCTATATTCTAAAGAATAAAAAAAAAAGCGCTTCTGAATTGATCTCGCCCGTTCATAATTTCAATTTTTATTTGTTGAGTAATAACTTAAGCCTTCAATAAAATACTTCTTGTAGAATATCAATAGATATTTCAACCCATTGTTTTCTATTACGAAAAAAATGAAACATTACATTAGCTCATAAATCAGGAAGATCTCTCTATATCTATGAAAGAAAGAATAAAAAAAAAGATTTCTTTTTTATTCTTTATTGTTTCTTTTTCGTTCCTATTCTGTTTTCGGATCTGATAAAACCACGAATGGGGGCTTAAACTAAAAAATAGTAAAGGATTATTTCGTTCCTGATAGTCATTACTTTAATCGGCAGATAGGAGGATACTCTGGACCGGAATCATGGGGAGTACTGCTTTTTAAAGTCGCAATGACAAATCTTACACCTTAAAACAGAAAAGGAATAGGTTGAAGCCGTGATGGCGGACCTAATACCTTAAAATTGAAGAGAGATAGATTGAAGCCACGACGGCAAATCTAACACCTTGAAATAAAAAAAAAAGAGTGAACAGATTGAAGTCGCAACAGCGAATCTTACACTTTTAAAAAAAATGTAGAGATTGAATCTTATTTCTCTGAAGTTGCAGGGAAGCGAATCAAACAACAATTATTCTGGAATTTCAACAGTTCAAGATGAAGTTGCAGCAACAAACCTTATTTCCTTGAGGTTACAGGATTAGTGGAGTAGAACTACCAATGAGATTAAAGAACAAAGAAGCACTAAAGATAAAAAGACCGGACAAAATTGGTCTCCATTGGAATCTTTGCTCCATTCCTATTACATGACAACGAGCAAAGAGGGGCAGTTGTTGTAGCCTGATTTCATCCGGGATTTTAAGTCCAATTTTTCAGAAGGCCCAAAAATTAAAAACCTAAAATAAAGATGAAAAACCTAGCAGCTGCACTTGGAAGCTTGGCCACCACTACTCTTACCAGGAAATCTTGAAGATTTGCAAATCTGCAAAAAAGGAATGAAAATCACAAAAAGATGTACATTTTGTGTTATAAATACACTAAATCAAATGTAATAGAGGGATTTTTTTTTTGAATAAGATTGAGAAGGAGGTTATTTTTTCTTTTTGAAGAAGATTGAGAGGATTTTTTATTCAGAGAAGGATTTTTTTGTTCAGAGGGGAATTTTTTAATGAGATTGAGAGATTTTCTTTGAGCACTCATACACGCATCAATAGAATCAAAGCAAAATTATGAAGGTATCGATTTTTATTTGTATTTTTTCTTCTTCTTTTGAAACTAACAAAAACAAATATAGATTTAGTTTTTTTACCTTTTGATGTTAATTCGTCCTTGGCCTCCTCCGAGTATTTGAGACCCATGGCTTCCTTCGAGTTTGCTCGGAGTTCATTGGAGTTCGTATTTTTTATTATTATTCATATTTAGTTGTTTATTTTGACATTTAATTTATTATCTTGTTTGTTTATCTATTTATTTATCATTAATTTTTTTTTTCTTTTTATCTAATTACATGTTGATTAATCCTTAATTTAATTATGTTAGATATTTTTATGATTGTATTTCATATATTTATTCATTGATATTTTTATTTATTTGTATGTCATATTTTGTGCCTTTAAATTTATTACATGTCTTATTGTATCTTTGACTTAATTATTTTAGAGTCTTCCCGTATTAATGTTTTATATATATATATACTTATTGTTGCTTTTATTATTAATTAATTAATATTTAACACTCTTATTTTAATTTTTATATAATCTTGTCTCATCTTCACCCCAAATATGATTAACATTGAAAATGAAAAACCTGAAGCTACAAAATCCATATGAAAAATTCAACTTTGCACAATCGAAAATCTTGAGCCTAGTAGCAATTTTCCAAAAATTAGCTCAAATAGGCATCATATTAACAATTTTCAAAGAGTCGATCGACACTAGATTGGTGAACTATTAGCTCAAATAATCAAACCGAAATTGTCAAGAGGGAGTGAATTGACTTTTAAATAATTTGTGGAAACTAGAGAATATGGATAGAAAATTTTGACACAAGAATTTAGAGTTTTTCTACCCCAATCACCTACTTTACTATTAAGGATTTTCCCAAATTTATTATTTTGATAATATTTGAGGACAAAGTTTAACCTTACATACTCTCTAAAGGTTTCTACTCAAACCTTAAGACACAAACTCTTCTCAAAAAGATACAAAACATTAACTTAATTAAAATAAATGACCTTTTTAATGACTTATCATGTCTCAGTGACATTGAATTTTTCATTCAAACCAGGTTTATTTGACATGAAATTACAGTTTTATACGATCCTTTCTCCTTACATAACACTATAAAAACTATATATTGGATTCAACTTAGATTATTTAATACAATATAAGACTTAGGATTATATAAGTAAAGATATTGTAACACTTCTTAATTACCACTTTAACCCTGCAAATTCCTTAACTCCATCTCTTTTTAACCCTAACAATTAACCCCTTCTTCATTTGATAAAGCACACTAATTTTGGGACCGATAGTCTGCCCTTCCACCACATGAAGGTTGTAGTTATGAACTATGGCTGTTGCAGTAGCCTTCATCAACAGAAATGATACCTCTTTCCCTGGACAAATCCTTGGCCCTGCAAGGAATACGCTAAATTTAGTTGGTGACTCTCGTTTAATCTTCCCATCTTCACCAATCCATCTTTCTGGCTTGAACGCATAACAGTATTCTCCCCATAAGCTTTCCATCCTTCCCATTGCATGTATTCCAAATATGATTCGGGCGTTTTGATACATCCGATGACCACTCGGAAGAAAGTCCTGCTTTGTACATGTTCTGAATTTGAACGAAACCAATGGATATAGCCCTAGGGTTCCGCACAACGTTGCATGAAGATATGTTAGCTTATTAAACTGTAGTATTTGGATGGTATTTGCAAGCTTCCTTCCACTTGTTTCATTGATAAGTGTCTTTTTATTTCTTCTCTGATCTTGTTTTCAACATGAGTGCCTTGGAGTTGAGATAGAAGAACCAAGTAAGAGTTAAATTGTAAGTACCATCACTGGCAAGCAAAAAAAGTATAAGGTTGTCTCTTACTGTCTTTTGGTGTTGGGCATGTTATCTCATGTCCTGTCAGGTAACAGTTCAAGAAATTGAAATCATTCTCTTCATTTGAGCTTGAAGATGCCACTGATTTGTTGGATTTGTGGCGTTAGGTCGATATAAATTGTGTTAAAAGATCATCAAAAGCCTTCCAAGCATCACTTTATTTCTTCTCTTTCCTAATCTGAAGCCAACTCCGCAACTTCCAAAGACTATCAGACATTACATATCTATAAAAAGCCACCTCCAGAATATCACTCGATGCTTTTTGGAATTGATTCTCAGGAATTCAAAGAAGAGTAGGCTAGGGTTGAAGCCCACGCCCGTTGTGCAACTAATGTCAAATGCATGCCTTACAAACAAATCTTGCAAGTTCACCACCATCTCTCGTCTAGAAACATATTCAAGAACTTTAACAAGCGCTTCCTCTATACGTTGATGAAGAACCTTTGAAAGTGATTGTTGGAACTGAGGGTGATTCAAGAAAGCAAGGAAAACTCTACGGTGGCATTTCCATGCCTCACCGTCGGAATTGAAAAGTGATTCGCCGAAGATATCAAACTCTTTTAGCCATTCAGGATGATGGTTTTAGCAAAGAATTAATTGAAGCATAGAAAAATATAAATGAAAGGAATGATTTGATTCATTAACAAAGCATAGCTCAATTTTCATTGGGCCCAACATTAAAAATCAATTTTATTTTAATTCATTTTGAGTTTAAATTTAATTTAAGTTTAAATTTTTCTTTTAAAGTTAAATTTAAATTAAGTTTAAATTTAAATTGAATTTAAATTGAATTAAAAAAGTTCAATTACAAAAAAAAACTCAAATTGAAGGTCCAATTACAATTTTTGATCCAATTAGGGCCCAAAATACAATTTCAAACAAAAATGGGCTCAAATTACAAGTGGTCCAAACCATAAAAATCAGAAGCTCTAATCTGCTAAAGTGTTGCTGCTGTTGCCTCCACTTCAGCCAACCACACGCTGCCACGTCAGCTCAAGCAGCACCTCCTTCAGCTTCAACTTGCACTGCCACCAGTCAGCCACTTGCCTCTGCACCAACCGCCGCTGCAAGCTGACCTACAAAAGGAAGAAAAGATGTACATTTAGTTGTACAAGACAAAGATTAATCATTGAAATTCTGGTTATAAAACCAGATTCAAGCATTTTGTAAGGGGTTACGAATCTTTTTTGAACATTCAAAAGAAATCAATACCAAGACAGTTCTTCTTTTCGAAATATAATACATAGATAGGTCGTTTAACACCAATACAAAAAAAAGAAGGCATTCAATACCAGAAGGCTTCAAAACAGCATCAAGCATTCAATACTTTCAAGGTACAGTTAATACATGCATTGATTATTAATTGTTGTTATTAATCTAATCAAATTTCAAACGTTTTGTTATTAATATGTTAATGCACCTATTACTTTATTGTTACTGATGTTTATTACTTATGTTATCTTAATACCATCATTAATAATAGCATTAATAATAGTACTACTAATAACCTTAATAATAAACAGTAGTAACAATTAACATTAATAAATATTAATAATAATAATAACTGTTTTAATAATAATAATAACATTTATTAAAAAAGGGGGAAATTCGAAAGGACTTATCTGCCTACCGTCGTCGGAGCTTCGCACCGGAGTTTCCTCTGAACGCTGCCACCGCCGACCGTGCGTTCCCAGACTTCCCCTCTGTGGATTCAAACATAGCAAATCAGGGCACATCTTCGAACATGTAAAAAAAGAGATACGATTTTGAGAAGTTTTTTAAAACAATAGAGTTAGATTTAAAACATGAAACCGAATCCTCTTGGGTTTTGAAACAAAAAGGAATAAAAAAAGGAACAATAATAAGAAGCCATGAAAACGATTTTAAATTAAAGAACAAAAACTGGAGTTCAACGAATCAAACCAAGTCTTTTTGGGTTTTAAAACACAAAGTTTAAAAAAAAAAGAAAAAGAAAAGAGAAAGTGGTTTAAAATTTTCAGATCTGGATTTGATCCAGATCTAGGTTTAAAAGAAAGTGGTTTAAAATTTTCAGATATGGATTTGATCCAGATCTAGGTTTAAAAGAAGAAGAAATGAGGAAAGGAACCGTTTTTACCTAAAACCAACGTGGACGGCAGTGGACGACGGCGCGTGGTGGCGACGCGGGGTGGACGGGGACGAGGTGACCGGTCGGAGCATGGCCGGTCGTGGAAGGGGAGAGAGAGCTTTTCGAAAGGTTTTTGGAATTTTTTTGAAAAAAGGACAACAAAAATGAAAAAAAAAAGGGGTTAAGGTTGCTTTTATAAAGTGCCAAAACGACACCGTTTTGGCCAAGGCTTTTAAACACTAAAACGTCGTCGTTTTGAGCTCAAACCCGAATCCGCCATAGGATCCGCGTGTTTTTGAGAAAAGGAATATTTGTCCATTTTGTTCTTCCGCATTCTTTGATTATTTCAATCAAGTCCTTCATGTATTTTTAATTAATTTTAAATTAGCCCAATAATTTTCAATGTTTTTCTATTTAATCCCTTGACCTTTTGAAAGCACCAGAAGCTGTCACGTTTCATTATTTTAGCTTATTTCTGCAAATAGTCCCTCTTATTTTCAATTTATTGTAATTTAATCCTTAAATCAAGTTCTATTTAATTACAAAATTGGCCCAAAAATTTTTCATGGTTTTCAAATTAGTCCTTTGACTTCTGAACACCTGAGAGGCTGCCACGTGTCACCTATTTTTGGTTTTATTACCCCAAAGGTCCCTAAATTATCTAAAAATACATTTTAACCCCCAAACTTATCCAAAATTATATTTTTAACCTTAAACTTTATGAAAATTACATTTTAACCCCTATACTTCTCCAAAAATACATTTTTAACCTCGAAACTTTCAAAAATTACATTTTACCCTAAAACTTCCAAAAATTCCATTTTTGACCCCAAAACTTCCAAAAATTATCATTTTACCCTCAAACTTCCAAAAATTCCATTTTTAACCATGAAACTCTAAAAAATTATCATTTTACCCTCAAATGTCCAAAAATTTCATTTTTTAATCTCGCTTTTTTCTAAAAATTGTCTTTTTACCCTCGAATGTTTAAAGTTCCATTTTTAACCTCGAACTTTCCCAAAATTACTGTTTTACCCCCTGAGAGTCCAAAATTACCATTTTGCCCCCGAGTATCCAAAAAGTCTCATTTTCAACTCCTATTGTTTTATTTTTCTTCCTCTTCAATATTTGTATTTAAAATTTAATCATTATGCATTTGTATTTCGTATTTTTGATTTTTGCATATAATTTATCTGCTTAATTATTCTACTTCGTGTTATCTAAATATCCAATATTAACTGCTCATTCGTATCAAACTCGCATATTTGTTTTCAAAATTATTTTCATAAAAACTTTAAAATCGAGGCAATATTCTTTTATTTCGAATTTTGAAAATTTGTGCCATAACTTACTAGGCACGATTTTTCTTCAAATCGAAATAATCGAATATCCTTAAATCAAGGCAATGTTTCTTATCTCTGATTCTGAAAATTTGTACGTAAACTTACTAGGTGCGACTTTTTCTTTAAATCGAGATAATCGAACATCCTTTTCAAAAGTGTTAAATTTTTTACAATAAAGGAAACCTCGTTATTTTTGGATCTCGAAATATTGTGTCCTAACTCACTGGAACTGACTTTCTTCCTCGATCACTTTGAAATAGCGGGACTTTTGAACAAAATCGATTTCTTTTAAACGTAACTCATGCATTCAAGGATCGTATTTTAAACTTTATTCGAGCTTTCAAAATTTTACAAACAAGACCCTAAGATAATCAATGTGGTACCAATTTTGGGCGTATGAGGTGATTCAATGTGGAACAAAATTTTACAAATTCTGGAATACGAAGACCAAAATATTTTTCAAAACGGATTTTAAACGTTTTGAGGTGATCCAATCACACAGTACAATAAGATTGGTGGCGACTCCCATTATTTTTCAATATTAAAATGATTTTCGAAACTCGTCGTTTTCCAAAAAGATGGTTTCGACAGCTTGGCGACTCCGCTGGGGATCTTTTCAAAATAAACGAGAGTCAAGCCAAAATTAATTATTTTTGGGTCTTTTTGAAAACTTTTAAAGTCTCGGTTTTGTTTAATATACGATCCTCGACATCTTTTTGTGCGATATTATATTATGTGATATTGCTAGTGTAAATTTGCATTCATATGCATATGATATTACCCTTTTAAGTGAAAGTGGGAAACTACTTCTTCGTGAGGTCTTCACCTCCGTGCAGGATAGTGAATCGATTTTGGGATTACATCCGTACCCATGTTTTCGTGAAGTTTTCACTTTCGTGTAAACATGTGAGAAATGTGTCCCCTAAATCAAACTCATTCGTATGAGCCTGTAATGGGTGAGGATCGAGGAATCTACTGGTTTAGGTACCCTTACTTTAGAGCCTAAAACCACATATAGCGGGCCGTAGGGACTTGCCTTAGAAGGAGTTGTGCTAAACCTTTTAGCAACTTTCCGAGATAAACTTTTAGGTTCTGTGTTATACATGTATATTAATATTGTTGTGTTTTGCTAACTTGTGTATTTTGTCTCTTTTTTGCATTGAATTTCATCATCATATAAAGGAAAGGTATAGACTCAAAAGTTCAATTACTGATAAGAGAATCGATCATGGAAAAGAAGTACCTTGATAAAGTGGAGGACAATATGGTCGTGCGCATGTGGTCGGAGGAGACTCAACGCCAAAAAGGGGACAACTTAGTAGAAGGATATGAGTCAGAGCTTTGGGATTATACCAAGATCAGTACGTCTCAAAACAATGTGCAGAAATTGAAAGAGATATGAGACAGTTGAGATAACAACATGAAGCAGACCTTTTACCAAGAATACGGAGATTTACCTAACTTGTTCGAGGTTAAGGTAGATAAATTCCTCTTTCGAGCATTAACACAGTATTGGAACCCAACCTACAGTTGCTTCACCTTCGGGAATGTAGACATGACACCGACGATAGAAGAATATATCACTCTGCTCCGTTGTCCGAAGATTTCGGTAGATAAGGCCTATTCTAGAGCTCTAAATCTGCCAAATGTTGTTAAAAGGTTAATAAATGTCATCGGCATGAGCAAACAGTGGGTTACAACTCGAGTTAAGGTCAAAGGCGACAACAAATGCATCACATGGAAAAGTCTACGAGATTTGATACTGGCTTATCCAAATGCAAAGAAAAAGATTGACATTCTAACCCTGAGTATTTACGGGTTGGTTATTTTTCCAAAGGCTTTGGGACATATAGAAGACGCGGTGATAGACTTGTTTGATCAACTGAGTAAAAGAGTTACATCCGTCCCGACCATACTAGCTGAAACTTTCAAGTCCTTAAATGCGTGCAGAAAGGAGTGAGAAGGTCGATTTATTACTTGCGCATCGCTATTAATGGTATGGTTTCTTAGTCACTTCTGAAAAACAGAAAAAGTCTCCTATCAGTATTTGTCTAAAGATTACTCCCATTTGAAAGAGTTCGTGGCTACACAAAGACAAGAAAATTTCTCAGAAGAAAAGTGGATGGCCATACTCCAAAGCCTCAAAGACGAAGACATAGAGTAGCGAGCACATTGGTTCGCTCCTGATGAAATATTATATCGATGCATAGATTTCGATTGGGTCCTATTGGCAGGGATATGGGGAGCAACAGGATACGTACCTTTGCTGGTTTCAAGACAATACAGATCGAGATAGTTCATACCAGCGACTCAAGAGTTAGGTCAATGTGAATTCGCATATCGAGGAGACAACAATAAGAAAAGGATTCGGGAAATCTCAAATGCATGGAACCTGGTTCGAAGAATGAAAGCATTCGGCGCCAATCCCATAATAACTGCAGAATATGATTGGTGGAGAAATAGAAGAATCAACGATAATATTCTTGTGCCAAACCCGGAGATTGTTTGCCCGATTGAAGAACATTTACAGGTCGTCCCGACTGAACTAGAAATAATTAAACAAGATTTTGAGAGGAAGAATGTTGAGATGAAAAAGATGATAGAAAAACTGTAAGAAGAGAAGGTGCTTTTAGGATTGGACGTTGATGTTCAGAAGCTAGAAGCAGAGAAATTGAGAAAAGGGAAGAATAAAGCTGAAGAAGATCTCAGCAGCCTGAAAAAGGACTATAAAAAGCTTCGCTTGTCAATAAGGACTGCTGGTTTAGGTAAGACGTCAGAACAATGGCAGCAAGAAATCCGCGAAAAGAATAATACAACAAGTCACTGGAAAAACAAATTTCAAGATGCCCAGGTTCAGGAGAATGCCATGAAGAGTAGCCTTTTGGAAAGCTAAGTCGAGGTGACTGAATTGAAGGCAAGTCAAGCTGAGATTGAGAGACTGAATAAGAGGATGGAAGAATTAGAGGCCTCTTTACAGAATAGTGAAATACGAACCGAGATTTTGGAGAGGACATTGTAGACAAATGATTGGCATGTTCAACAAGCTCAGAAAGAAGTCAAAGAGAGGGATTATGTTATGGGTGAGGCCTTAAATCAAATCTGTGGAGTAGCCGATCATGTGCAAACACTGGCAGTTGAAGCAGAGGAGCTAAGAATACAATATGAGATGAAAACAAAACGAGGTCAAAAGCTAACAGGACTCCTCAAGAAAGTCAAAGCTCTGAGCATCAAAGCAAAACCATTTATGTAATTTGCTTTATGTAAAGGAACTTGTTGTCAAAATGAAGTTTTCTAAATGAAAATTGAATTATAAGTCAATACCTTTTTTTTGCATTCACGCATTCATTCGCATCACATTTTTGCATATTTCTGCATAACAATCCTAACTAATTATTAAATTATCCAGTTACATCAATAATCATTGAAAACTCGCATCATTATAATACTCGTAAGAAAACTAAGGCCATGGAGCAAAGACTCGAACAAATCCAGAAAGAATTACAAGATCAAATGCAAGAGCACATCCAAGAACAAATGACTATGATGTGCAGGGAAATGAAAAATCAATTTATGGAGGTACAAAAGAATTTAATGAATGAATTGGCATAAGTAAAACAGAGCATGGCCGATAAAGGAAAAAGCCCTGCTGTTGAGGAGGAGGAGGACCTAATTATTCCCCTAAGCTTTACATCTCTCCATAACCTGGCTTCACATGAAATGCCAGCACGGGAGGCCACCGTTATTATAAGACCGCAACAACAAGCCACGGGCACGTCAAGACCAGCCAATTATCCAAATTGGATATGGGTCAAACTTAGAGGATAATGTTACGAATTTGGGTGTCCCAGACTTCGACGAGATGATGAAAGAAGATCTCCTTAGACAAATGGAGGAAAAATATAGACGATTAGAGGAGAAAATCGATGCGATACAAGGAATTGAAAATTCTTATGGGATAGATGCCAAAGAGTTAAGTTTGGTTTCGGATTTGGTTCTCCCTCCTAAATTCAAGGTCCCAAAATTTGAAAAGTATAACGGGACAAGCTGCCTTGAAGCCCACCTAACCATGTTTTGTAGGAAGATAGCGGGGCACGTTCATAATGACCAATTGTTGATTCATTGCTTTCAAGAGAGCCTGGTCGGATCGGCAGTCAGATGGTACAATCAATTGAGCCGAGCAAAAATTCATTCATGGAAAGATCTAGCACAAGCCTTCTTAAAGCAATACAAACATGTGACAGAAATAGCTCATGATTGGCTTACATTACAAAATATGGAGAAGAGATCAAACGAGATGTTGTTTGTTAATACCCTCAAGGTTCCTTACCTTAATCATCTGTTAGGAAACGCTACCAAGAGTTTTTCTGATATGGTCATATCGGTGGAGATGATTGAAAATGCGATCAAGACTGGCAAGATTAAAGCTGGAGAAAACACTAAAAGGCCTGCCCCCAGAAGGAGGGATAATGAAGTTAATAACGCAAGCATGTACAGACCGAGCTACACTAAACCATTTGTGACAGGTCAGCCCAAAGCTCCAACGAGCAATTACCAAAATGCTCCAAGGCAGGAACCGGGCATCAGGCAAAATAGAGGAAGAATTCAATATACTCCCCTTCCAATGTCATACGAAGAGCTCTACAAGATACTGTATGGTGCGCACAAGGTATCTCCTCAGTGTGTGAAACCATATAAACCCCCATTTTCGGCTTGGTACGATGCGAATGCTCACTGTGAATACCATGTAGGGGCAGAAGGTTATTCGATTGAAAATTACCCTGCTTTTAAAAGACGAGTCGAGGGACTCATAGAGCATGAAGTCGTAAAATTAGAAGAGCCAACAAAGCCCAATATAGCTAGGAATCCTCTGCCCAATCACCCGGAGCAAGGGGTGAATACCTTGCCGGAAGAAGGAGTTTAGAAAATTAAGAGAAATATTGAAGAAATTATGTCTCCACTTCGATGGGTATGGCAACAGTTGGTCAAAGAAAGGATAATCGCGAAGGATAAAGAGAGTATGATAATAGCAGCTGATAACTATTACGTGCCGTTGAGGGGCATGAAATTCAAGACTGCATCGAGTTTAAAGCCATGGTGCAGGTGTTGATGGACAACCGAGAGCTGAAATATTTCGAAGAAAGAGAGGAAGTTAATGATGTCTGTGCCTCCGAGGATGGAGCAGCTAAGGCTTATGGGATTAATCACCCAAAGGTGATTATTTGTAAACCAACAAATGGCGCGGCAAGAGAACAGACAACCCCTCGCATCATCATACAAAAGTCTGTAACGTTCCCTTAAAGGGATAGTAAGAAGGTCCCATGGAATTACAATTGTAACGTAACCATACTAAGAGAGGGGGAGCCTAGGAAGGACGTGAATCTTGTTACCCGTAGTGGTAAAAATTATGACCTAGTAGATAAAGAAAAAGATGTCAGCAAAGGGAAAGCAATAATGCGTGAGCCCGAGGAGGAAATAACTAGCAAGCCCGAAGTACCCACGAACGAGCCTGTATCTGAGAAGGAGGCGAAAGAGTTTTTGAAGTTTTTAAGGCATAGTGAATATAGTGTAGTTGAACAACTACACAAACAGCCTGCCTGGATATCGATCTTGTCATTGCTCCTAAGCTCGGAAGCCCATCGAAATGCGCTAATGAAGGTGCTAAACGAAACATATGTAGCAAATGACATTTCTGTCAGTAAGCTAGATCGATTGGTCAATAATGTGAGTGCTGATAACTTCATTTTCTTCAGCAATGATGAAATACAGACGGGAGGAATAGGTTCCACCAAAGCCTTACACATCACTACCCGTTGTAAGGGGTATACGCTACCTGGAGTACTCATAGACAATGGTTCAGCCTTGAATGTGCTACCGCTAGCTACACTGCAAAGATTGCCAATTGATAGCTCTCATATGAAGGGGTGTAATAAAGTAGTGAGAGCATTTGACGGGACTGAGAGGAAGGTAATGGGCAAGATCAAAATACCTCTTCAAATCGGGCCAAATACATATGAGATGGATTTTCTAGTGATGAATATTAGGCCTACTTATAACTGTCTGTTGGGAAGACCATGGATTCACTCAGTTGGAGCAGTACCTTCTTCTTTGCACCAAAAAGTGAAGTTAATAAATGAAGGGAGGTTAATCACGATCAATGCTGAGGAGGAAATAATCACTTCCATAACGAGCGATTCACCCTATGTGGGAATAGACAAGGAGGCTGTAGAATGTTCGTTTCGCTCACTAGAGTTCGTCAATGCAACCTTCATTTCAGAGGGGAGCAAGATACCTATGCCTACAATATCATCGACCACCAAAATGGGCTTGCGGTTAACAATCGAAAAGGGAGCTATACTTAGGAAAGGACTAGGAAAACACCTCCAGGGAAGAGTTAATGTGTCAATGCTGATAGAAAAGTGGGATCGTTATGGCCTGGGGTACAAGCCGGACACAAAACAAAAGAAGAATGAGCTAGAAAAGAGGTAAGAAAGAAGGAGGGCCAGACTATCTGGAAAGGAAATCTCATGGGAACCCATAGTCTTCCAGCATATCTACGAGACTTTTGTCTTGGGAGAGGTAATCAACCAGAAGACATATCAGGGAAAAGAGCGAGCAACAATTAGAACTAGAGGGAGCATCATGAAAGATCTAAGCATCAATGCTATATCGGATGAAGGAAAGGAAGGGAATCTATCAAGAATTGGTCCATGTGCACCTGGAAGCACCTTGAATAATTGGACTGCGGAGGAACTCCCTGTAATTTTTAAGATTTCCTCAGAGTAATGCTCGGAAACACCTATTGCTTTAGGCTTGAAAGCAATATGGATCTTTTTGTAAAAGGGACCATGGTCATTATTCAATTATTTTTAATGAAAATGCATTCCCAATTTTATATTCTTCTTCTTCCTAATTATTTTTTCATTTCTTAATTCAGCTTAGTAAACCGTTCGTACATATCTAATAAACAAGATTAATTATTCTTTAATACATTCATTCTTGACCAACTTGACAAACATACTCAGACACATACCACATAGTCATTCTTTCGTAAATTTATTTTGTTCTTTGGACCTCCCTTTCGTCCCTTGATATGTCCTCGAATATCAATAATATGAGTAACCCTGGCGCTAACTTAGAACCTCACTTCGGGCAAGATGTGTGTTTGGAAGAGTTTCAGGACCTCGAAGATGATCAAGACTGTAATCTGCCTCCGGATCTATTAAGAATGATGGAGCAAGAAGAAAAACAAATCCAACCTCATTTGGACCTAGTGGAAGTTATTAATTTGGGGAACGAAGATGAAAAGAAAGAGGTGAAAGTTGGAACAAGCATCTCCGTAGAAACCAGAAGGAATCTTATCGAGTTGTTTCAAGAGTTTCAAGACATCTTTGCATGTTCTTACCAAGATATGCCCGGCTTGAGCACTGACATTGTGGTGCACAAACTCCCTATAAAAGAAGAATGCACGCCTGTGCAGCAAAAGCTCCGAAGGATGAGACCGGATGTGCTATTAAAAATAAAAGAAGAGATCAAGAAGTAATTTGATGTCGGGTTCCTCCAAGTAGTTAAATACTCTGAATGGGTAGCTAACATAGTCCCTGTTCCTAAACAAGACGAAAAGGTGCGCATGTGTGTAGACTATCGAGATTTAAATAAAGCTAGCCCAAAGGATAACTTCCCATTGCCTCACATCGACACTTTAGTTGATAACACAGCAGGTCATTCTCTGTTTTCATTTATGGATGGTTTCTCGGGGTATAATTAGATAAGGATGGACCCTTAAGATAAGATCAAAACCACATTTGTCACACTGGGGGAACATTTTGCTACAAGGTGATGCCCTTCTGGCTCAAAAACTCAAGGGCTACTTATTAAAGGGCCATGGTGACCCTGTTCCATGACATGATGCATAAGGAGATTGAAGTTTATGTTGATGACATGATTGCGAAATCCCAAACGGAGGAAGAGCATGTAAGAATCCTGAGAAAGTTGTTTGGAAGGTTAAGGAAATATCAATTGAAGCTAAACCCAGCAAAGTACAATTTCGGGGCCACGTCAAGAAAACTGTTAGGCTTTGTAGACAGCAAAAGAGGAATTGAAATTGACCCGGATAAAGTCAAAGCCATACAAGAGTTACCACCACCCAGTAGGCAAAAAGAAGTTCGAGGGTTTTTAGGAAGATTAAATTACATTGCTCGATTCATTTCACAGTTGACTGAGAAATGCGATCCTATCTTCCGCCTGCTTAGAAAGCGTAACCCAGGTGTATGGGATGATGAATGTCAGGAAACCTTTAACAAGGTCAAAGATTATTTATCCAAAGCTCCCATCCAGGTACCTCCAATTCCTAATAAGTCATTGATCCTGTACTTGACAGTCTTTGAAAATTCCATAGGATGCGTACTAGGCCAACACGATGAATCCGAAAAGAAGGAAAAGGCGATATATTATCGCAGCAATAAATTCACTGATTGCGAGACTCGATATTCGCCAATTGAAAAATTATGTTGTGCACCAGTTTGGACCACACACAGATTAAGACAATACATGTTGTACCATACCACTTGGTTGATCTCAAAATTAGATCCTCTGAAGTACTTGATGAAGTTTACTGCATTGAATGGGAGATTGGCTCGATGGCAGATCTTGCTCTCGGAATTCGACATAGTCTATGTCAATCAGAATGCAGTAAAAGGGAGTGCGATAGCAGACTTCCTAGCCAACAGGGCTTTAGAGCACTATGAACTGATAAGCTTCGATTTCCCGGACGAGGATTTAATGTACGTTGCGACGACTGAAGGGGCAACCACAATAAAACAACCTTGGAGATTGAATTTTGATGGAGCTTCAAATGTCACGGGTAATGGGGTTGAGGCAGTCTTGGTATCACTAGAAGGAGATCACTACCCTTTTACTAGCAAACTCGATTTTAATTGCACAAACAACATGGTTGATTACAAAACATGTATCTTAGGAATCCGTGCGGCCATAAAGCAGAGAATCAAAAGTTTGGAGATTTATAGAGACTCCGCACTAGTAATCTACCAGCTTAGGGGAGAATGGGAGACAAGAGACTCCAAGCTAGTTGATTATCGAAATATGGTCCTCAAATTGATCAAAGAATTTGATAAGGTTACATTCCAATACCTCCCACGTGAGGAAAACCAAATGGCTGATGCTTTGGCTACTCTAGCCTCGATGATAAAAGTAAACAGGCCAGAGGATATGAGGCCCATTCGAATGAGCATTTACGAGACTCCAGCCCATTGCTGCGAGATCGAAGAAGAAGGAAAAGAAGAACATCCATGGTACTAGAATATCCTTCAATTTGTAAGAGATCGAAAGTACTCGGAGTAAGCCTCAAAAAATGAAAAAATGACATTAAGAAGACTGGCTAATGACTATGCCCTAGACGGGGAAGTCTTATACAAAAGGAGAAAGGATCAGGTGTTGCTAAGATGTGTTGATGCAATCAAGGCTAAGAAAATCCAAGAAGAAGTTAATGGATTCAAAATGGCCAGGCAGATCATGAGATTTGGATACTACTAGTCAACTATGGAGAACGATTGTATCAACCATGCTAAGAAATGTCACAAATGTCAAATCTATAAAGACAAGATTCATGTACCTTCATCACACCTTCACGTCGTGACTTCATCACACGACCGATTTCTCCAAAGGCTTCCAATGGTCATAGATTCATCTTTGTGGTGATCGTCTACTTCACCAAATGGGTAGAGGCAACCTCTTATGTCAATGTCACGAAGTCTGCAGTTAGCAAGTTCCTAAAAGAGGAGATCATATGCCGGTATGGAATGCCAGAAAAGATCATATCGGACAATGCATTGAACTTGAATAACAACACAATATCGAAGATTTGTGAGCAATTCAAGATCAAACATCATAATTCATCTCCATATCACCCAAAGATGAATGGAGCAGTGGAAGCAGCAAATAAAAACATCAAGAAGATCATTGCAAAAATGACAGAAACTTACAGAGATTGGCATGAAAAATTACCGTTCGCCCTCCTTGGTTTTAGGACTACAGTCAGAACTTCTACTAAGGCAATATCATTCTCATTAGCATACGGTATGGAAGCAGTCTTGCCTATTGAGGTTGAAATATCTTCTCTCCGAGTCTTGACTGAGTTTCAACTAGATGAGGCAGAATAGATCCAAGTTCAATATGATCTGTTGAATTTAATCGAGGAAAAAAGATTAAGAGCCATCAGCCATGGTCAGATGTACCAAAAACGAATGATGCGAGCTTATGACAAAAAGGTTCGTCTTAAGGAATTCAATGAGGGAGATCTAGTTTTGAAAAAGATACTTCTCATACACAAAGATTTCCGTGTAAAATGGATGCCCAATTGGGAAGGACCTTATATGGTAAAGAAAGCTTTCTCAGGAGGAGCTCTCATCCTAACAGAAATGGATGACAAGGATCTGTACAACCCCATCAATTCAGACTCGATAAAAAAATATTTCGCCTAAAAAAAATAATTGAGATGAAAACCCGCAAAGGGCATCTCAAAAAAAGGGTTCAAGATGAAAACCCGCAAAGGGAGTCCTGGAACCAAGGAAATTTTGAGTTGAAAACCCGCAAAGGACGGCTCAAATCCAAGAACAGGCCAAAGTGATGAGATGGAGGAAGAATTACAACTTGAAGCATCAACAAAGCACTCTAGATCTTTTAGACACACGTCTGAGCAAGGAATGATTCTCAGCAAGTCGGCACAGAGTAGCTCATTTTACGATATTCGGGGCAACTAATTATTATTTATTGTATACTTGGTAATTTTTTACTAATGTTGCTTCCTTTGATCCTCTTTGATGAATAGAATTTTCGAATACAACTTTATTTCTGCACAATTTTGTTCAAGCATTTCGCATCTAAATAATGGATAATGAACTAATAAATCATACAAAGATTTATAAGCATTATTATGAAATTTCTGGAAATTACAGGGGTCTGAAACAAGATCACCAATGGGAAGACAAACTTAAAAACAAGCAATTCAAGATCAGCCTAGAAGAAGATGGAGTAACACATCAATGACAGAATTTGGATAGGCGATAGACCATGCCGACCTGAATAATAATAAATGAATCTGACATTCATCATACACATTCATGCAATGAGGAGCATTTACATTCATTCTGATCATAACTTTCTAAATTAGGCCTACATAGAGGTCCATAGAAGCATACTTCACAGGTCACATCCCTGCAAAATGGCGAGATGAATCATTGAGGTCACCAAGGAAAAGATGAAGAGGAGCAAAATTCCAATACCCTACCCCGATAACGAGGTGGATTGCAATTATCCACAAATAGTGAGGTGGTCGTCTTCTTGATGAGATATAGAGAAGTATACCAACTCAAGGTTCAATACGAGTAAATCTTCAAACCCCAACTTTCTGATGAGATACTGAGAAGCAGGGCGAAGCAATAAAAAGGTTAGCTTCCTGATAAGATACTGAGAAGTGAATCAAATTTGTCTTCCTGATAAGGTACAGAGAAGCGGATTGAAACAAGTGAGGCGGTCATCTTCTTGATGAGATATAGAGAAGTATACCAACTCAATGCGAACAAATCTTCGAACCCCAGCTTCCTGATGAGATACTAAGAAGCAGGGCGAAGCAATAAAAACGTTAGCTTCCTGATGAGATACTGAGAAGTGGACCAAATTCATCTTCCTGATAAGGTATAGAGAAGCGGATTGAAACAAGTGAGGCGGTCATCTTCCTGATGAGATATAGAGAAGTATACCAACTCAATGCGAACAAATCTTCGAACCCCAGCTTCTTGATGAGATACTGAGAAGCAGGGCGAAGCAATAAAAAGGTTATCTTCCTGATGAGATACTGAGAAGTGGACCAAATTTGTCTTCCTGATAAGGTACAGAGAAGCGGATTGAAACAAGTGAGGCGATCATCTTCCTGATGAGATACAGAGAAGTATACCAACTCAATGCGAACAAATCTTCGAACCCCAGCTTCCTGATGAGATACTGAGAAGCAGGTCGAAGCAATAAAATGGTTAGCTTCCTGATGAAATACTGAGAAGTAGACCAAATTCGTCTTCCTAATGAGGTACAGAGAAGCAGATTGAAATAAGCGATGCGGTCATCTTCCTGATAAGATACTAAGAAGTAGACCAAATCAATGATACCAAACCATTGAAGATATGAGCGAACCGAGTGAAGCTACAGTAGTAAATTTTGTCTTTTTGGAAATTGCCTTAGAGCAGGATGGAACCACCACATCAAAGAAGTGGAAAGGTGGATGCAGCGAAGATTGGACGACAGACAAAACGAAAGGAGAGCTGGTTGAAACAAGAGCATCAAAGGGAGGAGACCTGACAAATTGGGCATCCTTTTGGTCTTTGCTTCATTCCTGTTACACAACAATGAGCAAAGAGGGGCAGCTGTTGGAGCCCAATTTTGATTGGGCCCAACATTAAAAACCAATTTTATTTTAATTCATTTTGGGTTTAAATTTAATTTAAGTTTGAACTTTTCTTTTAAAGTTTAAATTTAAATTAAAATTAAATTGAATTAAAAAAGTCCAATTACAAAAGAAAGCCCAAATTGAAGGTCCAATTACAATTTATGACCCAATTGGGGCCCAAAGTACAATTCCAAACAAAAATGGGCTCAAATTACAAGTGGCCCAAACCATAAAAATCAGAAGCTCTAATCTGCTAAAGTGTTGCTGCTGTTGCCTCCACTTCAACCAACCACACGCTGCCATGTCAGCTCGAGCAGCACCTCCTTCAGCTTCAACTTGCACTGCCACCAGTCAGCCACTTACCTCTGCACCAATCGCCGCAGCAAGCTGACCTGTAAAAGGAAGAAAAGATGTACATTTAGTTGTATAAGACAAAGAATAATCATTGAAATTCTAGTTATAAAACTAGATTCAAGCATTTTGTAAGGGGTTACGAACCTTTTTTGAACATTCAAAAGAAATCAATTCCAAGACATTTATTCTTTTCAAAATATAATACATAGACAGGTCGTTTAACACCAATATAGAAAAGAGAAGGCATTCAATACCAGAAGGCTTCAAAACAGCATCAAGCATTCAATATTTTCAAGGTACAGTTAATACATGCATTGATTATTAATTGCTGTTATTAATCTGATCAAATTTCAAACGTTTTGTTATTAATTTACGTTATTGTTACTGACGTTTATTACTTATGTTATCTTAATACCATTATTAATAATAGCATTAATAATAGTAGTACTAATAACCTTAATAATAAACAGTAGTAACAATTAACTTTAATAAATAATAATAATAATAATAATAATAATTGTTTTAATAATAATAATAATAATAATAATAATAATAATAATAATAACATTTATTAAAAAAAAAGGGGAAATTCAAAAGGATTTATTTGCCTATCGTCGTCGGAGCTTCGCGCTGGAGTTTCCTCTGAACATCGCCACCGCCGACCGTGCGTTCCCAGACTTCCCCTTTGTGGATTCGAACATAGCAAATCAGGGCACATCTTCCAACATGCAAAAAAAGGGATATGATTTTGAGAAGTTTTTTAATACAATAAAGTTAGATTTAAAACATGAAACCGAATCCTCTTGGGTTTTGAAACAAAAAGGAATAAAAAAGGAACAATAATAGGAAGCCATGAAAACGGTTTTAAATTAAAGAACAAAAAACTAGAGTTCAACGAATCAAACCAAGTATTTTTGGGTTTTAAAACACAAAGTTTTTTTTTTTTTTAAAAAGAAAAGAGAAAAAGTGGTTTAAAATTTTCAGATCTGGATTTGATCCAGATCTGGGTTTAAAAGAAGAAGAAATGAGGAAAGGAATCGTTTTTACTTGAAACCATCATGGACGGCGGTCGAAGACAATGGCGGACGACAGCGCGTGGTGGCGACGCGAGGTGGACGGCGACGAGGTGACCGGCCGGAGCATGGCCGATCGTGGAAGGGGAGAGAGAGCTTTTTGGAATTTTTTTGAAAAAAGGACAGCAAAAATGAAAAAAAAAAGGGTGTTAAGGTTGCTTTTATAAAGGGTCAAAACGACGTCGTTTTGGCTAAGGCTTTTAAACACCAAAACGACGTCGTTTTGAGCTCAGACCCGAATCCGACCCGAACCGACCCGTAGGATCCGCGTGTTTTTGAAAAAGGGATATTTGTGCATTTGGTCCTTCCACATTCTTTGATTATTTCGAACAAGTCCTTCCTGTATTTTAATTAATTTTAAATTAGCCCAATAATTTTCAATTTAATCCCTTGACCTTTTGAAAGCACTAGAAGCTGCCACGTGTCATAATTTTAGCTTATTTCTGTAAATGGTCCCTCTTATTTTCAATTTATTTTAATTTAATCCTTAAATCAAATTTTGTTTAATTACAAAATAGGCCCAAAAATTTTTCATGGTTTTCAAATTAGTCCTTTGACTTCTGAACACTTGAGAGCCTACCACGTGCCACCTATTTTTGGTTTTATTGCATTGGAGGTCCCTCAACTATCCAAAAATTATATTTTGACCCCTAAACTTCTCCAAAATTATATTTTTTACCTCAAACTTTTTGAAAATTTTATTTTGACCCCCATACTTCTCCAAAATTACATTTTTACCCCCAAACTTCTAAAAATTCCATTTTAGATCTTGAAACTTTTGAAAATTACCATTTTCCCCTAAACTTCTAAAAATTCCATTTTTAACCTCGAAACTTTAAAAAATTACTATTTTACCCCGAATGTCAAAAAATTTCATTTTTTAATCCCAATTTTTTCTAAAAACTATCGTTTTATCCCGAATGTCTAAAGTTCCGTTTTTAACCCCGAACTTTCCCAAAATTACTGTTTTTCCCCCTTGAGAGTCCAAAATTACCATTTTGCCCCCGGGTATCCAAAAAGTCTCATTTTCAACTCCTATTGTTTTATTTTTTTTGGTCTTCAATATTTGTATTTAAATTTTAATCATTATGCATTTGTATTTTGTATTTTTTATTTTTGCATATAATTTATCTGCTTAATTATTCTGCTTCGTGTTGTCTAAATATCTAATATTAACTGCTTATTCGTATCAAACTCGCATATTTGTTTTCAAAATTATTTTCATAAAAACTTTAAAATCGAGGCAATATTTTTTTATTTCGAATTTTGAAAATTTGTACCATAACTTACTAGGCACGATTTTTCTTGAAATCGGAATAATCGAATATCCTTAAATCGAGGCAATGTTTCTTATCTCTGATTCTGAAAATTTGTACCTAAACTTACTAAGTGCAACTTTCTCTTTAAATCGAGATAATCGAACATCCTTTTCAAAAGTGTTGAATTTTTTACAACAAAGGAAACCTCGTTATTTTTGGATCTCGAAATGTTGTGTCCTAACTCACTGGACGTGACTTTCTTCCTCGATCACTTTGAAATAGTTGGACTTCCGAACAAAATCGATTTCTTTTAAACGTAACTCATGCATTCAAGGATCATATTTTAAACTTTATTCGAGCTTTCAAAATTTTACAAACAAGACCCTAAGATAATCAATGTGGTACCAATTTTGGGCGTATGAGGACGCTAAACCTTCCTCATGCGTAACCGACTCCCGAACTTGTTTTCTGGAATGCGAAGACCAAAATATTTTTCAAAACGGATTTTAAACGTTTTGAGGTGATCCAATCACACCGTACAAAAGGATTGGTGGCGACTCCCAATGTTTTTTTATTTTAAATTGATTTTCGAAACTCGTCATTTTCTAAAAAGATGGTTTCGACATAGCCTTTATGTACAAGTCTCAAGTAACAACCTCAACAAAAAAATCATATTGTTACTCCCCTACTAACAAGCTAACAAATCTCTAAGTACTTAGTCAAATCTCCCTGGGACTTAGTCTTATTTTTAAAAAAAATCAGTTGCAGCCTTGAGACACTAACATTCTGTTCTTGACTCAAGTGCTATAGACAGCAAGTTTTTTCCTAAGAAAGTCAAATAGACTAACATGAAAAGACTTAGTAAAAATATTTGCCACTTGGTCCTCTGATCTGCAATAAACCAACTTTACTTGACCTGTCTTCTGTACTTCCCTTAGCATATAATACTAGACTTTAAAATGTTTTGTTCTTTCATGAAATACAGGATTAAGTGAAATAGCTAGAGTAGTTTGATTATCCATAAACACTTATATACTCTCATCTTACTTTAAATGCAGATCATCCATTAACTTCTTCAGCCACAAGGCTTGGTTCACAACAGTTGTAGCTGCAATGAATTCAGCTTTCACAGTTGATTGAGCCACCATCTCTTGCTTTCTTGCACACTAAGAGAAACAACTTGAGCCAAACATTATGCAATAGCCTGAGGTGCTTCTCATATCATCTAGTGATCCAATCCAATCACTATTAGAATAACCCTGTAGCTTGAAATTCATAACTTTGCTAAAATTGATTCCATATGCAAGTGTCCCTTCAAATATCTTAACACCCTCTTTGTAGCAATCAAATGAATTTCACTTGCACAATGGAGAAATATGGACAAAACACTTATAGTGTACATGATGTTTGGCCTAGTGTATGTGAGGTACATAAGACACCCAACAAGGCTTCTATACACCTTCTCATCTACAGGATATGCCCCATCCATATTTTGAAGTTTTTCTTTTTGATTCATTGGAGTGTTCACACTCTTGCACTCCTCCATATGGAACCTCTTCAAAATCTCCTTCATGTGCTTCTTTTGGCAAAGAAACATTTCATTTTGACCTTGCTTGATCTCCATTCTCAGAAAGTAATATATCTCACCAAGATCAGTCATCTCAAATACGTTCATCATATCCTTCTTGAATACTTCAATTTGAGTTGCATCATTTCCTACCACCAATATGTCATCTACATAAAGAGATACAATGATTAGATTTGTACCTAACTTCTTTACATAGAGAGTGGATTCATTCAAGCTCTTCACAAAGCTTAAGTTCAGTAAATGTTCATATATCTTGTTGTACCATGCTCTGGGAGCTTGTTTTAACCCATAGAGAGCTTTCCTTAATAGGCAAACCTTCCCTTCTTAACCTGATGTGATAAAGCCCTCTAGGTTCTCAACATATATTTCTTCCTCCAATACTCCGCGTCGAAACGTTTATTTTTGGGAAAACAAACAGGTCTCGAAAAATATTTTTAAAATCGAAATATGAGAGTCGCCATAAATCTTTTATTCGATGTGATTGGATCACCGCAAAAGTTTAAAGTCCGTTTTGAAAAACATTTTGTTCTTCGAAATCTAGAAAACGGGTCTAGAGTCGATTACGTGAGAGGAAGGATTAGCACTCTCACACGCCCAAAATTGGCACCACGTTGATTATTTTAGGGTCTTGTTTGTAAAATTTTGAAAACTCGAGTGAAGTTTTAAAATACGATCCTTAAACGTATAAGTTATTACGATGTACATGTTTAAGAAAGAAATCGATTTTCATTTAGAAGTCTCGCTATTTCGAAGTGATCAAGAAAGAAAGTCACGGCCAGTGAGTTAGGACATAACGCTTTAAGATCCGAAAATAATGAGTTTTCCTTCACAGTAGTTTTTAAACCTTGAAAAGGGTATTTGATTATTCCAGTTTGAAGAAAAATCACGCCTAGTAAGTTAAGGCACAATTTTTCAGAACTCGAGGTAAAGGAATATTGCATCGATTTTAAATATTTATATTTTGAAGAAAAATAAAAAAAATGACTTTAATTAAAATATAGAGATAAAAATAAGCATGCAAATTAAATACGAATTATGCAATTAATGACAAAGTTAAATAACACAAAGCACGAACAACTATACGAATGGATAAATATACGAAAATAAATATAAGAAAAATAAAATACGAATCATTAATCAAAATAAATGAGAAAATACAATATTAATAAAAAAAGTTAAAATTTTATATACGAAACTCGAGTCTTTGTTATTTTTTTCGAATCTGTTATTTTCTTTTTTAAGCTTATTTATTTCATTTCGAAAACATAAATGAAAAAAGAGTAAATATGTGCATATGTATGTATGTAAATCTATTCTTTTAAAAAAAAAATGAGATATGCACATATATTTATATATGTGAATGCTAGTTGACCTTGCATAATGTGATTGTTGATTCTTGAACTTGAATCAGCTTTATTTTTTTTGCTACTCTTTTTATTTGATTTTCGTATGAAAATCCAAAAGGGAAAAAAAAAGGTCACCCTCAAATGCTTTTGAATTCGATTTTTATAGCTGATTACAACTTGTCTTTTTTACTATATTTTTCCTGTCTTTTCTTCTTTGCTTGTTGCAGGTCTGATCGGTGAGTAGAACTGACATGGTGGTAGAGGCAAGTGGTATTGGTACTGGTGACGGTGGTGCTGACGTGGCGGAAGCTGAATGGGCAAGGATGGAGGCGACAACAGCAAGGTTTAGCAGATTAAGGTTTTTGCCTTTTGGGCCCTTAAATGTTTGGGTTGTGTGATTGGGGTAGGGTTTAGACAATCGGGCTTGTAAATAGGGACATTTGGACTTTTTTTATTTAAATTTAAAATAAATTTAATCTTAAATAGATTAAAATTTAAAATTGGGTTCAATTTTTTTGGGCCCGGTCAAAATTGGGCTCCAATAGCTGCCCTTTTTTGCTCGTTGCTATGTAACAGGAATGGAGCAAAGACCAAAATGAAGCTCTATTTTGTCATGTTTCATTTCTTTGATGTTCCTTCTTTAATCAGTCCACCCTTTTCTTTGTCTGTTGTTCAACTTCGCTGCATTCGCTTCTCTGCATCTTCGATGTTGTGAGTCTATCTTTTCCTTAAGGCAATTTCAAAAAGACAAAATTTGCTATTGTAGTTTCTCTCATTCGATTGCAACTTCAGGTGTCGTAACTTCATATCTTGGTCCAGTTCTTTGCATTTCACTAAGAAGATGGGATTTGAAGTTCCATTCAACGCGACTTCAGAGAAATTGATATTTGCTTTTGTGAGACGGTAGCTTGAATCTGCCCTCTTGACTTGAGGGTAAAAGATGAGATTTGTGGTCTTAATCTACCTTCTGACTAGGGTAACATAGATTTTTTTTATGGTTGTAATCTGCCCCTGTCGTGGGTAAGAGATCGATTGACGGTGATCTACGTTACGATTGAGGTAAAAGATCGGATCACTGCAATCTGCCCCAAGCTTAGGGCAAGAGATTGGCAGATCACCATCAGCCAATCTCTTGCCATAAGCTCGGGGTAAAAGATTGGATTGTTGCAATTTGCCCTAAGCTCGGGGTAAGAGATTAGTTGATCTTGATCTGCTCCAAGCTCAGAGTAAGAGATTGGTTGATGGTGATCTGCCCCAGGCTCGGGATAAAAGATCAGATTGCTGTAATATGCCCCAGGCTTGGGGTAAGAGATTGGCTGATGGTGATTTGCCCTAGGCTCGGGGTAAGAGATCGGATGGCTGTAATCTACCCTAGGCTCGGGGTAAGAGATTGGCTTGGTGATTTGCCCCAAGCTCGGGCTAAGAGATTGGAATCTTCAATCTGCCCTTCTTGATTAAGGGTAAAAATGAAATGATATAGTTTGAATCCAACTCCACTGCAATTTCAGGAAGATAGGATTTGATGTCGAAATTTCATCTTGCTCTTATTGTAACTTCGGAGAGATGAAAACTTGGTATTGTAGTTTGATCTGATCCACTGTAACTATGAGGTAGAAGATTTACTATTACGGCTTTAATCTACTCCGCTTTGTCTTTAGGGTATCAGCTCTAATGTTTCCTTGGTTCATCTTGCCATTTTGCGGGGATGTAACTTGTAAAGTATGCTTCTATAGACCTCATATGTAGGCCTGAATTATCAGGATGCAATGATCAGAATGAATCAAATGCTACTAACTACATGAATGCGCATGATGAATGCCAGATTATTATTTGGGTTGACATAGCCTGTCGCTTATCCAAATTTCGTCATGGGTGCTCTGTCCTGTCTCCTTCTAGGCTTAGCTTGAACTGCTTGTTTTCAATTTGGTAGTCCTATTTCGGGCCCTATACTATTTAGGAAATTCCAGAGTAATGCTCATGGATTTTTGTATGATTCATATTATTAGTTTATTATCCGTTATTTTAAATGTAAAATGCTTGAACGAGATTATGAAAGAATAAGGTCGAAATTTATTGAAGTTACAATTCAAAAGATTAATAGGAGGCAAAATTTAGTTAAAAAATTAGCAGGGATACAACAAAAGACAATTAGATGCCCCGAATATCACAGGATGAGCTTATCTGAGCTGACTCGCTGAGAGTAATTCTGAGTCCAAATATGTGTCTACAAGACCTGGAGTGCTTTGTTGATGCTTCAAGTTGTAATTTTTCCTCTGTCTTGTTACACTTGAAATGATCACTTCGAACCCATTCTTGAATTTGAGTTGCCCTTTGCGGGTTTCCAACTCAAAATTCCTTTGGTTTCAAGACGCCCTTTGCGGGTTTTCATCTCAATCCCTCTCTTTATTTTAGGCGAAGTATTTTTTCACCGAGTATGAGTTAACGGGGTTGTGCAGATCATTT
Organism: Kokia cookei; assembly: GCA_039519145.1. Classification (NCBI taxonomy): domain Eukaryota; kingdom Viridiplantae; phylum Streptophyta; class Magnoliopsida; order Malvales; family Malvaceae; genus Kokia; species Kokia cookei. Next base: position 37,564,030 of record CM076903.1, read on the forward strand.
CCCGTCCATTTCTGTTAGAATGAGAGCTCCTCTTGAGAAAGCTTTCTTTACCACGTAAGGCCCTTCCCAATTGGGCATCCATTTCCCTCGAAAGTCCTTATGTATAGGAATTATCTTCTTCAGAACTAGATCTCCCTCATGGAACTCTCTAGGATGAATCTTTTTGTTATAAGCTCTCATCATTCTTTTCTGGTACATCTGACCATGGCAGATAGCTCTTAACCTCTTTTCTTTAATTAAATTAAACTGATCAAATCGGTCTTGAATCCATTCTACATCATCTAACTGTAACTCTGTAAAGACTCGGAGAGAAGGTATTTTGACCTCGATAGGTAAGACTGCTTCCATACCATATGCTAGTGAGAATGGTGTTGCCCCAGTAGAATTTCTAATTAAAGTTCTATAAGCAAAGAGGGCAAATGGTAATTTTTTGTGTCAGTCTTTATAGGTCTCAATCATTTTCTCAACGATCTTCTAGATGTGTTTGTTAACTGTCTCTATAGCTCCATTCATCTTTAGGCGATAAGGAGACGAATTGTGATGCTTGATTTTGAATTGCTCGTAAACTTCCGCAATTGTGCTATTGTTCAAATTCAAGACATTGTCGGATATGATCCTCTCTGGCATCCCATATCGACAAATGATCTCCTTTTTCAAGAACTTACTTACCGTAGATTTCGTGACATTGGCATAAGAAGCTACCTCTACCCATTTGGTAAAGTAGTCGATAACCACAAAGATAAATCTATAACCATTAGAAACCTTTGGAGAAATTAGCCCAATAACGTCCATGCCCCACATAGAAAATGGCCAAGGAGAAGTCATGACATGAAGGTGTGATGGAGGTACATGAATCTTGTTTCCATAGATCTGACACTTATATTGATGCAATCCCTTTCCATGGTAGACCAGTAATACCCAAATCTCATTATCTGTTTAGCCATTGCGAAACCATTGGCGTATGTCTCACAAATGCCTTTATGAACTTCTTCTAAGATGTTTTTAGCTTCAACTGCACCGACACATCTTAGCAACACCTGATCTTTTCTCCTTTTGTACAAGATTTCCTTATCTAGGACATATTCATTTGCAAGTCTTCTCAATGTCCTCTTTTCATTTTCAAAAGTTTGCTCGAGGTATTTTCAATCTCTTACATACTGGAGAATATCTTGGTACCGTGGACAGTCATCCCTTTCTTTTTCTTCAATATCACAACAATAAGCCGGAGCCTCATAGACGCTCATTTGAATGGGTTTCATACCTTCTGGTCTATTTACTTTAATCATCGAGGCTAAAGTGGCAAGAGCATCAGCCATCTGATTTTCTTCTCGTGGGGGATAATGGAATGTGACATTATCAAACTCCTTAGTTAACTCGAGAACCAATTTTCGGTAATTAATTAGCTTAGAATCTCTCGTTTACCATTCTCCTTTGAGTTGATATATTACTAGTACGGAGTCTCCATATATCTCCAAAACTTTGATTCCCCTTTTTATGGCTGCAAGGATTCCCATGATACATGCTTCGTATTCTGCCATGTTATTTGTGTAATCAAAATCGAGTTTACTAGTGAAAGGATAGTGGTCTCCTTTTGGTGATACCAAGACTGCCCCAACTCTATTACCCGTGGCATTTGAAGCTCCATCAAAATTCAATCTCCAACATTGTTCCCTTGAGGTTCCCTCTTCAGTGGTTGCAACATACATTAAATCCTCATTCGGGAAGCCAAAGTTCATTGGCTCATAGTCCTCTAAATCCCTGCTAGCTAAGAAGTCTACTATCGCACTCCCTTTTACGGCCTTTTGATTAACATAGACTATGTCAAATTCAGAAAGCAGGAACTACCACCTAGCCAATCTTCCATTCAATGCCACCGACTCCATCATGTACTTCAGAGGATCTAGTTTTGAGATTAACCAAGTGGTATGGTATAACATGTATTGCTTGAATCTTCGCGTGGTCCAAACTAGAGCGCAACATAATTTTTCAATTGGCAAGTATCGAGTCTCACAATCGGTGAATTTCTTACTTAGATAATATATCGTCCTTTCTTTCTTTTCGAACTCATCGTGCTAGCTTAGTACACATCCCATAAATTTTTCAAAGACTACCAAGTACAAGTTCGATGGTCTATTAGGAATTGGAGATGCTAAGATGGGAGCATTGGACAAATAATCTTTAACTTTGTTAAAAGTTTCTTGACATTCATCATCTCATACACCTGGGCTGCACTTTCTAAGCAAAACAAAAATAGTATCACATTTCTCAGTCAGCTGTGAGATGAAACGAGCAATGTAATTTAATCTACTTAAAACCCTTAAACTTCTTTTTGCGTACTGGGTGGTGGTAGCTCTTGTATGACTTTGACTTTACCTGGGTCAATTTCAATCCTACTTTTGCTGACCATAAAGCCTAACAGCTTCCCCGAAGTGGCTCCGAAAGTGCACTTGGTTGGGTTTAACTTTAATTGATACTTTCTTAGCCTCCCAAACAACTTTCTCAAGATCCTTACATGCTCTTCCTCTGTTCAAGATTTCGCAATCATGTGGTCGACATAAACTTAAATTTCTTTATGCATCATGTCATGAAACAAAGTCACCATGGCCCTTTGATAAGTTGCCCCTGCGTTTTTGAGTCCACAAGGCATCACCTTGTAACAAAATGTTCCTCACAGCATGAAAAACGTGGTTTTCTTCATATCTTCAGGATCCATCCTTATCTGGTTATACCCGGAGAAATCGTCCATGAATGAAAATAAGGAGTGATCTGCCGTATTATCTACTAAGGTGTCGATGTAAGGTAATGGAAAGTTATCCTTTGGGCTATCTTTATTCAAATCCTGATAATCCACACACATAAGCACTTTCCCATCTATTTTAGGAATGGGGACTATAGTACCCATTCAGAGTATTTAACTACTTGGAGAAACCCAGCGTCACATTTCTTTCTGACCTCCTCTTTTATTTTTAATAACACATCAAGTCTCATCCTTCGGAGATTTTGCTGAACAGGCTTGCATTCTTCCTTTATGGGGAGTTTATGTAGCACGATGTCAGTACTCAAGTCAGGCATGTCTTGGTAGGACCATACGAAGACATCTTGGAATTCTTGAAGCAGCTTGATAAGATCTTTTCTGGCTAATAGGGAGATGCGTGTCCCAATTTTTACTTCCCTCTTTTCATCTTCATTCCCTAGGCTTATTACTTTCACCGGTACCTAATTAGGCAAGATTTTTTTTTCTTCTTGTTCCATCATGCTTAACAGATCAGGAGACAAATTACCATATTAACCATCTTCGAAGTCTTAAAGTCTTCTAAACACATATCTTGCTTGAAACAAGGCTCTAAGTTAGCATCAGAGTCGCTCATATTATTGATATTCAAGGACCTGTCAAAGGAACAAAAAAAGAGGTCCAAAGGATAAAATAAATTTACGAAAGAATGATTATATGGTATGAGTATAAGTATGTTTATCAAATTAGACAAGAATGTATGTATTAAAGAATGATTAATTTTGTTTATTGGATACGTACGAACGATTTATTGAGTTGGATTAAGAATGAAAGAATAATTAGCAAAAGATTTTCCATGTAAGATAGAAGATGCATTTTCATTCAAAATAACCGGATAATGATCATGAGCCCTTTTATAAAAAGATCCATATTGCTTTCGAGCCTAAAGCAATAGGTGTGTTTTGAGCATTACTCTAAAGAAACCCTAAAGACAACAGGGAGCTCCACTACAGTCCAGTTGTCAAGAGTACTCCCGTGGGTGAAAGGATGAATTTTCAATAAGTTTCTTCCTTCATTTCCTTCCTCGGATACAGCATTGATGCTCAAACCCTTCATTTTTCCCATTGCTTCAATTAGTCTTCCCTCACTCTCTTCTATCTTTGGCCTTGAATTGATTATTCCTCCTGATATGAACGTTTTTGATATATGGGGAAAAATCATTGGCTCCTATTGGGTCTCCTCTCTAGCTAATCGAGCTCTCCTTCGTTCTTGCTTCTTTTCCAGCTCCCTTTTCTTTCCCTTTGAGTCTAGTTTATACCCTAGGCCAAAGTGATCTTGTTTCTCTTCCAACATGGGCACATTGATTCTCCACTGGAGAAACCTTCCTACTCCTTTTCTAGTTAGGGTACATTTACCAATTGTCATTTTAGAGTCATCTTCGTGATTTTTGATATTTTGGGTATAGGGATTCTGCTTCCTTCAATGATGAAAGTGGCATTAACAAACTCCAAAGATCGAAAAGAACATTCCAAAGCTTCTTCATATGTTCTAATGTATGGCACATCATTCGCTATTAATGCAATTAAGTCTTCCTCAGCATTGATTATGACTAATCGTCCTTCGATCACTAATTTCAGCTTTTAGTGTAATTATGACGACACTGTTCCTGCCGAATGGATCCACGGTCTTCCAAGCAAGCAGTTGTAGCTTGGTTTGATATTCATTACTAAGAAGTCTACTTCGTATGAGTTTAGACCGATTAACAATGGTATCTTGATTCGACCCATAACTTTCCTTTCTGTTCCATTGAATGCTCTCACTACATTGTGGCATGTCTTCATATGAAAACTATCGATCGGTAACCTCTTTAACATTGTCAATGATAAAACATTCAAGGCTGAATAGTTATCAATCAATACACCAGGCAATGTGTAACCTTTACAGCGGGTGGTGATATGTAGCACTTTTGTTGACCCCATACCTCGTAGGGGTATTTCGTCATCATTAAAAAATGAAATTATTGATGCTGACATTATTGACCAAGCGGTCTGTTTGTTTACTGAAATATGCTCAGCTACATAAGTCTCATTTAATACTTTCATTAGAGCGTTACGATGTGCTTCCGAGCTTTTGTAATAGTGTTAAAATGGATATACGAGTCGGCTGCTTGTGTAATTGCTCCACCACGCTGTATTCGTTGTGCTTGAGGAACTTCAAGAATTCCTTGGCCTCCTTTTTTATCGTTGGCTTGTTAATTGGTGACTTTAGTCCACTAGTACTTCCTCTTTTCGACTCTTCTAGGTTTTTTCCAAATATTACATTTTTTGTTCTTGTAGGGCCATAGTCTTTCCCATTACGCGTGACGAGACTCACGTCTTGAGCTCCTTTTAATTCAACCTTGGAATTTTCCCCTCTTGATACTGTTACATTACAGTTGTAATTCCAAGGTACCCTTTATCCTTGTAGGGAAGGCTACGGGTTGTTTGGATTATTATTATGGAAGCAACTCTTGCTTCAGTTTCGTCATTCCTTGGACGTTATATGATTATCATTGGATTATTAACCCCAAAAGTTTTCTTAGTTGTGCCCTCTTCAGAGGCATATACTTCTTCCACTTCTTCTTTTTCCTCAAAAAATTCTAACTCCTTATTGTCCATCAATCCCTGTACCACAGTTTTGAACTCGTCGCATTCCTGAATTTCATGCCCTTCATTATTGTGGAACCCACAGTAGCGTCCTTTCCTCACTACTTTTCCCGAATCTTGGGAAATTAAACCAACTTTTACCATTTCGTGCCATACCCATCTCAATGGTGATCTTACCTCCTCAATGCGAGTCTTGATCTTCCCTTCTTCTCCTTCGACTATTGCATTCACCCCTTGATCGAGATGTTTGGGTAGCGGATTCCCTGATACATTGGGATTCGCATGATCCTCCAATCTCAGTACCTTGGCATCAATAAGCTGTTGTACATGTCTTTCTAAGGCCGCGCAGTTCTCAATTGAATGTCTGGCTATCCCTGCGTGATATTCACATCGTGCGTTTGTATCATACCAACTCGAGAATGTCGGTAGCAATAGCTTTACATGGATTGGCGACACAAGACATTCCTCGTAAAATTTCGGATAAAGTTCCCTATATGTCATGGGAATAGGAGTGAATTCCATTTTTGGCTTCGAACCAAACCTCTGCCTTGGATTTCTTTGATAGTTTCCTTCCATGGTCTTGAGTGACGCCATCATCATTGGCCTTGAGTAATTTGTCTTGTAAGAGTCTGTGTTGCTGACCTCATTTTCCTTTTTTATGGGAGTTGTTCTTCTGACACCTTCTTCCACCTCGATCTTTTTGCTTCGGATTGTGTTCTCGACAATCTCTTTTGATATAACTATGTCAAAGAAACTTTTGGTAGCGCTTCCCAACATATGGTTAATGAAAGGGGCCTTTAGAGTATTAACGAATAACATAGTTGTTCCCTTTTCCAACAACGGTGGCTGTACTTGGGTTGCTATGCCTCTCTATCTTTGAGCGTATTGACAGAAACTCTCATTTGGCTTCTTCTCCATTCTCTACAGGGTCAGTCTATCAGGTGTCATGTCAGTTGCATGACTGTATTGCTTCATAAATGCTTGTGCTAGATCCTTCCATGAGCTTATATTGGCACGACTCCACTGATTATACCATTTGGTTGTAGATCCTATTAGATTATCTTGAAAATAGTGTATTATTAATAATTTATCATTATGGACATGCCCAGTCATCTTCTCGTAAAACATGGTAATGTGTGCTTCGGGGCAGCTGGTCCCGCGGTATTTGTCAAAATTCGGTGTCTTGAATTTTGAGAGGAGCACTAGGTCTGGGACCAAGCTTAACTCTTTAGTGTCTATCCTGCATGAGCTTTCAATTCCTTGCATTGCCTCTATCTTCTTTTCTAATCGCTTATATTTTTCTTCTATCTGTCTAGGAAGATCTACTCTCATCGAAATCCGGGATGCCTAGATTTGCAACATTATCTTCAGGGTTTGATCTAGATTCTACTGGATAATTGGCTAACCTTGATGTGCCAGTAGCCTGCTGTTGTGCCCTTATAGTAATGATTGCCTCCCGTGTTTATACCTCGTGTGGAGCTTGGTTATGGAGGGGTGCAAAATCGATAGGAACAATAGGATCCTCGTCTTCTTTAATTAGGTTTATTGCAGGACCTTTTCCCTTATCGGCCCCACTTTGCTTCATTCGAGCCAATTCATTCATCAAACTCTTTTGCACTTCCATGAACTGATTTTTCATATCCCTATACATAATCGTCATTTGTTCCTACAACTGCTCTTGCATTTGATCCTGCATCTCTTTTTGAATCTGCTCTAACCTTTGCTCCATGGCTTTGGTTTTTTTACGAGTGTTATAAGGATGTGGATTTTCAATGATTACTGATGTAACTGTTTAAAGTTTTAATTAGTTAGAATTATCATGCTAAAATATGTGAAAATGCAATGCGGATGAATGCATGTATGAAAAAGAAAGGTATTGACTTATAATTCAATTTCCATTAGAAAACTTCACTAGATAACAAGTTCCTTTACATAAAGCAAATTACATAAACGGTTTTGCCTTAATGCTCAGAGCTTTGATTTTCTTGAGAAGTCCTATTAGCTTTTGACCCCGTTCTGTCTTTGTCTCATATTGCATACTTAACTCATCTGCTTCGACTGCTAGTGTTTGTACGAGGTTAGCTACTCCCCGTATTTGATTCAGAGTCTCACCCATAACATAATCCCTGTCTTGAACTTGCTTCTGAGTTTGCTGAAGATGCCAATCATTTGTTTCCATTATCCTTTCTAAAATCTCAGTTCGTATTTCACTATTCTGCAACAAGGCTTCCAATTCTTCCACCCTCTTATTCAATCTCTCGATCTTGACTCGACTTGCCTTTAGCTCTACCACTAAATTTTGACTACGATGTCTACACAAGGATTCATCTAATTCCCTTATTCGGGCCTTTAACTCGGTCATCTCAACTTAACTTTCCAATAGGCTGCTCTTCTTGGCATTTTCTTGAATCTGGGCATCTTGAAACTTGTTCTTTCACTGATTTGTTCTATTCTTCTCTTCACGGATTTCCTGTTGCCATTGTTCCGACGTCTTACCTAAATCGACAGTCCTCATTGACAAGCAAAGCTTCTTATAGTCGTTCTTTAGTCTATCGAGATCTTCTTCAGCCTTATTCTTCCCTTTTCTCAATTACTCTGTCTCTAACTTCTGGACATTAACGTCTAATCCTAAAAGCACATTTTCTTCTTCCAATTTTTCTATCATCTTTTCCATTTCAATAATTTTTCTCTCAAAATCTTGTTTAATAATTTCTAGTTCAGTTGAGACAACCTGCAAATGCTCCTCAATTGTGTGAACAACCTCCGGTTTTGGCACAGGAATGTTGTCATTGATCCTTCTATTTCTCCACCAATCATATTCTACAATTGTCATGGGATTGGTGCCGAACATTTTCATCCTTCGAACTTGGTTCCATGTATTCGAGATCTCTCGAATCCTCTTCTTATTATTTTCTCCCTTATATGCGAATTCACACTAAGCTAACCCTTGAGTTACTGGTATGAACTATCTCGACCTGTAATATCTTGAAACCAATAAAGGTGCGTATCCTATTGCTCCCCAAATTCTGGCCAATGGGACGCAGTCGAAGTCTCCGCATCGATACAAAATTTCATCGGGAACAAACCGTGGTGCTTGCCATTCTATTTCTTCGTCTCGGAGACTTTGAAGTATTGCCATCCATTTTTCTTTTAAGAAATATCCTTGTCTTTGCATGGTTACAAACTCTTTCAAAGAAGAATAATCTTTAGATAAGTACTGATAGGAGACTTTTTCTATTTTCCAAAAGTGACTATGGAATCATACCATCAACAATGGTACGTAGCCGATAAACCAACCTTCTTCCTCCTTTCTGCATGCATTTAAAGATCTGAAAGTTTCAGCTAATATTGTCGGGACTTGTGTAACCTTTTTACTCAATCGGTCAAACAAGTCTGTCACACATCTTCTATGTGTCCCAAAGCCTTGGGAAAAATGACTAACCCATATATACCTAGAGCCAGGATGTCAATCTTTTTCTTCGCATCTGGGTGGGCCAAGATCAAATCTTGCAAACTCTTCTACATAATGCATTTATTATCACCTTTCACCTTAACCCAAGCCGTAACCCATTGCTCACTCATGCCAGTGATGTTTATTAATCTTTGGACAAAAGTCGGGACACTAAGAGCTCTAGAATAAGCTCTATCTACCGAGATCTTTGAACAACGGAGTAAAGTGGTGTACTCTTCTATCGTCAGTGTCATGTCCACATTCCCAAAAGTAAAGCAACTATAAGTCGGGTTCCAATACTACGCTAAAGCTCGGAAGAGGTACTTATCCACCTTAACCTCGAACAAGTATGGTAAATCTCCGTACTCTTGGTAAAAGGTTTGCTTCATGTCATTATCCCAACTGTCTCATGTCTCTTTCAATTCTTACACACTGTTCTGAAGGTACTAATCCTGGTATAATCCCAAAAGTCTGACTCATGTCCTTCTACTAAGCTTTCCCCTTTTTGGCGTTGATTTTCCTTTGACCACATATGCACAACCATGTTGTCCTCCACCTTATCAAGGTACTTGTTTCCAATGATCAATTTTCTTATCAGTAATTAAGTTTGAATCAATACCTTTCCTTGTATGATGATGCAATACAATGCAAAAGAGACAAAATAGAACAAGTTAGCAAAACACATCAGTATCAATATACAGGTATAAAACAAAAAACCTAAGAATTTGTCTTGGATAGTTATTAAAAGGTTCGGTATAACTTCTTCTAAGGCAAGTACTTATGACTCATTACATGTGGTTTAGTCTCTAGAGTAAAGGGTACACAAATCGGTAGATTCCTCGGTTCTCACCCATTATAGGCTCATACGGATGAGTTCGGTTTAAGGGGACACATTTCCTACATGTTTACACGGAAGTGAAAGCTTCACGAAAACATGGGTACGATGTAATCCCGGAAGTGATCCACTATCCTGCACGAAGGTGAAAACCTCATGAAGAAATAGTTTCCTACATCAACTTAAAGGGTGTAGTATCATATGCAAATGAATGCAAATCTATACTAGCAGTATCGACATAATATAGCATCACATAAAATGTTTGAGGATCGTATATTAAACAAAATCGAGTGTTTAAAAATTTTAACAAAAAGACCTGAAAATAATCAATTTTTGGCTTGACCCTCTTTTATTTTAAAAGTCCCCAGTATAGTTGCCAAGCTATCAAAAAGTTTATTTTCGGGAAAACAAACAGGTCTCGAAAATTATTTTTAATATCGAAATATGGGAGTTGCCATCAATCTTTTATTCGGTGTGATTGGATCACCGCAAAATGTTTAAAGTCCGTTTTGAAAAACATTTTGGTCTTTGAAATCCAAAAAATAGGTTCAGGAGTCAGTTACGTGAGAGGAAGGATTAGCACCCTCACACGCCCAAAATTAGTACCACATTGATTATTTTAAGGTCTTCTTTGTAAAATTTTGAAAACTCGAGTGAAGTTTTAAAATATGATCCTTAAATGCATAAGTTATTTCGATGTACATGTTTAAGAAAGAAATCGATTTTCATTTAAAAGTCTCGCTATTTCAAAGTGATCAAGGAAGAAAGTCACGTCCAGTGAGTTAGGACATAACGTTTTGAGATTCGAAAATAACGAGTTTTCCTTCCTAGCAGTTTTTAAACCTTGAACAGGGTATTCAATTATTCTGATTTGAAGAAAAATCGCACCTAGTAAGTTAAGGCACAATTTTAACAGAACCCAAGATAAAGGAATATTGCCTCGATTTTAAATATTTATATTTTGGAGAAAAATAAAAAAATGACTTTAATTAAAATATAGAGATAAAAATGAGCATGCAAATTAAATACGAGTTATGCAATTAATGGAAAAGTTAAATAACACAAAGCATGAACAATTATACGAATGAATAAATATACGAAAATAAATATAAGAAAAATAAAATACGAATCATGAATCAAAATAAATAAGAAAATACAAGATTAATAAAAAAGTTAAAATTTTATATACAAAAGTCGAAGAGAGATAAAACGGGGTCGAAAATGAAGTTTCAAAGAGTTCGAGGTTAAAACGTATTTTTAGAAGTTCAGGGCAAAAATATAATTTTTGAGAAGTTCGAGGGTTAAAATGTGATTTTTGGAAGTTCGAGGGTAAAAATGTAATTTTTGGAAATTCAGGAGCAAAAATGTAATTTTTAAGAAGTTTAAGGATAAAAAATGTGATTTGTGGAAGTTCGAGGGTAAAAATGTAATTTTTAAGAAGTTCGAGTGTAAAAATGTAATTTTTAAAAATTTGGGGTTAATATGTGATTTTAGGAAAGTTTAGGGTAAAAATGTAATTTTTAGAAGTTTGAGGGTTAAAATATAATTTTGAAAAAGTTTAAGGGTTAAAATATGATTTTTGGAAAGTTTAAGGACCAAAATGCAATTTTAGAAAAGTTCGGGGGTCAAAATATAATTTCTAGAAAGTTCATAGACCTATCATACCATAAAACCAAAAAATTTGACACGTGGCAACATCTTAGGCCTCAAGAAAGTCAATGGACTAAATTAAAAAAGAATTAAAATTATTGGGCCTATTTACAATAAATTAAAAATTAAATTAAGGACTAAACTGAAACAAATAAAAATGAGGAAGGGCTAACTGCATAAATAAACCAAAAAGGGACACGTGACAGCTTTCTAGTCCTTAAGAAAGTCAAGGGACTAAATAAAAAAGGAGATAAAATTGCTGGGTAATTTTAAAATAAATTAAAAATGTGAAAAGGATGAAATTTTAGAAATCAAAAAATGCGAAAAGACCAAAGGCATAAATAGCCCAATTTTTAAAAAAATCTAATTTCTTTGCATAGGCCAAAACGACGTCGTTTTGGGGGTTTGGATCCTAAGCCAAAACGACGTAGTTTTGGCTCCCTATATAACCCACCTTTGTTTTCTTTTTCTTTTTTTTTTTCATTTTCACACTCTTTTCTTAAAAAATCACAAAAACTCTCTCAACTCTCTCTTTCTTTTTTTTTTGGGTGACTTCCGACCAGCCACTCCTATCGTTGTCGATTATCGTCGACCGTCGCTGTCGTCACCGTCCGCCGTCGTGCACGACGACGCTAAGGTAAATATCTTTCCTTTTTTAATTTTTTTTTAATTTAAAACATAAATCAAGATCTAGCCTTATTTTAAGAAGGGAAGAAAAATGTGATTTTTATTCGAGTTTTTGTTATTTTTTTTGAATCTGTTATTTTCTTTTTTAAGCTTATTTATTTCATTTCGAAAACATAAATGAAAAAAGAGTAAATATGTGCATATATATGTATGTAAATCTATTCTTTTAAAGAAAAAAAATGAGATATGCGCATATATTTATATATGTAAATGCTAGTTCATCTTGTAGAATGTGATTGTTGATTCTTGAACTTGAATCTTTTTTTTTTTTTTGCTACTCTTTTTATTTGATTTTCGTATGAAAATCAAAAAGGGCAAAAAAAAAGGCCACCTTCAAATGCTTTTGAATTCGGTTTTTATAGCCGATTTACAACTTGTCTTTTTTACTATATTTTTCCTGTCTTTTCTTCTTTACTTGTTACAGGTCTGATCGGTGAGTAGATCTGACATGGTGGCAAAGGTAAGTGGTGATGGTGTTGGTGACGGTGATGCTGACGTGGCGGAAGCTGAATGGTAAGGATGGAGGTGGCAGCATCAAGGTTTAGCAGATTAGGGTTTTTTTTGTTTGGGCCTTTTGGGCCCTTAAGTGTTTAGGTTGTGTAATTGGGCTAGGATTTAGACAATTGGGTTTGTAAATAGGGACATTTAGACTTTTTTAAATTTAAATTTAAAATAAATTTAATTTCAAAATAAAATTAAATTTAAAATAAATTTAAAACTGGGTTTAATTTTGTTGGGCCCGATCAAAATTGGGCTCAAACACTCCGTTCAGGAATGCTGACTTTACATCCAACTAAAACACCTTCTAACATTGTTGAGTTGATATAGCCAAAAGCATATTAATTGTGTCCATTCTTGCCACAGGAAAAAAAGTTTTAGAAAAATCAACTCCCCAAACCTGTGCATATCCCTTCACCACCATCCTAGCCTTGTTCTTGTTCATTGAGCCATCAGGATTAAGTTTGGTCCTGAAAACCCACTTTACTCCAATCACCTTTCTATTTGCAGGCCTCTCAATTAGTTTCCATGTTTGGTTTTTCTCTATCATAACCAAATCTTCCTTCATTACCTCCATCCACTCTTCATCATCTTTGGCTTCCCCATACCCTACAGGTTTAAGAATAGCTACACTGCACCTTTGATAAACTTCACTCAATGATCTTGTACCTCTAATTGGTGTATCATCCACCAGTTCATTAGGATTAAGAGAGAAATATTGTTTTCTTTCTTCTGCATCACTTGTCCAATCCCACTGCTCATCTTCTAGGAACTGAACATCTCTATTAACAATCATCTTCCCTATCTGAGGTTGATAGATTCTATAGGCTTCTACATCTAATTTTTCTACATGAACTGCAAGCCTTTGTGATGAAAGTGCCCTAACCTCTTATGCCACAATTCAGAGTCACTAACTTGACATTTAAATGCCACTTGCTCCTCCTTGTGTGGATTCAATGAGAAACTCTTCTTTTGCATCTTGATCCTAAATAATACATTGCCATAAGAGTAAAGGATTAGACATAATCCTCCTTCAAACATTACCTTGAATCCCTTCTCTACTAATTTCCCTACACATAACAAGTTTTGATCAATCTCAAGTACCAATAAGACATTTGAAATTAACTTAGTTCTAACACAGCTCTCTATTGCTACTGTGCCTTTCCCTTTCACTTCTAGTTATTCTCCATTTCCTATCCTTACTCTCGACTTCAATGACTTGTCAAGATCTTTAAACAACTTCTCATCACAAGTCATGTGATTGGTTCAACCACTATTAACTAACCAATTGTCACATGGAGTTCTTGATGAAAAGCAAGAGACAACAAATAATTGTTCCTCTTCTTCTTTAACTGCAACATGTGCTCCAATTTTATGCTAACTTATTGGTTCCTTACATAACCTCTCAATGTGCCCCATTGAGTTACACCTTCTACACTTTACATCTGGTCTTTTCCAACACCTGAAATGAGGATGATTCTATTTTCCACAAAACATACATGAAGAATACTTGTGAGGATTTCCAATACCATTACCTTTTGCAACAGTTTCTGAACCATTACTACCACCACTCTTTTTCCCATTCCACTTCTGGTCCTTTCTTCTTTCACTCTACTGCATCTTAGCTTTTAGCTCCTTCTATGTTTCCTTCCTGCCTCATTAGCCTCCTCCACTCTTGTGCCTATAAAGTACTAATCAACTGTACTACTCTCAACTAAGTCAAGTCCTTGGTGTTCTCCAAAGAGGCAATTGTTGCTTCATACTTCTTGGGCACAAAGACTAGTATTTTCTGCACCAGTCTAGAATCAGAAAGATCAGTCCTAAAAACTCTTACCTTGTTGGCAATATCTATCAGCTTGTCCAAGTATTCTTTGATTGACTCAGACTCTTCATTTGTAGCCTCTCGAATTCTCTGATCAGGTTCAACACCTTCATGCTCTTGATCCTATCATCCTCTTGATACTCAGCCTTGAGGTAGTCCCATATCTCATTAGCTGATCCAAAAGCAATAATCCTATTGAATATGGCTAGTGAAATCGAAGCATAAAGGCAAGCCTTTGCCTTTGCCTTCCTGATGGTTCTCTCCTTGTGCATCTGGTTCATAGTTGGATTGTTGGGAAGTGGAGTCACCTCATAATCTTCCTCAATAGCTTCCCAATAATCACAACCCTCCATGTATGCTTGCATTCTCACGAGCTATGCTTGATAATTCTCTCTATCAAACATAAGTGGGGCTAAGGCAAAAAGGTTACTTGATCTCGATTCCATTTTCCTCAAAACCTCACAAGTTTATCTCTTAATTTTCTCTCAAAACTCTCACAAAACTTTTCTCACAGGTCCTTCAAGAAAAATAGCTCTCAAAACCATTGATGGTTTTAACAAAGAACTAATTGAAGCATAGAAAAGGTGGCCATTAAAGTAGCCTTCCTCTTCTTCTCCATAACTCACAATCATAACAACTTATATTGTCTTTGAAATGAGAGATACCCATTTAAGTAGCCATGAATATCAATATCATGCTTTTACGAAAATATTTATTAGGGAAAAACATAATAATATGGGAAACAAGAAAGTTAAAATAAGGCTTGTTCTGAATTTATTTATAATTTAATTTCAAAGATCTTTTGAATTTCTTTTAACAAACTTTTTTTTTATGTTTTCCATTTGTTAGTATGACCGAGCTTTCATTGTCAATGCTTTTTCTCAATCATTCTCTTTACAAATAGGATGGAAATTACAATTGTTGAACAATTATATAATCTTTTGGTTTATTTGGATTTCAAGACTTGAATTTTTATGTCTATGGCTAGTTATAACACCCCTATACCTAAGGACAATGGGTGTAATGAATATGACATTTCTCGTAAACGTTAAAAGTTTACCACTTCAAAGGTGTGGTATGAAATGACAAAGCATGAATGTGAGAACAAAGACAAATTGAAGGCACAATGTAATCATTGTAAGAGTATCTTCTCTGCTAAATCTTCTAGTGGAACCTCTCATTTAAGACGTCATCTAAATAATTGTTTGAAAATTTTTAATAAGGACACCACTCAATACACAATAGCTACTCAACCATCCTTAGGAGGTGGTCTATCTATAATGAACTACAATTTTGATAATGATGAGTGTCTTCGAGCTGTTTCTACTTTTCTTGTGTGTGGCAAGCATTCATTTAAGATAGTTTAAGAACCAGGATTTAGATGCATGATGAGGATTGTTAGTCCTAATTTTAAGAATATAAGTAGATATACAGCTGCTAGGGATGTCTTAATGTATTATGCAAAAGAGAGAGATCATGTCAAAAAAGAGTTGACTATAGCACCTAGTTTAATTTGTCTAACTTTCGATAATCGGAATGCAAATCATACTAATGATGAATATATTTGCATTACTGCTCATTGGGTTAACAAAGATTGGAAGCTACAAAAGAGAATCATAAGGTTTAGAGCTTTATTTCCTTGGTATGATGGTTTGAACATAGTGGATGAACTTGTTTTTTGTTATCTCAATGGGGTATAGACAAGAAAATTTTTAGCATCACTTTGGATAATGCTTCTTATAATGATGTTATGGTTTCTTGTCTTAAAAACTGTTTTCGTGTGAACTAATCTCTTTTACGGGATGGTGCTCTTTTTCAAGTTAGATGTTGTGCACATATATTGAATCTTATAGTTAAAGCTGGTTTGGAACTTTTTGATTATGTTGTTGGTAGTCGAGAATTTGTAAGAAAAGATTTTATGATGTGGCCGACAAAAGTTTTATTTGAATGTGACCAAAAAATTGTCAAGATGGGTGTGTGAGATGAAATTCTACTTAAACGATGCTTGAATCTTCTCTTTACTATAAAGATGTGAAAGATTATTTGGCCAACGAGATAAAGATTATCAAATATTTGCACTTTCTAATGAGGATTGGAGAAATGTTGTTATTCTTTGCAAATTTTTTAAAGTCTTTATGATGTCACTTATGTTTTTTCCGGTTCTAATTATCCAATGGTAATCTTTATTTTAGAGGGGTCTAAAAGGTTCACAAGGTCTTGCTTGATATAGTTAAAGGTCATCATTCTTTTTTAACTCTAATGGTTAAGCAAATGCAAGAGGAATTTAATAAATATTGGACTAAGTATTCATTGATATTGTCATATGCTATAATTTTAGATCCTCGTTACAAGTTAAATTATGTGCAGTATTGTTTTACTACAATCTATGGTATTCATGCTTCAGATTTTGTGCAAACCATTCTATGCAATCTTAAACTCTTGTTTGATGAGTATGTTAAGAAGTCCAAATCCACGTCTTCCTCTTTGGCCGGGAGTTCTAATGTTTCGAATAATAATCCTGTTGATTCTAGTTTGTATCACCACAATGTTAGTGCTAATTTGGGGGGAGATTATGATGAGAGTGTTGATTATAAACGATACTTAAATGAATCTAGCACTAAGAGTGAAAAGTCAAAGTTGAACATTTATTTGGAAGAACCGAAGCTTGAGTTGAATAGTCAAATAGATGTTTTGGATTATTGGAGCAAAAGTTTAGTTCAATATAATGAGCTTTCATTATTGGTTTGTGATCTTTTGGCAATTCCAATATCGATTGTAGCTTTCAAGTCGACTTTTAGCATAGGTAAAAAAGTTATCACACCTTTGAGGAGTTCACTTAAGCCAAAAACGGTTCAAGCCGTTGTTTGCTTAGATGATTAGATGCGAGCTAAGGGATTTTCAACAGGTAATTATTATTCTTATTTTATTGTTATAATTTTTTAACACTTTATCAATTTGATTATCTTATTATTTATTCTTATTTCATGTTAGAAATTGGTTGCAAGAATGATGATGACGATGAGGATGATGTTTCTCCAATTGCTTTTTAGGTTACCTTCCTTATTGTTGATAATTTAATTTAGCTTACGATTTATAGCTTGTTATAAAATGAAATATGTTGTTTGGTTAATGTATTGATATTTTGGTTGGTTGATTACATTTTGCAGGTTTTTGGTGTTGTTTCGATGCTGATTTGTGCCATTTTTGTGTTGTTTGGTGATGTTTTATTGTTGTTTCAAAATTGTTTATGATGTTGTTTCGTTGTTGTTTTTAATATTATTTGGTTGTCGTTTTTAATATTATTTAGATATTGTAAAATTTATTGTTTTATTATTAATTTGTTACTATTTTAGTTGTAACTTGTTACTATTTTAGTATAACCACTTTTTATTATATTCTCAATTTGTATATTGTTTTAAGAATTATTTTAATATCGTTTTTAATTTATTTGTTGTTTTAATATTTGTTTTAATATTTTTAAGTGTGTTTGATATATTATATTTTAAAAATTGTTTATTTAATAAATAATTTTAAAAAATTAATATGAGTCGGGTTGAGTCGGGCCCGCACTTAACTATTATATTTTGAGCCGAGCTTGGACAAAATTTTAGGCCCATATTTCAAGCCGGTCTGGGCCCGAGCCCAGAAAACGGGCCTAAAATTTTGGTTGGCCCCTTATCAACCCATACACACCTTTAGACAATCAAATCTTTTTACGCAAAATGAGATGACAACCCAAGCACCTCCCCCAATTACTCAATTTGACATGTGCTAAATCAATTTATTTCTCCTTTCTCAAGGTAGCTCGATTAGCAGAATGTTACAAGTTTCAGATTGCCACTCAAATCTTTTTACGTGAGATGAGACGACAACCCAAGCACCTCATCTCGGTTACTCAATTTGGTCACATTTCCGAATCTTCACTCTTAACCAAGCCATTAACATATTTTTTCTTTTTTAATTATTTATTTTTTTGAGTACTTTTATTATGCAAGTTTTAAGAAGCGTTCAATCTTTATGAAGTGTTGACTTAGCCATAACATTTTCAACTCTACAAAATACTTGTCGATCAAAGTAAGCAATAATTATTCATGAATTACCTAATTATTTAAATAAAGTAAGCATAGGAATTAAAAGTGCATTTTCGAAATGAATTAAAGAAACAAAATTTGGTACGTGTCAAATCACGAAATGTAATTCCTACGACAAAAGCAATACTAAAGAGTAGTTTAGAGTAGTAGGGTCGAATCCACGGGGATTAGATGTCTAATTTCGTCATTTCTTATTAACGAAATTACTTCCGTGGCAATAGTCATGCCTGCGACTTGTGACGAGCTTCCTCAAAATAAATAAAAGTGGGAGGGTTTAGTGATAAAAATAATAATATAAAAGATAGAACAAAAATAAAATAAAGAAACAAAATTTTATTTGCAAAATAAATTAAATTGGAGAATAATATATTTTAAATCTTAGCCTCACTCTCGGTTCACTTTGAACTTGAACTGATCCTTGAACATTGATTTTTCCCTTTCAATCGATAAGTTGGTTATAGCACTCAAAAACGTTCCAACCGCCAAATTTTTCTCTTGTAGTCAGTTCCGATACGACCTGCAAACCGACCCTTGCCGGATTTCTAATCACGTAGCTCGTGCCCGTAATTTAAGATTTCGACAACATTGCGATCTAGAAAGCTCAAATCAAATTAACGGCCTCAACCGCATGGATCGTTTAAATCCGATCACTATCTCCTTTGACAGAATTCAAATAGCTTTCTTCAATTGAAAATGTCAATTTATTCGCGAAAATCCGAATGCAGTACGACCGACTCGACTTCCCAATTATATGTCAAAATTACATGGATACCCTTATTGATAGACTTCGTAATTTCTTTCCATTTTTTCTATATCATTATGTAATCAATGTAAACATACATTTCTCTTTTTTTTCTAAAAAGGATCATGCATTCATAGTTAAATAAAAAAGTACAATATATAGGAGGTCTAGCCTTATCGGCATTTACATAGTTAGCCATAAAGTATTGCATATCAAAATGACAAACATGGTAATTAGCAGAGTCCGTAGAATTAAAATTTGAAAGCAAACTAGGATTACTTCCCATTCGAGCAAGTCCATCAGCGCAAAATTGAGTGATTTACCCGCCACCCATTTTGATTCAATAAGAGAAATAAAAAATTCATAAAAAAAAATCTAAAAAATATGACGAAACAACAAACACAAAAATAATAATAATATATTCATTTTATAAAAGGAGCTATTATATGTCCAAAATTTGTCCAAATTGTGCTTCTCATATTCTTGCTGGTTTTATGAAGCATTTTCTCATTCGCCTTGAACTGGTTCATGCAATTCCCTTTTTTGTGGCAGAGCAGATAAAATCTGATAGACGAAACTTGTTGCAGAATTCTGTTGCTACTAATATTCTGTAATTGAATATTTTTTCATTTTATTATAAAAACTTTGTCTAGAACCTATAAAATTACATAGATACCCTTATTGATAGACTTTGTAATTTTCTCACCATTTTTTCTATATCATTATGTAATTAGTGTAAACATACATTTCTCTTCTTTTTTTTTTTTTTTCTGAAAATTAACATGCAATAAGTTAAAAAACGGTACAATACACAGGAGATCTAGCCTTTAGATAACTAGCCATAAAGTTTGGCATATCAAAATGAGAAACATAATCATTCTAGAATTGAAATTTGAAAGCAAATTAGGATTACTTCCCATTCAAGCAAGAGCATCAACGTGAAAATATGTGATTTACCCACGACCCATTTTGGTTCAATAGAAATGCTAGAGTTGTGTGATTCAAATTTTAAGAGATTGTTTGTAACTTAAGTTAAACAAAATCTAAGATATTGTTTACAAATCAAGTTAAACAAAATATATTATTTTTCTAGAAGATTCAGTTGTATAATATATATAACATTTATTAGCATAGTATATTTTACATTGATTAGAATTCGACTTTTTCAACCTAAATAGACATATTTGAAACTCCTCTTATATTATTCGAATTCGACATTAATGATTTTTTTTCTCCTCTACCCGTGGTTTTTTCCTAAAGGGTTTCCCACGTAAAATCTATATATTTTATATTTCTTTCTTTTTCTTTGTGATCTTTTTACATTGTCATTATCCAATTTAAAAAAAAAAATTCATAATTCATAAAAACTTACATTATTTTTTTTCTAAAAAGGAACATGCATTCATAAGTTAAGAAAAAAGGAGGTGTAGCCTTTTCAGCTGTTACATAACTAACTAGCCATAAAGTTCGGCATATCAAAATAAGAAACATAGTCATTCTAGAATTGAAATTTCAAAGCAAATTAGGATTACTTCCCATTCCAGAAAATGAATTAAACCGATTTTCCAGTATATATAAATACACTTCCCATAAAAATGCTTTCTTATAATATAATTAATACAAAAATGTTTCCCATTTATTAAACTTAATTCTTTTATAGATTTTAGTGACAAAAATTCAACCTTAATCACTTTAATTAAGAGTTTAATTTAACATCACATCATATATTATAAAAATATGATGTAAAAAGATAATTATAAGAGAGAAGAAATACAAGGATAGGTGACATATTTAAAAAATTAAGTAAATTTGTATATTATCAGAAGATGTTTGTTTATATTATAATAAAATATTTGATTAAATTTGATGTCTTAAGTTAAGTAACACCAACTCAATTAATAAAAATTTAGTTCAATCAGTATTTATTGATTTTTTATCTAATTGGTTCAAAGTCACTCTTCGGAATGGTTTCCCGGTTAATTTTCAATCCAGTTCAAATAAAATCAATTATTTCTTAAAATGTAAAACTTATATATGAAATATTTTTTTTAAAATTAAATTTATATATAATATTATGCATTAACATGTGTGATAAATTTTCGTTGCAAATTATGTGCTTTTCATTAATTTTTTTGGAGATAAACCTATTCAAGAATAAGATTACTCAACTAAAAAAATGAAATTTATTAAAAAATAATCTAATTTGAGCTTCAACATTAAAAATCCGAGTCAACTTTAAATTTTAAACACAATAATTAAAAATGTTTTAAACTTTATTTTAAATAACATTTATACCTTCTCTCTATTAAAATTTGGTAGCATAATATTATTATTTTTATCTTAATTTTTATAATTTAATTTTAACGATTACTTCTTAATTACCACTTTAACCCTGCAAATTCCTTAACTCCATTTCATCTTAACCCTAACCATTAACCCCTTCTTCATCTGATAAATCACACTGTTTTTGGGACCAATAGTCTGCCCTTCCACCACATGAAGGTTGTAGTTATGAATGATGGCTGTTGCGGTAGCCTTCATCAAGAGAAACGACACCTCTTTCCCTGGACAAATCCTTGGCCCCGCAAGGAATGCGCTAAATTTAGTTGGCGACTCTCGTTTAATCTTCCCATCTTCACCAATCCATCTTTCGGGCTTGAACGCATAGCAATCTTCTCCCCATAAGCTTTCCATCCTTCCCATTGCATGTATTCCTATTATGATTCGGGTGTTTTGACGCACCCGATGACCGCTCGGAAGAAAATCCTGCTTTGTACCTGTTCTGAATTCGAACGGAATCGGTGGATATAGCCTTAGGGTTTCGCACAACGCTGCATGAAGATATGTTAGCTTATTCAACTCATCGTAGTTGGATGGTATTTGCAAGCTTCTCTCTACTTGTTTCATTGATAAGTGTCTCTTCATTTCTTCTCTGATCTTGTTCTCAACCATGGGTGCCTTGGAGATGAGATAGAAGAGCCAAGTCAGAGTTAAACTGTAAGTATCATCACTGGCAAGAAAAAAATGAATAAGGTTGTCTCTTATAAGACTGTCTTTTGGTGTTGGGCCTGTTATCTCATGTCCCGTCAGGTAACAGTTCAAGAAATTGAAATCATTCTCTTCATTTGAGCCTGAGGATGCCACTGATTTGTTGGATTTGTGGCGTTGGGTCGATATAAATTGTCATCAAAAGCCTTCCAAGCATCATTCCGTCTCTTCTCTTTACCAATCTGAAGCCAACTCTGCAACTTCCAAAGACTGTCAGGCATTACATATCTGTAAAAAGCTGCCTCCAGAATATCACTCATGGCTTTTTGGAATTGATTCTCAAGGAATTCAATGGAGAGTAGGCCAGGGTTGAAGCCCACGCCCGTTATGCAACCAATGTCAAACGCATGCCTTACCAACAAATCTTACAAGTTCACCACCATCTCTCGTCCTGAAACATATTCAAGAACTTTAACAAGCCAGGACATTATATGTAGATATAGCTTTTAGCCTTACTCTTCTTCTCCACATGTCACAATCAGAACAGCTTATATTGTCTTTGAAATGAGAGATTCCCATTAAATTCATTTTAATGAACCAACTAGCAGTTTAACTAATCAAACCATTGATACTTAAATAAATTATTAAAAATTTATAAAAATAAAAAATTACTAAATCTGTTCAATTTATTTAATTATTTATTTTTGTCTCAATTTTTTATTTTTATCGGTTTTGAATAATTTCTGATTTAATCGGTTCAACTTTTTGTTTGGACCAATATATTTGTTGGTTTTCAATTCAACTGGCCAATCCAATTATGTTCTAAAAATATTAGTCACATTATTCAATCTTAACGAAATCTAAATTCAAGGACCAAAATAAATATGTCAAATTCAATTATTAAAATGAGCAAAAAAATACAAATATCAAAATAAACATAGTTTCCAAATTCAAGAAAAAAAATTTTATATTATTATATTATCTTTACCTTAATTAATATTTAAAAATTCAAAACTAAATAAATAAGACAATTGTTTAATTTAAAAAATTCCCCTCTACATAAATTTATATACAAACCTTAACCACATAATTATATCTCATTAAATTATCTTTTAACACTTTATTTTAAAAAAGTAGAAAATAAATAGAAATAATTAAAATTACTTAACAATTATAAACTATACATAGGAATGGAAGTAAATCGAATATCTCCAATTCTTGGATTATTCGAATCCGTAAATTATTATTTAATTTTGAATATGAGTTAAATATTATATGTCGGATATCTAAATTTACAAAAAAAAAAAAATAGAAGAATTTAACATTTTCATATGTCAGGATATCCGAATCCGAGAAATAATATAAAATAAAAAATTAATTTTAAATAAAATTTATTTATAATTAATAATAAAGAAAAGTAAATTAACAAAAGTAGTTGAACAACAATCCAAACAAATTAAACATAATAATTTTACAACAATTTAAATATATCTAATAACTTAAACATGAGGATTTTGAACAAATTAAAAGTTTCATAATAATCTACAAAAAATTCAAATTTAACATTTCAACTATATGTGAGATATTTTAATCTACAAAAATTCGAATATGATTCCGTGAAATAATATAAAATCAAACAAAAAATTTAATTTTAAATAAAATTTATTCATAATTAACAATAAATAAATGGAAGTTAACAAAAGTAGTTAAATAAAAATGCAAAGAATTAAACATAATTGTAACACCTTAAACCCGACTTATAATAAACGATTAAGTCAAGAATGTCACAATGTCATCACAGAGAAAAATACCACATCACATTGAAAGCAAACACACAGTTATGTCATAACATAAGCTCCGTAGAGTCAAAAGGTAAATTCAAAAATAAGTTAAAAGAATCAACACAAATTCAAAGGTTCTACACTTAAGTTTCCATCGTAGCATACTAATATCTAAATATAAGCCCTAACAGTCCTAGAGTGATCGAGCTCCTCATCCATCGGTTGTCCAGTCTAGGAAGACCTTGAAACACCATTAAATAAATCAGTGAAGATATAGTGATATTTCACAAGTTCCATTATCATAATCACAAAAAGCACTATTTCAGTTCTGTAATAAAATTAGCAAATCTCAGTCAGATAGACAGTTGTATTGCAATTTAGTGGTACAATCATAGTTACAGGAAACATTACAGTTTCACATTCAGTTACAGATACAAGAACAGTTATGCACACCCACCACTGCACACCATCTTCATCCAACCCAAACGCTTTATTATCCATCCTTACACTCCAAAAGGTGTCGGTATGACACGTCACAGTGTTTACAGTGTCACTGTCAGTTCAATTATAATATTATAGTGTTTACAGTGTCACTGTCAGTGCAGTAATTATTCTTAAGTAGTTTAACCACTGAAAACATTCAGTCACTTCCTTCAGCTCATAAGCCCAACATAAGCCCAACCACATGCAGATGCAAAACAGTTATCAGTTCATACGTTTCAATACTAACTCAATCTCAAACATATATATATTTATCAGCTATGAACAACACGTAGATAATCAGTCTCATGTTCATAATCAAATTGTAAACATGCATAAAAACTTTCACAGTTTAGTTTAGGTCACACAAGTTCTACGGTTAACATACGGTCGTTTTAGATAGAGTTGATGCACAAATACATACTATACACGGCCTGGCACACGATCATTTGCTAGCCCGTGTGTGACACACGCCCGTGTGTCTCAAAACAATATACACACACGGTCTAGTAAAAGCTTGTATGCCTAGCTCGTGTGTCCCCTGTATGCTATATCCAAAACAGTATGCACACATGGTCTGACACATGCCCGTGTGTTACAAAACAGTATTCACACGGTCTAGCACATGCCCATAGGCCCAACCCGTGTGTGTCTTGTACCTTGTTTACACGACACATGGTTTGGACACACGCCCGTGTGCCCACAAAAAGCAGCGAAGCTAAGTAAAAATGCAGAAAAAATGCAAGAAACGTTAAGGGGTTTCGATACCCTACCTGAAGTATAACGAGATAATGTTCCCAATGCGATTCCAAAGGCTAAACCAAGTTCCAAGCAACCAATTCAATAATTAACTCACAAACACATAATTGATCAACACTCAATATATCGATACTTCAAAAAACTCAAACGCTAATCCTCACCTTTGCACAATGCCACAATCCCGAACTATGACATCGCGGGAGGAGTGTCGTTATGGTCTACGCCTAAAGTAAAACAAAGATGCACTTTAACAATGAATTCCTCAATTTCACAATTAACCATCACTACCAAAACTTTAGATAACAATACCAAGGTTCTTCCAAACTTACGGTTAATCGCTTCGAAGAGAAACAATGAAACCAACAGTCACTTCAATTACGTTTCAGAACAAAATAAATGGAAGAATTCAAGGCTAAAAGAAACGTTTCGGTGGAATTCTCAAACCAAGAGCAATAAGAGCAAAAATAAAAGAACGATAGAAACCAAAGGAAACTAATCAGGAAGAAACATTTAATTGGTTTTAAATTCAATTTGATGGAAAAGTGCAAAAATAAATACACATTCACGCACATGCAAGAATTCAAACACATTAACAAAAATCAGACAAATAGATGCATGACCATTAAACCATTAGGCTCATCATTGAAACCAGATTGCACATAAACTAATTTATATAAAATGTTCAAGGTCTCTGGTTCACAAAAGAAAAATCACAAGATTTTGTAAAAGATACAACTCAAACCTCAACTCTAGATAAACAAACAGAGCTCTTAACCACAAAAGCAAGGACAGTTTCATTAACATGGTTCACAAAAAAGAAGTCAAAAATTCGAGACGTTACAACTCTCCCCCTAAAAAAATTTTATCCTCGAAATTTACTTTAATCAAACAAATGTAGGAACTACTTACGAATCGAATCCTACAATTTACAAATTTGAGGCTGTTGGATATGAAAATTAGGCAAAATGCCTATGAAAATGCTCTAATTTACAACAAAAAGATTAGCAATATTAACTAGTGTTTATTAAAGGACCATGGACACCCCTTAACAATTCTAGTTTTGTCAACTTCGTAAAAACCGGAACATTAATCTCTTCTCTCCAATATCCGTAATAGTAACACCCCCAAGAGGATGGCAAAGATTAGCAAAAATAGTCTTCATGGATTGAAAGTTGACAGAAGACGGCGTAAGAAAACATCCCACAAGACACAAATCAAGATCCTCCTCCGACTTATCCAAATCTTGATCTATCTCCCACCCCACACCTTCTCCACTCTCTTCTTCATCTTCCAAACGTAAATCCGCCAACCCGGATTCCATTATTTAGAACTATTTTCCAGAAAACAAAAGTCAACGCACCACAAGAAATGCTACCACAGAGCATACGGAAAAATGCTACCTAAGAGCATACCATTCAATTGATAAGGGTAATGGTACAACTTTTCTGTTTTGAGAAAAAAAAATGAATCTTTTGAAAAATACCTATTAGACTATAGTTATGTTTTGTAATAAATAATTAGAAAGGAGTTTATGCAAAATTATTGTTAAACAATGGTTTAGAAAGCGAATAATCTGGTTTTCGAGTATGTAGTGTAACTTTCAAGATCCGATCCTAATGTCTAGATTGAGCTTTGGATATTACAATTTACCCTCGATTTATGGACTTGTGATCAATGATGTTTCGGTTATACGGATGAATAATGTCTTTTATGGCTCTTTGTTTTCAAAAAAATATCTTTAAGCTTAAAAAAAATTATTTTATTTCTCTATTAACTTATTTAGAATGATTGATTTTATGTTACTATATATTAATTTATACTAAATATAAAATATTATATATTAATATTCTTACAATTTAAAAAGTAAAATATAAAAAACTAATTATATAATAAATTTTAAATTAAAAAATAATTTTATATTAATAAAGTAAAAATCATCGACGTAGGTGGGGTTAATCCTAATCTATAACTCTCTATAAAAGTTATCCCAAAATTAATGAGAATTTTTAATTTGAGATTTATAAGCATCCTTTGGCCAACAACTCAACCTAAGCATAAATTATAGGCATCCTTTGGAATATTGTTATTAATTATTATGATGAGTATAGAAGACTTAGGGAATGAAAACTCATTTCTGTAGTTTAATCGAGTTGATTCAAGTATAAAATAATAATTAAGTTGATGAATCTTATTTATTATTTTAATTTTATTTTATTTTTTTAATTAAGTTTATTCTAATAAAATTCAAGTTAAATTAAGTTGAATAAATTTATTTCAGTTTAATTAAAAAATTAAATAAATCAAATAAAAATCTTGTTGATATTGTGACTAAATTCCTAATATAACACATGAATTTCAAGCTATATATTTGAGAACTCTTTCACATCAAATAAGAGAAAATTTAATATAATTTAGTATGATAATCTTAATTTTGATAATTTACTTGTTTAATGCCTCAAATTTATCAATTTTTAATTTTTAAAATTATAAACTTTAACATTTTTAGAATTTTTAATTTTTAATTTTTAAATTATTTTTTAGAATTTTTATAAATATTTGAAAATTTTAAAATTATTTTGAAATAGTGTGAAATTTTTGTTGAGAGGGACCAATTTACTCATTTTCAAAATTGGTAGAAATCTAAGGGATGTTTACACCAATTTATTATTCAGGTTGCAAAATTCAACTCGACGCTTAATAAAATAAAGATTTTTTTCTTCCCCAACCGAATTCGATTCTTTTATTTTTTTTTTACGACATAACAATTTTGATTATCAGATTTTTTGACTAAAGCATCAATTTACGTTTGATAATTTTGAATCAATTGAAGGGGTAAGCCTATTTATTTTTTTATTCTAAGAGCAATAGTTTTAGTGGTCGACTCGCTTCTTTCAAACTATTTCTCATTACTTGAAATTCAATCTTTTTTTATTTTATTTTCTTAGTTGAAATGAATTTTGCTACCCTCTATTTTAGATTCTAGCTCTTCTCTCTATAGGAAGATGTGGCGTCAAATAGTCTTGCCATCATGCTTAATGAAATTCAAGTTTAAACACTAAATTAAATTTCAATACCAGATTTCATGATAGATTATAATTAATACAATTAACATGAGTTAAGTAATTAAGTTATTTTTCAAATTGTTATGGAACTTTGAGTTTGTTTAGAATTCTTATGTTTAAGTCATTAGGTATATTGAATTCTCGATGTAGATGTTACATAGTTGGTTCTCATCCTTCAATGACTACGAGTGTAATAGGAGCAACTGTCGACAAAAAGATCACCCTAAGATGATCATCTCATGGCTATTGAGAACGAATCAAATCAAATGGTTCTATTCTCAATCTTTTTTACTTGATCCTACTGAACCAAGGAAGTTATTGTAAAATTATTATGTTTAATTTATTTGCATTGTTTTTTTTTTTTGGTAGAAAGAAAATAACATTAAGTGATTAAATGAGAAACACTAAGAAATCAACTATTACAAGCACGATTATCTTCATCCAACAACCTCAAGACTGACATTGGAGATGAGTGAAAAATGAGCAGCAAAAGAGAGCTAGAATTGGAAAACTTTGCCGTATGGTCCGCTACTCGATTACCACTCTAGGGATATGTTGAACACAAACATTCCATTTACGATGCAAAATTTGATGTAACAACCATACCTCAACTAACCCACTATCAGCCCCTCCAATCGAAGAAAGAAGATCAACTAGTAAAGAGTTATCACATTTCGCTATAACCTTTTTGAAACCCTTATCCCAAGCAAGAAGCAAACCCTCCAAAAGAGCTCTCGCTTCAACCTTGAACATTGAATCTATCCAAAACTCAAATGAAACCCTCATAGCAAATTAGCACGTCGCCAAATACCACTTGCAAAAGCACAATATCGCATTGCATGATAAATTGATTCAGCACCCATCTCGCACACAGGGCAGAGATCAAGTTTTGTCATTCAACTCCATCTTCTTTCACAATTCATCATGACTTTAACATGCCAAAGAAGCCATAAAAATGTATAGATCTCTGTGGTGCTTTCACTTTCCATACTTTTTTCCAAATGACGAACTCATCATTGTTAAGCGAAAAAAGGGACTTGTAAGTTATGGAAGATGAAAACTCATTCTTATCTCTCCATTTCTAATCTAGACGATCACTGACCATACCAACGGATGGAGGCAGAATAGCAGCTATCAGCTGTAAATATGAGATGGGACAAGAACTTCTAGACGATCCCAATCCCATCGCCTATCCACTATTACAAGATCGTAGACACACAAGGTGTTGTCTAAATGCTCAACGGTTACCCTACAACCCCACAACGGCCCAATTTGCTTAATCCAAATATCATTCAAAAATTAATAAGGATCTCATCCCCCACAGGCCAATAAACATTGCTAATAACCTCCAACCAAATCGAAGCTAGTAAATGCCAAACAAATGAGTAACTATTACGGGAAATAGACTGCAGGATAGTCTCATGAACATTATACTCACTCAAAGTTCTTACCCATAGAGAACCAGGAGAAGAAAGAAACCTGAAGCCAAGTTTCTATAAAAACACATTATTCTGGTCCCTCAACTTCCGAATACCTAACCATCCACTATCCAAAGGATTACAACAATTATCCCAAGAGATTAAAGAAGGTTTCCTCATATCAGATGTGGAGCCCCAGATAAAGCTATGAGCAATCTTTTCTATTTTCATGCACACAGAAATTGGAACTCTGACGGTATACATAAAATAATTGGGAATAGAAAGTAGGGCAGACCTAGTAAGAGTGATGCGTTCAGCCAACGACAGCTTCTTTGCATTCCAACCAGACAATTTCTACCGTACCTTAGTAAGGATAAAGTCAAAAGCACTAATCTGAACTCAATCATGTAGCAAAGATAGACCTAAATAGAACCCACGATTATCCACCTTGCTAAAGCCCATACACTCACAAATTCTATTAGTCACCACAGAAAGAGTATTCGGGGAGAAGAACACTTACGACTTCGATACATTAATATTCTGACCTGATATGTTACAAAAAGTTTACAGGATAGAATCAATCACAAAGGCTTGCTCTAAGCTCGCTTCACCAAACAACATAAGATCATCGACAAAGAATAAATGAGATAAAGCAAGGCTTCGGCGAGACAACCTCAAAGATTTCCACTGTCCACTGTTCACTGCATCCGTAATAAGATGGCCCAATCTCTCCATACATAAGACAAAAAGATAAGGAGATAAAGGATTTCCCTGCCTTAACCCACAAGATGGTTGAAAAGACTCAGTAGTAGCCCCATTCCACATAACCTGAAAAGATGCAGTAGAAACACAGTACATGATGATTCTTACCAACCCGTGTGGAGTGCCAACGACAAGTAAGGTGTCATGAAGAAAGTCACAACTGATCCTATCATAAGCTTTCTCCAAGTCTATCTTCAAAACCATACCCAATTTATTACTCTGAAAGTTTTTCAAGGAATAAACAACCTCATGAGCTAGTATAATATTATCAGCAATATCTCGACCAGGGATAAAACTTGATTGATTATGACCAATCAGCTTAACCATAAGAGGACACAAGCGGTTAACAATAGTCTTTTTAGTACCTTATATAACATGGAGTATAAACTAATAGGGCGAAACTGAGTGATCTTCTCAAGACTCTAAACCTTCGATATGAGAGCTAACAAACTCCGGTTCAGTAACGGATCAAAGAGGGTTCCATTCATACTGTTCCTCACAAAAGAACATACAAACGAACCCACTATATTCCACTGAGAATAGAAAAAATTTGCTTAAAAACCATCAACACCGGGGGCCTTTAACGAGGCCATACTAAAAACAACTTTATGAACTTCAAGCATCCGTAATGTCAATACCAAGGTCACTGACATCTTTATCCGTTAGCTCAGGGAAATTGTGAATGCAATGCAAAACACCACTTACCCTATACTCTATGGTATAAAGGTTTTAAAATAAATCCCTAACATGATGCTTCAAACTCTCCTCCTCAAAACACCTCTCATAATCAACCAGAAGGCCTGAAATCCTATTCCTCTTATGTCTAATCAAAGTACAGCTATGGAAATATGAAGTGTTCCTATCCCCTTGCGTTAATCAATCAACCCTCGATTTCTGAAACCATAATAACTCTTCATGGGCAAGAGCTTCCTCAATATCAAATTTTAACTCAGACCCCCATTTCAGAAGCGAATGCGAAGATCGAAACTCAAGGATCTTTTGAACTTTTTTCAACTCATTAACTAACTTTCTTTTTCGAACAAAAATATTTCCATAGACATCTTTATTCCACTTCATAGCAATTGGTTTAAATCATTCCAAGTTCTCAAATGCCAACAGCTCATTTTTTTAATGACAATCCACCACACTACAAAAATTAGAATAACAAAACCAGCAGTGAGGCAACGAAACGAATTATCTTCCCTTTGAAAATATGGATAAGAGGAAACCAATAAGGGACGATGATCCGATTTCAAACGATGAAGAATCCTAATCGAGCAAGCGCAAAGGATTCCCAATCATGGTTACAAATAGCTTGATCAAGCCGTTGCGACAAACCTCCCCTATACCAAGTAAATCGAGAACCATGTGCCTCCAAATCTTGCAAAGCACTATCAAACAAAAATTTGCGAAACCACTTACAACCACTGTGCGAAAGAGTAGCACCCCAAACCTTTCAGAGCTATCAAGGATGCAATTAAAGTCCCCCAGTAGGATCCAAGGGCCATCCACAGAATCAGATAACGAACTTAGATACGGCCAAAGCTGCCTTTTCATCGCACCCTGAGGGCTGGCATACACAAAGAACAAAAATATCTAAGTGAGCTTTAAGCCAATCCCACTTTAATATGGACAACTTGAGAGTGAACAGATAAGACATCCACCAAGAAGTCGTCATTCCAACAGAGCTAGATACCACTAGCAAAACCATTGGCCTCTACCCGAAAAGAGTTGACAAAACCCAACTTAGCAATTACATTATTCGCTCTAACTCCACTAATTTGAGTTTCAAGAAGGTAGAGCAAACTCGGAGAAAATTCCTTACAATATTCTTTAACAAAACTTTGAAAACGAGAGTGATCAACTCCCTGGCAATTCCAACACAAAATTTTAGTATTCAGAAAAATATTAAAGTGAGTTCGAATCATATCCGGGCCATCAGGCTAGTCGTAGACTTCACTCCCTTGGGAGACGCAACAACCATAGCTTCCACATCTCCTTGCTCATCCTCAGATAATTGGGACATGTTCGAAGCTGTATCAATCTCACAGACCAGTCCTTCCATAGCAGAACCAAGGTCCACCAAAACATCAGCAAGAGAACTTTTGTCAGGAGGCTTCCCTTGCTTAAACACAAAACCTGAAGTAGCACCCTACCTCTGACCTTGAGAAATACTAGAATTGCCATATAGAAACACTAAATGCTCTTCATTGTGACCTTCAATGTTTTTAGACTCCAAAATTTTAACAGCAGCATGAGAACCCTTCTGCGATTTATCTGAAATAATTACCTGTTCGAAACTCACTAAAATCCTACGATTTAAAAGACCACCCGAAACTCCCTCTTGGGCTGCTCCATTCGACTGTCCACCCCTATTTTGTTGCAAACCCAGATGCCCCACATTGGGTTTAAGTACCTTGAGGGCTATTTTGGGCCCACCCACACTAATGCCCTTTTTCTTAATAGTTTTGCTATTATCCAGTTGAATTTTTTTCCCTTTATCAATAGTTTTCAACCTTAAAGCGTCGTTCTTCTCATGTGCATTCAAAATAGTATCAACTACTTTCCTTCTTCCTTGAAAACCTCTCCCATTCTTGTCGTTAGAAACTCCTTCCATATCCATCAAAACCGAAAACCGAGACCCAACCGAACCTTCACCCATCCCTTCATTCCTACTAACTCCGGTGACCTGACCCTTGCCTCTCCGTCGTTCAACCACCATCCACGACCCAAATGATTCCTTTGCCACCTTTTTCTCTAAGCCCGACAGGCCTAAACTCGTTAGAACACTATCCGACGCTTCCATAGGTGAAGCCGTATCTCCCCTCGAACAACCATCAGCCTTGTGCCCCACCATTTCACACTTGAAATAAATGCTTGGTAAAGCCTCGTATTCAACCCTTTGAAGTTTCCCGTTAATCCAAAGCTTGGAGACCAATGATTTTCGCAAATCAACACTGACGACCATCCTAGCAAAGTGGCCCCTCCGGCCACCATCAGTGTGAGCATCAATTTTAAACACCAAACCAACCATTTGTCCTATCACCGGAAGCAGACAGTTAGAGTAATAGCCCTCAGGTAACCCCGATAACCTGATCCAAACAACTTGAGATTCAAAACCACTCAGGGCAGTCAAAAAATACAAAGACCAAGGCCTAACCGATAAATACAGTCCAAAAATTACCCATGGCCCTGCCAACAAAACCCTACTCAAGTCATCCTCGTCGTGAAACCAAACCAGATAAAAATCGTTCTCCAGATCCATCAATTGGAATCGGCCTTGAGGATTCCAGAGAAGTGTGATTTTGTTTAAAAGAGCATTAAATCCAATTCGACCCCTAGCAATTTCACCACGACCGTTCTTTCCATTTTCGCTGAATAAAGTTCTGAACCCTATCAGAAAATTTGAGGGATGGAACCCCATCAATGAATTCAGTGAGTACATCCCCCTCAACCAATCTAAAACCCTCCTCCACAGAATCATCCTGCCCATGCACCGACGATTCTCCAATAAGGGATATCACGGACTACTCTCTGACCATTATTGTCAACAGTAGGATCATCGAAGTCGAACTAAACATCCGTACAAGTTCGAACCTTTTTTGTCGCTCTTCCAATTCCCAAATTAGGCCCAACACTGTTCACACCAGGCCTAAGATCCACCGTGGGCAGCGTAGAGTCTGACATAGCCATCCCGTCCGTAAACATTTATTTGCATTGTTATTTATCTACTTTTGTTAATTTGCATTTATCTATTGTTAATTATGAATAAATTTTATTTAAAATTATTTTTTTGTTTGATTTTATATTCTTTCACCGATTCATATTTAGATTTTTTTGCAAATTCAAATATCTGACATATAGTTAAAAATGTTAAATTTAGTTTTTTCTTTAGATTGTTATGGAACTTCTAATTTGTTCGAAATCCTCATGTTTAATTTGATTTAAAGGGTCTTTGGGTTTGTTTTTTTGAACCCACTTTGTTTATTTTGGTTTTTATATCTGGTTTTTTGTTTTAATAAAGCTTAATCCCATCATTATAAAAAAAAAGTTATTAGGTATATTTAAATGGTTGCGCAATTATTATATTTAATTTGTTTGAATTGTTTTTTTACTAGTTTTGTTAATTTAATTTAATTTATTGTTAATTATAAATAAATTTTCTTTAAAATTAATTTTTAATTCTATATTATTTTTTGGATTTGAATATTCAATATATGATTAAAAATGTTAAATTCAAATTTTTTACAGATTAAATATCCGATGAATAATAATATTTAATTTAAATTTAAAATTAGATAATAATTTGTGGATTCAAATAATCCAAAACTTGGAGAGATTCAACCTACATCCATTCCTATATATAGTTAATAATTGTTATGCAATTTTAATGATTTCTATTTATTTTCTATTTTTTATAATAAAAGTGTTAAAAGATATTTAATCAGATATAATTATGTGGTTAAGGTTTGTAAATAAATTCATGTGGAGGAAGATAGAGTTTTTGCTTTAGCTAATGATGTTCATCTTGATATGAACTCCTAGGTCATAGGAGTATTCTTCTTTTTAATTACCGAAAAAAAAAATTACGTAGAGGGGAATTTTTTTACATTAATAAATTATCTTATTTATTTAGTTTTGAATTTTTAAATATTAATAAAGGTAGATAATATAATTTGTTTTCTTGAATTTGATAACTATGTTTATTTTGGTATCTGTATTTTTTTTTTTGTTTACTTTAATAATTGAATTTGGTAATTAGATTTATTTTGGTCCTTGAATTTGGATTTCGTCAAGATTTATTGATATGACCAATGTTCTTAGAACATGACTGGATTAGTCGGTTGGACTGAAAGCCAACCAATATATACGTCTAAAACAAAGTTGAACCAATTGAATCAAAAATTGTTCAAAACCGATAAAATAAAAAATTGAGACAAGAACCAATAATTAAAATAGGTTGAACAAGTTTAATATTTTTTTTAATTTTAATTTTTATGAATTTTTAATTATTTAGTTACGCCGATCAAACCAATTGAATAGAAAACTAGCGGTTTGGCTAGTTCAACTAGTGGTTTGATGATTAGAACACTTCACTGTTGTACCATGTCATCACTTAAAATATATATATATATATATTAATTTTCAAGCGAGGATGAGGCACAATTTCAAAGTGTATCATCAAATTTTTCTATTTTTCAAGTTCAGATATCAAAATGAATTTAATTGTTAAATTTACGGATCAAAAAATACAAGCATAAAGTGGTCTTACTTGTCAAATATAGAGTAAAAAAATATATTATCCCTTTAACGATATGGAGTGGTTTTAATCCTGAAACTTAAACACTCTCTTGAGATTATTGTATTTATATCAAATATTTATCCAAAAATTATATTGAAATTATATTATATATAAATCTTAAATATTTTTCCATTATAACTGAATTTTTTTAATTTAAATTTTTGTTCGACTTTCTTGTTTCCCGTGTTCTTCCCTAGTAAATATTTTCGTAAAGGCATGATATTGATATCGATAACATCTACCATTTTGGGTAATTAATTTCATGGCTACTTTGACAATATGATATAAATGGGAATCTCCTATTTCAAAGACGATATAAGCTGTTCTGATTGTGACTTGTGGAGAAGAAGAGGAAGGCTAAATGCTAAATCTATATAGTGTCCCAACTAGTGACTAAGAATATGTCCTAAGCAACTTAAACTCTTTCTAAGATCATCATGGCAGTAACTGTTCCGATTCTGACTTGTGGAGAACAGAAGAGTAAGGCTAAACGCTATATCTATGTATAGCGTCCCGACTAGTCACTGAGTATATGTCCTAAGCAAATTAAACTCTTTCTAACAACATGATGGTAGTAATTGTTCTGGTTGTGACTTGTGGAGAAAGCAAATTAAACTCTTTCTAACAACATGATGGCAGTAATTGTTCTGGTTGTGACTTGCGGAGAAGAAAAGGAAGGCTAAATGCTAAATCTATATATAGTGCCCTGACTGGTGACTGAGTATATGTCCTAAGCAACTTAAACTCTTTCTAAGAACATCATGGCAGTACTGTTTGTATATCTTGGATTTATAGTTTCTGGAATAATTTTTCTTTGTTTTCTCTATCGTTTCATAGACAACAATGGCCTCCCACGGACTTGCCATTTGTTGGGATGATTCTCACATTACTTCTCAACATCCATCGCCCTCATGACAAAGTTGCCCAAGTCCTCAGACGAAGCAATGGTACCTTCTTTTTTAGAGGATTTTGGTTTACTAACACCAGCTTCTTAGCCACTTCCGATCCTGAGAATGCGCGTCATATATTGAGCTCCAACAGTTCTGTTTATTTGAAAGGTCCTGAATGGCTAAAAAAATTTGATATCTTCGGCGAAGCACTTTTCAATTCCGACGGTGAGGCATGGAAATATCACTGCAGAGTTTTCCGTACTTTCTTGAATCACCCTCAGTTCCGGCAATCACTTTCAAAGGTTCTCCATCAACGTATAGAGGAAACGCTTGTTAAAGTTCTTGAACATGTTTCTGGACGAGAGATGGTGTTGAACTTGCAAGATTTGTTGACAAGGCATGCGTTTGACATTGGTTGCATAACGGGCGTGGGCTTAAACCCTGGAGTACTCTCCATTGAATTCCCTGAGCATCGATTCCACAAAGCCATGAATGATACTTTGGAGGCAGCTTTTTACAGATATTTAATGCCTGATAGTCTTTGGAAGTTGCAGAGTTGGCTTCAGATTGGGAAAGAGAAGAAACGGAGTGATGCTTGGAAGGCTTTTGATGATCTTTTAGCACAATTTATATCGACCCAACGCCACAAATCCAACAAATCAGTGGCATCCTCAGGCTCAAATGAAGAGAATGATTTCAATTTCTTGAACTGTTACTTGAAAGGACATGAGATAACAGGCCCAACACCAAAAGACAGTCTTATAAGAGACAACCTTATAAATTTTTTGTTTGCCGGTGATGATACTTACAGTTTAACTCTCACTTGGTTCTTCTATCTCATCTCCAAGGCACCCATGGTTGAAAACAAATTCAGAGAAGAAATAAAGAGACACTTATCAATGAAACAAGTGGAGGGAAGATTGCAAATACCATCCAACTACGACGAGTTGAGTAAGCTAACATATCTTCATGCAGCATTGTGCGAAACCCTAAGGTTACATCCACCGATTCCGTTCGAATTCAGAACATGTACAAAGCAAGACTTTCTTCCGAGCGGTCATCGGGTCGATTAAAACACCCGAATCATAATTGGAATACATGCAATGGGAAGGATGGAAAGCTTATGGGGAGAAGATTGCTATGTGTTCAAGCCAGAAAGATGGATTAGTGAAGATGGGAAGATTAAACGAGAGTCGCCAACTAAATTTAGCGCATTCCTTGCGGGGCCAAGGATTTGTCCAGGGAAAGAGGTGTCGTTTCTCTTGATGAAGGCTACCGCAACAGCCATCATTCATAACTACAACTTGCATGTGGTGGAAGGGCAGAATATTGGTCCCAAAAACAGTGTGCTTTATCATATGAAGAAGGGGTTAATGGTTAGGGTTAAGAAGAGATGGAGTTGAAGGAATTTGCAGGGTTAAAGTGGTAATTATGAATTGTTACCATATCCTTACTTATATAATCCTAAGTGTTATATTGCATTAAATAATCTAAGTTGAATCCAATATATAGTTTTTACAATATTTCGTAAGTTAATATATTTGTCTTAATTTTGCCAAATAAGTTTGAATTAAAAATCCAATGTCACCATTAGGTAGTTAATGTTTTTATTGATTTG
The DNA here is from genome assembly GCA_039519145.1 of Kokia cookei. NCBI lineage: Eukaryota > Viridiplantae > Streptophyta > Magnoliopsida > Malvales > Malvaceae > Kokia > Kokia cookei. Next base: position 37,602,242 of record CM076903.1, read on the forward strand.
GTTAACAGGACATGATAAGTCATTAGGTGATATATTTTAAGTTAACGTGGGATAATGTTTTTATCAATTAAAAATTGCACTTGATGAGAAAGGATCTTAGGAAATAAGGGTGTCACGTTATCTTTTATATTTTTTCAATTATTTAATGATATTTGAATAATTTTTTCATCTCATTGATACATAATTTTGATAATTATTTTAAAAATTCTAAACCTTGAACCTGAACTCTAAATTCTAAATCCTAATCACCGAATCTTGAACCATTAAATTCTAAATCTCAAACCCCAAATCCAAACATGAACCTTAAACCCTAAACTTGGCCTTCAATTCAAGGTTTAGGATTTGGGTTTCAAGTTTTAAGTTTGGGGTTTGAGTTTAGGTTCAAGGTTTAGAGTTTAGGATTTAGGATTCAAGATTCAATGTTTGAATTTAAAGTTTAGGGTTTAAGATTCAAGGTTCAAGTTAAAAAAACTACCAAAATTATGTATCAATGACATGAAAAAAATTACTGAAATATCATTAAATAATGAAAATCAGGTGTGACACAAGCACATTTTATCTTATGGGGGAAAAGAGGTATTCAGAAAAGCGATCATTCAGTTGCTCCTTACTTTAGTTATGTAGGTGTTTTCGATGTCTAAATCAATTCTTGATGGGGTGTTGGGTGCCACTCGACGATTTTGGTGGGCGGGAGGGTAAGGAAGGAAGAGGTTGGGCAATGTTAGCTTGGGAACATCTTTGTAAACCGAAAGGCATGGGGCGATTGGACTTTAGAAATATTTGACGTTTCAATTAGCAATGGTAGATCTTTAAGTTTGGAGATTGGTGCACCACAAGGACATGTTATGCTATTGGGTGCTTATATGTATTTCTTTGATGGTGACGTTTTTAGTCCGTAAGCTATGGAGAAATCTTCATTTGCCTGGTCTTGTATTTTACCTGGATTTCGTGAGTTGGCAAGTGGTTACTTTCGGCAGGCAGTAATGAGTGCTTCAATCCAGATTTGGCATTATCAATAAGGACTAGCGAGTTTGGATGGGCGGTCTTTGAGTTACAGTAGGGTCTTGCTAAGGAGGTAGTGTGTGATTTGTTCAGTGGGGATGGTGGCGAATGGGATGGGGACTTGGTGAGACAACTTTTCACGTCGGAGGAGTCAGACAACATTCCTTCTGTCTTAGTGGTAAGTCCTAGTCCACATGATAATCATGTTTGGTGGCACATCCCAATCGATTTCTATTCCTCCAATTCGAGTTATAATTGGCTTTTGCCTAAAAATGTGGGAATGGGGCCTCACTATTTCTATTAGAAGGCTATTTGGAAGGTGAAAACTTTCCCTAAAATTAAGGTTCTTGATTGCTGCATTGGTCATGAACTGTTTGCCTACAACAACTAAGATTGCATCCACCCCCTTTTCAATCATGCTACCTGCCAAAGATGTGGGTACTCGAGTAAGACCATGTTGCATGCCTTACATGACTACCGAGTATCCCGTGATACTCTTATTTTAGTTGGATTCAACAATGCGTTGTTGAAGAAAACAAAAGAAGAAGAGAATAAAAAATAAAGGAAAAAAAAAAGAAAGTTAAAAAACATAAAAGAAAATTTAATTGTTTAAATCGAAAAAAAAAAATGAGAATCAATTGTATAATTTTTTCTAAAATTTTTTGTTTGAAATGATGATTTAATGTATCACATCAGCTTATCGTTATACCGTTAACGGCAAATAATGACTCAACGACTAAAATATTACAACAGATTAACGTAAATAACTAAAACATAACATTTTAAACATAAATAACAAATATATAATTTAAAGTAAACAAACGTTAACATTTTGAACTTTTCATTTCGCAAAAACCGAACCCCAATCAAGTCTATAGTAGCAAAAGCATCTTCCAAAATGGTATCTTGCGTCGTACCAACCCAATCAAAACTGATTGGATATATTCATACAATTTTAAGCATTTGATTAAAAATACAATTCAGAACATCCATTTAAATGTAAAATTACAAATAATTCTAGAGTTAACCCATACGAAATAACACTTAAAAAAAAAAAAAAAAAAACACACCTGCAATAATCTTTAAAAATAACTAAAAAAAAAAAGAAAGAATTGCAGCATAGATTTCCAATTCAATTGATAAAATGTAGACAAAAAGTTAACATGAAAAAACTTGCTAAATCTAACAACTAAATATTACTTTATTATAAATAAATATGTAATTTATAAAAGTAGAAGTCGAAAGAGTTTTTCTGTTTGTAAGTTTTTTTTACTTAATATCAATGTTTTATTGTATAAAATATTAAATCGACTTTATTTTATTAAAAAAATAAATAAATTATTTTTTTAAAATAGAACTATTCAAATTACAATATTTATTTTCATCCAAAATTATTCAAAATAATATAAAAGATTATATTAATAAGTTTAAAATTAAAAATAAAGAATTTTTAAAAAGTAAATATTTAATTTTATCAAGAAATATAATTATATTTTATAATATAAATTTATTATTTATAAAATTTAACATTAAAAATTCAATACTTATGATAAGTGTTTCTTTTGATTAACATTTTATCTTTAATTACTCCTTAATAATTAGTTCATGTTACTGAATTGGACGTTTTTGTGCATTTTTTATACAGAATTTCTATTCTGAAAATTGCACTTAAAAGGCAAAGTTCTGCAGTTTTATTTTTGGAATCAAGGCTGGGCTAGTGGGCATGACTTTGGGCATGAGATTTTGACGTGGCATCCAGTCAGCAGCTTCTAGAAAGTCAAGTCAATAGCTTCTAAAGGTCTAATCAGTAAAGATGGACGAGTGGATCAGCTGCATTTTAAATTCAAAATTAGAAATTATCTTCTATTTCTAGGATTTAATTTAAATATTTTCAAGAATTATTTTTTTATTATTTTTAGGTTATTTTTATGGGTTTTGAGAACTAAAAATACCTTTTGGGGTAAGTTAGAAAACCATCCCTCATCCCTTATTATTTTGTTTTATTCTTGTTTTCTAAAATTCTATAAAATTCTCTTTTTCTATACATTTTATTTTTAAGTTTTTATTTTCTTAAAATGTTGAGTATGATTTCTTCCATAATCATGCTCAGCTAATTTTTCAAAAAGCCAAAGGTTAAAGCAATGACTCAATTCCAATCGTGAGAGTTGAAAAGCACTTAATATCTTCGAATATATTTCTCAATTTTCTGCAAACTTAGATTGACAATCGGCCTTTCCTTTTAAAAGTCTTTCACTTTCAAATTCAAAAAGGATCCGTTAGTTTGAAGGTTGTTTCGATTTACAGTTGGGAGGAAGGACGGCTTGTAGCACATTCGACTTCCTGTAAACACACTTAGCAGCGGTCCGCTAAGGGAAATGAAGATCGGATTCGATTCTCATTGAGACAACATAATTCGAGACGGGTTTTTCTAGATTTTAAACTGTTTTATTCTAATGGTGATAGTCGTGGTTAGTCTAGATAGAAAATTGAAATTCAAAAATTGATTTTGGATTTTCGGTTTATCGAAGAGAAAAACAAGTTACAACGATTGGGCCTTGTAGACTGTAATTGGCATTTATCCGAAGTAAAATCTTATTCGATGATCAATTGGAAATGAGTCAAAGTGGAGCCTAAGGCTGATACTTATATTGAATTTCTTTTTTAAATATATTTTCTTTAAAATTTTCAATTTAAATTTTCATTTTTTCATTTTACTTTAATTAAATTTTTAGATCAAAACCCCCTATTTTTATCCCATTTCACCTAAATCAAAAACTAAAGACTTTCTACATCAGAATCTCCTAAGTCCCTGTGGATCGACCTTTTTTCTCTTTACTACACTATTTAATTATTTCTTTTGAGATTAAAGATAATTATTTTGACAGTTTACGACGCTTGTCAACTTAATTTTTCAGTTTATCAACACATCTTAAGTTTATATTATTTTATCTTATGTATATTAAAATCGAAATCTCTAAAATATTGAATGTATTAAAATTTTACCACTTGTTAGTTAATAAATATAATCTATTTTATTTTAAAATAATAACAAATCCACAATTAATTGTAATGAAAAAATAATAAATGAAAAGAAAGAACAAAGGCGAGATAATGAAAAGAAGAAAAAAATAGGATGGGAGAGAAAGCTAAAACACATTTAAGAGAGAACCTATATTTTTTTTTTATTCCGTAAAACCTAATTACAAAAGTTTTAAGATTTTTTGAATGGGCGTTTACTTTTAATGTAGTGCATTTAGTTTTTTTTTATTTTTTAATCTTACGTTACCTATCTAATTTTATTACCACAGTTATTTTTACACTAATCGTAAATAAATACACTGTCCATCCAAAGGAGCGGCTAGTACTAGTGAATATTTATAGTCTATTTATTTAGGTTAACTAACTATTAACTAATTACAACTAATAATCAATTAAGTACAACTAAAGTTAGTTATAGTGCACTAACTTTTATTTATAGTCTCTTGTCTCCCTGATTCTTTGTTCCTTTAACTCTTTTCTTTAATCATTTGCTTCCATTTAATTGATAATGCACTCTTCAAGCTTCAATATTTCGCTTCAAAAATTGGTAATTGTGACTATGATGATATTTTAAAGATATGAAGCTTGAATTTGAAAATTAATCCATTGCCTTATGAAGATTGTGACCATTAACTATTAACTACGTACGAGTTTATGTAAGGATTTGAACCTATCACATGAGAACTCATACAAGCTATCATTATTGGAGTAAAAGAGGATCGGGTCTACCAGGTCGATCCAATTTGACTAAACTGGCAACAGATCAGTAACGACGAACACCGTAACAAAGCTAAAAAACATTTTGGCTTGAAAATAGCAGCCTTCCCCTTCATAGTCATAGGATGGTTTAGAAGTAAGTAAAGCAGGCTAAGGTTCAATATGTATTCTGTGATGCATTTTGAATAAGTATTAAGTTATTCTTATAAACAAATGAATAAAAAGTTGTCTTAACAATACTAAAAGTTGGACCGATCAGTTTCATGGAGAGAAGCAGAGTTGGAAAGGAACGCGGTGGTCAGATTACTCTATTCGTGAACAATATTCTGACAAGCATGCACTGGAAAGGACTATGGGCATTATTTCGTTTCCATGGCAATGTGATTGATTTGTTTATTCCAAAGAAGACGAGCAAAAATGGATTAAGGTTCGGTTTTACTAGATTTTCAAGAATGGAGGATGCAAAAAGGGCAATAACAAGGCTCAATGGTTTCATTATTTTGGGGAGCATAATGGGGGGTGAAAATGGCTAGATTCAAAGGAGATAGAAAGATTTAGAGGAACATGAATTCACAACCAACAAAAAACAAGGAGATTCAACGAAATGAGAAGGGAGAAAGCTCAAGGAAGATTGAAGGTTCGATTGGGAATATCAATGAAGAACAAAAAGGGATGAAAAATTACACTAGAATTGAGAGGAATCAAGCAGGAATGGTATAGGGATATGTGGATGAAGAATTGTTGTGGAAATTACAAAGATGTTTGGTGGGAGAGACAGTGACGTTATGCGATATAAAAAGTCTGGAGGAAAGAATGGCAAAACTTGGATTGAGGGAGATATTGGTGAAGAGAATTTAGGGAAGGCTCTTCTTATTAGAAGTTCCCGATGATGAATTTATGGAGCTGGTTAAGTATAATAATTGGGTGTATTTGAAGAAAATTTTCAAAAATTGATCATTGGTCGAAGAAAATTATTACGAAGGAGAGGATAGCTTAGATTGATGTGGCAGGAGTACCATTACATGGAAGAAACTATGAAACTTATAAAAGAATAGCTGAGTTGTGCGGTGAGTTGATCTCAATGAGAGCAAACTGGAATAATGGAAAAAGTTTGGGGAAGATAGGGATGCTGCTTTCGATTGAACAACCTTTTTAAATTGAAGAACTAATTTTGTTGGAGATGGGTAATGATAAATTCCCAATCAGAATCAAAGAAAGGAGTTTGTCAAAAATAGAAAATGGGACAACTTTACATTTAGATAGGGAGATAGAGGAGGCGAAAGGAGAAATTACTGGTGGAGACTCAAAATGACGAGAAAGAAGCATTAAAGGCAATCAACTCCGTGGAAAGAGAAATTGAAGACGACTATCAGGGTGTGTCGAATGTAATGATGGATGAGGAAGTTACTGTAATGATGGATGAGGAAGTTACTGCGTGTGGGAGCAAAATGTCAAGTGAGTCTGAATGATGAGTATGTCGGCAAAGTATTGGATAGGGCCAAGGAGGATTTGGTTAACATAGTCCTGTTAAGTCCAGTGGATCCGGATGTTGGGAGTGATCAATAAATAATTAAAGATAGTAGAGTGGGCTTTGGGAATGGGGAGTTGTTAGAAACTGAGAATTTGAATTGCCAAAACCCATTTGAAAAATCATTCACAAATATAGTGGCAGGGAGATGTAGAGAGGAGGAAGTAGGGATCGAAATTGAAGAGGAATTACTTGTAGAATCAGAAATAAAAATAAGAAAAAGACGTTGAACAGAGGGAATTGCTCCATGCAAGAAATTTAGGATCGGGTTTTATCAGCAAAAGAGTAATTAAAGCGAGACGTGGGAGAGAGGGAGGGAAAAGAAAAGGAATCAGCAAGAATCGAGGAAAAATGGTAAATTTGTCATTGTCGAACTCAAACATTAGCAACCGTAGAAGAGTGATTCTAAAGGAGGCTAAGAAGACCTGGGAGATTGGGAAGAAGCTGGCTTCAGTGTGAGGGGGGATGAGGGTGAAACAGTTGAAGAACTAGGCAGACTTGAGGGTCAATAGAAGGGGAATAAAGTCGAAAATAGTTGCTGAAGGAAGGAATCGGGTGACTTCTTACTTCGTAGAATTTTTAGCACATGGTCTTTAGTTAATTTCTAAATGGGGATATGTATGAGAGTAATTTCATGGAATGTCAGGGGAATGAGTTTAGAGCTAAAACTAGAATCAGTTAAGAAGTTAATTAGTAGTTCAAGAGTGAGTGTCTGTTTTATACAGGAAACAAAATTAGTATCAGTGTTAACGACTTCGGTGAGGAAAATTTGGAGGATGATAATCTTAATTTTAGAAGTTCGGATGCAACTGAAAGGTCTGTTAGGTTGTTAACGATATGGGATAAAAATGTGTTTAAGGTATCAAGGGAGTGTTATGATAATAGGCTAATAGCATGAGAAGGGGTATGGCTAAGAGAAAAGCTGGAGGCAGTTACTGAATGTATATGCGCCCAACACTGCAGCTGAACAGAAAATCAGTTTAGAAATCCATGGCTTATTGGGGGATATTTCAATGTAGTAAGATGTAGAAGCGAAAGAAGTAATTGTATGGGGTTAGAGAAGGGTTCAAAGGATTTCGATGGGTTCATTAACAAATGTAATCTCATTGATTTACCATTGATTGGAAAGGAATTCACTTGGTACGGTCTAGAAAATAAAAGAAGTTGGTTGGATAGATTTTTATTGAAGGATATTTGGTTGGTTAAGATTAAGGACTTTCAACTGTTGGGTTTGAGGAGATTTACTTTAAACCATATTTCTATTTTGTTAACCAGTAAAAGTGTGGATTGGGAACCAAGACCATTAAAGTTCATCAATGCGTGGTTCAAGAGGAAGGACTGTGTGGCTTTAATAGAGAAAGAGTGGGCTGATATGAATTGTTTGAATGGGAAAATAGTAGTGAAGTTGAGAAAACTTAAGGGAGTACTTAAGATATGGAGAGTTCGGAATTTCATATGGTTCATATGTTTTTTAAGTGCCGGATCATTGAAGGATTTTGGAAGAAGATTTTTAATTGGTGGGAAGTTGAGTGGAATATGGTGAGTGATATCAATGATTTTTATATGTTATGTTCTAAAGTTAAGTTGTTAGGGAGTAGCAAAAGTTTGTGGTGGACTACAATATCGATAACATGTTAGTCTGTTTAGATTGCAAGGAATGAGCTAATTTTCGACAGGAAGGTGGTTTTTCTAACCAAAATGAGAGCTTTATTGTGGGTTAGAGTTGTGTTTGGTGAGTGCATGGTACAGGAGAGTCTGTGGTGGTTAAGACCATCCATGTGCAGAGTCAAATCAAGTAATCACAAGTTTGCTAAATTGAGTTGGAGGTTTCCTCCAATCGGTTGGGTTATTTAATGGTCTGGCAAAGGGGATGCTTTGAGCTGCAGGGGCATTCTTAGAGATGAGAAAGGAATCACAAGAGCAATTTTCTCAGGGTCGCGTGTAGCAAGGGATGCAAATTCAGCAGAGAACGAAGCAATCATTACTGCTCTGGATATTACTTGTACTATAGGAGGGAAGTGTCTTGGTTCGATCATTGTGGAAGTTGGCTCCAGGGAGGTGTTTAAATGGTTAAAAGAAAGATTTGAGACCTTGATCGTTGCTGTCAAAGTTTACAGATATCGATAGAAGGTTGGTTAGTGTGGGGGAAGTTGCTTTTTTTATCACAAAGCGAGCTAACGATGAGATGGCAGCTACACTGGCGTCTGCAGGTTTGAATCGTGGTGATTTTTCAAAGCGTGGTGGCGATGTTTTGATTAGAAAGTGCTAGCTGTATAACACAGCCACGTTGCAAGTCTATTAGTTGTATAACACAGCCACGTTGAAAGTCTGCTAGCTGCATAACACAGCCACATTACAAGTCTACTGCAACCTCTTTTGTCTCCATTCTCCATTTTGTTACAAAGGACATTTTATGGTACTATATATTAGAACTCACTGCTACTATAAAATTTAAGCTTTTCATCATTATAATGAATTAACAAAATTCTCTCTTTTATTCTTTCTACCTATGTTGCGTTAATATGGTATATGAGTCTGGTTTTTCGACCCTTTATACCACAGCTTGATTCTGTTTTTGTTACATAATGGCTGCCTCAGATGATAGCCCACCATCCCTTGTTGCTACCCTCACCTCAGATTCTCAATCACCATACTTTTTCTCCACAAAACGTGTCAATGTCAGATTGGATAGAAAAATTACCTCACCTGGAAACAGCTAATCTTATTTACTGTTCAAGGTTATGGTTTGAAGCATTTTCTCGACAGCTACACCACTTCACCCTCAACAACTTCTGTCACTGCAACTGGTGAAACTATCACAAATAAAGCCTATACTCAATATATCAAACAAGATTGTGCCTTTGCTTCATGGCTTTTGTCCAGTGTTAGCCCTAACATCCTGCCATAACTAGTTGATGCAGAAACCTCAGCCTCCATCTGGTCTACCTTAACACACCTTTTCTCGGCTCTGTTTACTACCAAGGTGTTGTATCTTCACTATAAGCTTCATTCTCTTTGCAAAGGTGCACTCTCTGTGCGCCATTATCTCTCCCAAATTAAAGAAGTGCGTGACACCCTCGCCGCTTGTGGAAGCCCTATCTCTAACATTGAACACATTGCAACCATTTTAAATGGTTTACCCCAAGACTATGACTCCTTTGTTGCTGTAATCAACTCCAGTCATGAACCATTTACCCTCGTTCGAGTAACGACTATCCTCCTAAATGCTGAGTCTCGCCTTCACAACCCTCTCCGTCTTCCTCTATTCATCAATGCCGCCCAAGTTACAACACTCACAACTACAAATTTTGTCTCCAACCTGCGCCCTAAACCAAACACTTCAGGCCATCAACTTACTCTATCCCTTATGCTTATCCTAGTAAAACTCAATTAACAAAACATGCCCCTCCCTCTCATTTTGTTCCCAGGCCATGTTCCTCTTATAGCAATCGTGGCAGAGGTAGGACCACATCTCGTCTATAGTGCCAACTTTGCAGTTGATTGGGATATTTAGTTGATCGATGTTTTTACCATTTTGACTAATCATATCCAGGCATCCAACCCTTCTCTCCACCTCAACCACTAGCCATCAACCCCTCTATCAACTCTTGCACCTATAATGACCTTTCCCAATCCTCTGCACTAGCATCTCTTATCAATACTTCTTTAGATGGGTATTGGCCATTTGTTCAACCTCCCTTGGATACTATAAGCCCCAGCAATGTTATTTCTTCTCCAACGACTCCCCCAACAACCACATATTCCCCACAAGCTACCAACGCTCTCACTGCTATGGTAACATCTCCCATCACACAAAATTGGGTTCCCCATTTTGGAGCTTCTCATCACATCATCAACAACCTAACCAATCTCTCAACTTATAGTCCCTACACAGGGTCTGGTAAGGTTACAGTAGGTGACGGTTTTTCCCTCCCAATTAATATATCTTCTTCATCTCGATTGTTATTGTTGAATAAATTACTACATGTACCTACTGTTTCTAACAATTTACTCTCAGTTTCCAAATTCGCAAAAGATAACTTTGTTTACTTTGAGTTTCATCCTGGTTACTATCTTGTCAAGGATGAACATACAAACGAATTTCTCTAGCACGGTGTGGAATAGGATGGTTTATATCAATTTCTCGCTACACCATCTCGCCCTCAACTGATGCAAACTACTGTCATGGATACGGCTTATTCTACTTTACCTTCTTTGTTTACTGAATTTTTATGGCACAGACGTCTTGGCCATCCTTCAGTTGTTATGTTGAATAAAATCATGAAGCAATGCAAAAAATCTCAGTTTGTACGATACCAAATTCCCTTGTGTGAATTTTGTTGCATGGGAAAGAGCCATCGTTTACCTTTTGTCAGCTCCACCACCACTTACACCAAGCCTTTTGAGTTAGTCGAGCTTGACTTATGGGGACCAGCTCATGAACCATCATCAGGGTATTATTATTACTTGTCATGTATTGACGCCTTTTCTAGGAACTGTTAGTTGTATTTACTGAAATCAAAAGATGAAGCTATTGTAGCCTTTGATCTCTTTAAGAAAATTATCTCTAATCAATTTTCTACTACTATTACTGCTATTCAAATAGATTGGGGAGGTGAATTTCAAAGTTTCACCTCATATTTGGCTAACCTTGGTATCCAACACCGTGTTACTTGTTCTCATACATCTCAACAAAATGGGATTGTCGAGCAAAGACATAGACATATCATTGAGACTTGTGTTACTTTATTAGCTTAAGCAAATCTACTTTTTCGATCAGATGTATTTCTTAGTGCTGTTTATCTCATAAATCGACTTCCAACAAATGTTCTTGGTGGAATCTCACCTCATGAGAAACTTTATGGACGACCACCAAATTATGAGTTTTTATGCATCTTTGGGTCTCAATGCTTCCCTCATCTTCGTCCATTTATGTCGCACAAGTTGAATTTTCATTCCAAAGCTTGTGTTTTTCTGGGATATAGTCCAATGCATCATGGATATAAGTGTCTCGACAGAGACTCTGGTAAGGTCTATATCTCCAAACATGTACTATTTAATGAACATGTTTTCCTATTTGCAGCTAGCTAATCATCCTTGGTAATCAATGCTCTTACCGAGTTTGAATCCCCTCCCCCCTTGTGGTTTTGTCCCCTCAATCAAGCTCTTCTACTATACAGTTTAGGTCCTTACCACCATCTCCCTCACAGACGATGCATGCTTCCCCTTCTACAGTCATGAGTCACTCCCACGCTCAAGAAGACTCTTCTGATTCTATCGTGCAAAGTACATCTTCTCCATATGAAGCACCTCCTGATTCACCTCTTACAAATGATGATATTCCTGTAGATACTCACACCACCAATGTGCACCCCATGATCACACGCAGTAGGAGCAACATCTACAAACCCAAGCTGTATGCTACCTTTCTAGAAAAATGTAAGCTAGTCAACATCGAAGAAGCTTTGACAGATTCAAAATGGAGGGAAGCAGTCATGATAGAATACAACGCTCTCATTGCAAACAACACATGGTCTTTAGTTGAACTATCACCTAATCACAAACCTATAGGGTGCAAATGGCTATTCAAGTTGAAGAAAAATCCGGACGATACAATAGCACGATATAAGTCGAAACTTGTTTGCAAAGGCTTCTCTCTAGTACCAGAGCATGATTTTCGTGAAACCTATAGTCCAGTACTTAAATTTGCTACGGTTAACATGTTTCTTGCTCTAGCAGCATATAATTGCTAGAATCTAAGACACATTGATATCAACAATGCATTCCTAAAGGGGGATTTATTTGAGGATATCTATATGATTCAATCACCTGGTTTTGAATAGTATCGCGATGGCGGCAAGGCTCTGGTTTGCAAACTTCATCAAGCCTTATATAGCTTGCATCAAGCTCCATGAAATTGGTTCCACAAACTACAACAATTTCTGCTCACCATTGGTTTCACTCCTTCTAAAGCAGACCCCTCACTATTTATTTTTAAAGATGGGAGAAATATTACCTACATGATTGTTTATGTTGATGATATACAGCTAACGGGAAGCTCACAAGAGGCAATCGAAAAAATAGTTTATCAACTTCACAAACAATTTTCTGTCAAGGATTTAGGTAGTCCTGAGTATTTTCTTGGGATTGAAGTTCAATCTATTGGAAATGGTTTCTTCATCCATCAAAAGAAATACACCTTGGACTTGCTTGTTGAAATTGACATGATGAATTGTCAGCCCACAACAACACCTATGGTGGTCGGGAAGAAACTAACTAAATATGATGGTAAAGCTCTTGGCAATCCTCAACACTACAGAAGCATAGTAGGGTCACTGCATTATCTCAGCCACACACGGCCAGGCATATCATATAGTGTCCACAAGGTTGCTCAGTATATGCAAAATCCTAGAGATTCTCATTGGGTTGCTGTCAAACAAATTCTTTGATACTTGAGAGGTACTCTAGATTATGGATTAGTGTTCACTTCTGGTACAATGATGAACCTCATAGCATACACCGATGCCGACTGGGGAAGCGATGCTGATGATCGAAGATCAATATCGGGTCACTGTGTTTTTCTAGGACCCAACATCATCTCATGGAGTTCTAGGAAACAAAGGTTTGTCTCCCGATCGACTACGAAAGCAAAATACAGAAGTCTTGCTGATACGACCTCAGAAATCATATGGTTACAGTCCCTATGATTAGATTTCCAAGCCAAAGTAATTGAACCACCCAAGATTTGGTGTGACAACTCAAGCACCGTTGCCATGGCTGCCAACCCAATTCTTCATTCAAAAACAAAGCATGTTGATCTGGATCTTCACTTTGTTCGCGAAAAGGTGCTCAACAATCAAATTCACGTTGGATATGTTCCTGCAAAACATCAAGTTGCTAATGTTTTCACTAAACCTCTCTTGACGCAGGCCTTTCAAGAATCACGAGAAAAGTTGTGTGTTATCTCCTACGATGATGCTACCATTTTGCTTAACAAAGGAAAAGACAGAAAACACGGTGAATGTTAGCTGTATAACATAGCCACGTTGCAAGTCTGCCAGCTGTATAACACAGCCACGTTACAAGTCTGCTGCAACCTCCTTTGTCTCCATTATCCATTCTCCATTCTATTACAAAGGACATTTTATGCTATTATATATTAGCACTCACTGCTACTGTAAAATTTAAGCTTTTCATCATTACAATGAATTAACAAAATTCTCTCTTTTATTCTTTCTACCTATGTCGCGTTAATAGAAAGTGATTTGGATGGTAGATTTTTAATTGTAATAGGGTCTATGTAAAACTTTTTAAAACTGCTGTTTCTGTTATGTTACAGAACAGTTCGAATGAAGAAAAAAAAAAAAAGTATTAAGCTAAGCTTAGAAGATGACACTCGATTTGAGGTAGCTATTGAAGGAGAGTAAGCTTTAGATAAAAAAGCATTGATTGAAGTATGGTATTTGATGGCCATAAAACTGTGAGCTTCATCTTTTTGCCGCCTTCTGGACCACTTTCACTCTCAATCTTAAAATTCTAATCAAATTATTTTCTTGGACTCTTAAAAATTTTAAGAACAGTGATGTGAAAATCCACGTGTGTATTTTATGAAAATTTAAATTTATAAATAAAAATAATAAAAGTTCATAAAATTTAAAAAATAATTTTCAATGTCAATATAAAGAACACTAATAACTATGCAAACTACCATATCAGTACCAATTAAATTCTAACACTTTGATTAACTTTTCTATTCAAAGGAAAGCAAATTAACTAGTTTTGAAGATTGAACTAAAGTATTTAAAAAAAAAAAAAAAACTTAAAACCGAAATTTCAAAAATAGTAATAGGAAGTAGTAGGAATGTCACAATACTTTGTTAGTTGAAACATTTTTAGTTAGAGATATTGTAAATAATAAGATGTCGGAGTTGCATATGATCCATTTACTCTTATGTTACAATTGGAAAGTACGAATTCAACATATTTCTAGGAACCACAACAAAATTACCAATCGAATGACTAAAATTACCAAATTAAACTAAAACAACTTGCAGTTGTTTAAAGAACCTCTAGTCTCGATCCAAGAAACGATCTATCTACTAAACCGTTAATGTATTATTTACCTTGTAATTGCTATTTTGTTGTATTTTTCTACTGAAGAAAAAATCAGGTGTGCAAGTTTTTGCAACAAAATTCTTGGCGTGACCCATGAAATAAATAATTGATTAAGTGACCCAAAATTGAGCTAAAATTATAAATGATTCTGAGATCATATGTTACATTATAAATGGTTTTTTTAGCCTTTTGGAAATATAAATTACATCCATAGCTAGATTAGCTTAAAATATTATGAGCACTAAAAGATATAGTAATAATATTTTAACTATAAATTAGACTTTTCATAGATTCAGGTTTGGTTTTAGGGTCGTTTGGAAGTGCCGTCATTCAAGGTTTAAGATTGAAAGAGGTCCAAATTTTTATTTTCAGTTTTTAAGGGGTCCAAAAATATTTTTATCAACTTTTAAGGGATCCAAAACCCCTAATTTATTATTTCGCCTAGGGTCCCAAAAATATTAAGAACGGGTCTGTATGGGTTGGGCTATCCACTCAAGCTTAAAAGCTCGATCGAAATTTGAGGATTTGGGTAAAAATACTAAGTTCGGAAAATGAGTTTGAAAAAAAATTAGACTCGTTTACAATATAAGTTGGGCTCAGGCTTGAACATTCAAGGACCAAGCTCGATCCTGTTTTAAGTTTATAATATTTTATATTATGTTATTTTTAATATGTTATGTAATTTATATCAAATTAAGAAATGAACCAATACTAAATATATAATACTCATCTAATGTAAACATTAAAATAATTTTAAGATAGTTATATAAAAAATTTTAAATAAATAAAAAATTATTAAATTATTAAATATTAAAATAATATTATATAAATATATTTTTAAATTAAAAAAAAAATATATATGGAAGATATTAAGCAAAATTTTAAGCTCATATTTCGAGTCGAATCGAGTTTGAACAAACATAAAGTATATTAATATTATGTTTAAGCGCGGCGCATAAGCACATCTACTATAAACCAATCTACAAAGAAAATTGTATATTTAATAATATATATGTGGATAATGTAATATCATATAATAATTAGTAGGGATAAATTCCAAAACTATACATGAACTATGATTTAATGTGCAACTGTATACATGAACATTGATTTTGTACAATACTTATAAATTATTAACACAGTTATTGATATAACATCATTTTATGTTTATATATTGCATACATAATTAATTATTTTTATCCAATATAAAAATAAATTGATGTATTTATTTCTTTAAATGTATATGATTAAATTAAAATTAAAGTTTTAAGTATACATTTGAACTACAATTAAAGCTTCACGTGTATAATTATACCAAATTAAATTTCATATATACAATTACACGTTAAATCAAACTAATCCGTATTAGAAACTTTTGAAAGGCCATTGCATCCTTCCCTGCTTCTTATAACTAACAAAAAAAATGCAGCCAAGGGAGATGACTATCTTGAATGTGGGGCAATCTTTGAATATTTTTAGGATGAAACTCAATACATTCAACATTGTATACAAGTATAACCTGTACTTTTCATATTCAATAAATATCAATTAATAACTATGACAAACTTAATACCACAATATATTACCAATCAACACAAAATAAAACTTAATAATTACAAAGAATCAATTAAATGAGAGACACGATTTTTTATGTGGTAAACCCTTTCAAAGCAAAGGGTAAAAATCAAAGAATCTGAAAGTTCACTCAAAAATTTCACTATATTCAAAAATTTGCTACACGATCACAATACAAAACTACAATAAAAAGCATACAACTTGAACAAGATTATCTATAAATGATCTCAAACAAATTAAAGAGAAAAGTTGAGACTTTCACCCGAATATGAGCAACATTGAAAATGAAAAACCTGAAGCTACAAAATCCATATGAAAAATTCAAACTTTGCACATCGAAACCCTTGAGCCTACTAGCAATTGTCCAAAAATCAGCTCAGACAGACATCAGATAAGCCGGTTGATCAACACGGCATTGGTGAACCAACGTTGTCTGTTTCAATGTTGAAAAGGAGAACAATTCAGTCTGAATGAAGCCCTGTCAGCATGTCCCTTCACATCCAAAGAGAAATCAGAAATTTCATGGGTGGAGACTGGATAATTCAAGAAATATGGGAGTTGTAGTTCCAAACTAAATGAATGTTTTATGGAGTTATGGTACCAATTCCCAGCTTTGTGATATCACAGACATGCAGAACATGTTCATATTCTGAATTTTTAACTCACAACAGAAAGCATTCAGTGCTTCAATAGACTGAAAAAGCAGCCTACAAATAGTTTCAAAGAAATCAATGCTAGGAACGAAAGAATTCGTTGGTGAGAGATACTTTAACATGTATGTTGGCATTGATTTTATACAGCTTTAACTGTTAAATGATTCAGTTTCGGCCATCACTTTTAAATATTTTGGAGTAGAGACGAATTGGCCAATTTCTCAAAACAAATGCTTTCTTTTCTATCCATCGATTCAGTTCGCAAACAGAGTCTTTACGGTATCCATTCCCAAACTAAATCCTGCAAAATTAAAAGAAAGTCTTATATGAGACTAAACCAAATAGAAAGGGAATAGTAATTATAAGAAGGATTGAGAGAGAAATAGTAAGTTTTGTATCAGAAGCCTAAAGAGGCGGAGCTGTGGTTTAAGATATTGAACTTACCTCCAACCATTAATAATTATACTCTATTTCATTTAATGTATTTTTAGTTAAAACTAATAATAAATCCAAAATTAATTGTAATGAAAAGACAAGAAATGAAAGAAAGAACAAAGGTGTGATAATGAAAGGAAGTAAAAATAAAGAATGCTAGGGACAGCTAAAACACATTTAAGAGAAAACAAATATATTAGTTACAAAAGTTTGGTTGTTTTAGATGGACATTTATTTTCAGTGTGATATGTTTAGTTTTTTTTATTTGTTTCACGCTATAGTATTTAATTTCAACATCACCGTTATTTTTATATTATCTGCAAGTCAACGCACCGTCCAAATAAACCCTTATCACTAATGGATATTTATAGCCTATTTATTTAGGCTAACTAACTATTAATTAATCACAACTAACAATCAGTTAGGTACAACTAAAGTTGGTTAGTGCACTAACTTTTATTTATACTCTATTATTTCCATGATTCTTTGTTCCTTTAACTCTTTTCTTTAATCATTAGCTTCTATTTGAGACACAACATTTAGTTGATAATGCACTCTTCAAGCTTCAATATTTCGCTTCAAAAATTGATGGTGACCCTACAACCAAATTCATATAGTGACTGTTCCGATTCTGACTTGTGGAGAAGAGAAGAGTAAGGCTAAACGTTATATCTATATATAGTGTCCCGACTAGTGACTGAGTATATGTCGTAAGCAAATTAAACTCTTTCTAAGAACATGATAGCAGTAATTGTTCTGATTGTGACTTGTGGAGAAGAAAAGGAAGGCTAAACGCTAAATCTATATATAGTGCCCTGACTAGTGACTGAGTGTATGTCCTAAGCAACTTAAACTCTTTCTAAGAACATCATGATAGTCTTGTTTGTTTATTTTGGATTTATGGTTCTGGAATAATTTTTCTTTGTTTTCTCTATCGTTTCATAGACAACGATGGCCTCCCTCGGAACTGGCCATTTGTTGGGATGATTCTCACGTTACTTCTCAACATCCATCGCCCTCATGACAAAGTTGCCCAAGTCCTCAGACGAAGCAATGGTACCTTCTTTTATAGAGGACTTTGGTTTACTAACACCAACTTCTTAGCCACCTCCGATCCTGAGAATGTCCGTCATATATTGAGCTCCAACAATTCTGTTTATTTGAAAGGTCCTGAATGGCTGAAAGAGTTTGATATCTTCGGCGAAGCACTTTTAAATTCCGACGTTGAGGCATGGAATGTCATCGCAGAGTTTTCCGTACTTTCTTGAATCACCCTCAGTTCCGGCAATCACTTTCAAAGGTTCTCTATCAACGTATAGAGGAAGCGCTTGTTAAAGTTCTTGAATATGTTTCTGGACGAGAGATGGTGGTGAACTTGCAAGATTTGTTGATAAGGCATGCGTTTGACATGGGTTGCATAACGGGCGTGAGCTTAAACCCTGGGCTACTCTCCATTGAATTCCCTGAGAATCGATTCCACAAAGCAAGGAGTGATACTTTGGAGGCAGCTTTTTACAGATATGTAATGCCTGATAGTCTTTGGAAGTTTCAAAGTTGGCTTCAGATTGGGAAAGAGAAGAAACGGAGTGATGCTTGGAAGGCTTTTGATGATCTTTTAGCACAATTTATATCGACCCAACGCCACAAATCCAACAAGTCAGTGGCATCATCAGGCTCAAATGAAGAGAATGATTTCAATTCCTTGAACCGTTACCTGAAAGGACATGAGATAACAGGCCCAACACCAAAAGACAGTCTTATAAGAGACAACCTTATAAATTTTTTGTTTGCCAGTGTAGATACTTACAGTTAACTCTCGCTTGGTTCTTCTATCTCATCTCCAAGGCACCCATGGTTGAAAACAAGATCTGAGAAGAAATAAAGAGACACTTATCAATGAAACAAGTGGAGGGAAGCTTGCAAATACCATCCAACTACGACGAGTTGAGTAAGCTAACATATCTTCATGCAGCACTGTGCGAAACCCTAAGGTTATATCCACTGATTTCGTTCGAATTCAGAACAAGTACAAAGCAGGACTTTCTTCCCAGCGGTCATCGGGTGGGTCAAAACAGCCGAATCATAATTGCAATACATGCAATGGGAAGGATGGAAAGCTTATGGGGAGAAGATTGCTTTGTGTTCAAGCCAGAAAGATAGATTGGTGAAAATGGGAAGATTAAACAAGAGTCGCCAACTAAATTTAGCGCATTCCTTGCGGGGCCGAGGATTTGTCCAGGGAAAGAGGTGTCGTTTCTCTTGATGAAGGCTACCGCAACAGCCATCATTCATAACTACAACTTTCATGTGGTGGAAGGGCAGAATATGGGTCCCAAAAACAGTGTGCTTTATCAGATGAAGAAGGGGTTAATGGTTAGGGTTATGAACGGATGGAGTTAAGGAATTTGCAGGGTTAAAGTGGTAATTAAGAAGTGTTACCATATCTGTACTTATACGATCATGTAGTCTCCTAAGTGCTATTTTGTATTAAATAATCTAAGTTGAATCCAATATATACTTTTTACGATGTTGTGTAAGTCAATTTAATTGTCCTAATTTTATCAAGTTTGAATGAAAAATCCAATGTCACCATTAGGTAGTTGATGTTTTTACTGATTTTTTTAACATGACATGATAAGTCATTAAAAAGGTGATATATTTTAAGTTAACCTGGGATAATGTTTTTTATCAATTAAAAATTGCACTCGATGAAAAAGGACTTCAGGAAATAGGAGCGTCACATTATTCTCTATATTTTTTCAATTATTTAATAATATTTGAGTAATTTTTTTCATGTCATTAACACATAATTTTGGTAATTATTTTAAAAATCTTAAATTTTGAATCCGAACCCTAAATCCTAAACCTTAAATCTCAAACCTCAAATCCAAACACCAACCTTGAATCCCGAACTTTGAATCACGAACTTGGTCTTTAATTCAGGATTCGTGTTTTGAGTTTGGGGTTTGAATTCGGCTTTAAGGTTTAGGGTTCGAGGTTCGAGGTTCGAGTTCAAAATTTAAGGTTTAGGATTTAAGATTTAGGTTAAAAAATTATCAAAATTGTGTATAAATGACATGGATAAAATTACTGAAATATCATTAAATAATAAAAATATAGTGTGACACAAGCACATTCATCTTTTGGGGAAAAGAGGTATTCAAAAAAGCAGTCATTTAGTTGCTCCTTACTTACATTATGTCGGTGTTTTTGATGCCTAAATCGATTCTTGATGTGGGGTTGGGTGTCACTCGATGATTTTGGTAGGTGGGAGATAAGGAAGAAAGAGGTTGGGTGATGTTAGCTTGGGAACATCTTCGTAAACCGAAAGGCATGGGGCGATTGGACATTACAGATCTTCAACGTTTCAATTAGCAATGTTAGATCTTTTAAGTTTGGAGATTGGTGCACCACAAGGACATGTTATGCTATTGAGTGCTTATATGTACTTCCTTGATGGTGACATTTCCGTAAGCTATGGAGAAATCTTCATTTGCCTGGCCTTGTATTTTACCTGAGTTTCTAGAGTAGGTAATTGATACATAATTTTGGTAATTGTTTTAAAAATTTTAGACTTCGAATCTAAACCCTAAACTCTAATCTTCAAATCTTGAATCATAAATCTTAAATCTTAAATTTCACACCCTAAATTTAGGCCTAGAAGTTTCGAGGGTAAAATAGAAATTTTGGACTTATGTGTTTGAAATTTCATTAAGTTAGGTAATCGAAAATATTTTCGATAATGACTATTAGAAAATTAAGTCAATTTTTAAAAATGAATTTTAAATAGCTTTAATTTTGAAAATAGGGTTGATTTGTGAAAGAGTCAAAATTAAAATTTTTTATGAAGGAATTTGATCAAACTTTAAATTTCAAGCCAAAAAAACCCCATTATCCAACTATTTCAAGTAAAAACAACTCCAAATATAGTATTTGTTATCTCTTGTTCTCTCTTACTATTTCAATCTCTTTTAAACATCAACTCCTAATTTCCTTTAAATTCTAATAACTCTAAAATCTTAAATGCCTATAAAAACCAAGAGAAACATCCAAAAACCTTTATCACCTTCATCATCTTCATCATCTTTTCCAAACGTGGGTTTTTTCAGATTCATGTCAAAGCTCGTTTTTCTTCAAGCAAAGGTAACCAATCGTTTTCCTATGAGTTTAAAATGATATATAGTCATCTAAACTAAGTTTTTAGCCATTAAGATGCAAGTTTTGAATAAAAGCCGAAAATGGGTCTTTAATGGTGAAATTCGTGTTTGTGTATAAAAACTTGATATTAAAGTGTTTTTCAACTTGTTTTAACATGATTAGAAGGTTTCTAAAATTTCTTTGAAGTTTCATTTATATTCCTTAAGTTTTAATGAATTTTCGTCATTATAACCATTATATATCGAAAATATTCGATATTTTAAAATGTGTAGTTTTGTGTGGCTTAAAGGTTTAAAATTATCGTGGGTAAATATGTAGATGAACGGAATTCATTTCATGCAAAAAAATTAAATGTAGACCGAGATATTAGAATTTAAAGTTTATTACGGTTTTGGTTTAAGAAAACATAGCTTAAGCTATTGTTTATGACTGTATGAGATATGTGGATGACTGATTTTTGGTTGTGTATGTGTGTAATATGTGTGGTTGAAACGTTGGAATGGATAGAACCTTCAACAAGAAAAGATAATTGCAAGGGAAAGCTCGGGTTTTTAAAGAAAGTGTATTTGAGAATTTAGAGATAGCCTAAACCCCTACTCTATATTCCGGGTGTAAATTTTCTTATACCTATGCTCAATTATTAATGTGATTTATGCTTAAATATTAATATGATTTGTACTCAAATATTATTGTGATTTATGCTCAAATATTAATGTGATTTATACTTAAATATTAATGTGATTTGTGCTTAAATATTAATGTGAATTGTGCTTAAATATTAATATGATTTGTGCTCAAATATTAATGTAATTTATCGTCACACTCCAGAACTGAGCCTAGAAGTTTTAAGCGTAGTTTAGGAATTTTAGCATATATGTGTTCAGAATTTTGTAAGGTTGGTAATCAGTAATGTTTTCGACAATGACTATTAGAATATTAAATCAATTTATAAAAATGAGTTTTAAATAGCTTTAATTTTGAAAATAGAACTGATTTGTAAAAGAGTTAAAATTGAATGTTTTTATAAAGTAATTTAACCAAACTTTAAAAATCAACCTAAAAACCACTTTTTCAGATATATTTTTCACCTTAAAAACCCCCTAGTATTTGTGTTTGTCATCCTTGCTCTTCCATTTCTCCCAATTGATTTATAGTTCTAACTCTTAATTTCCTTTGAATTCTAATAACCATAAAATTTTAAATGCCTATAAAAAGCTAAAAAAAACACTCAAAAACCTTCATCATCTTCATCATCTTATCCAAACATGGGTTTTTCAAATTTGTTTCAAAGATCGTTTTTCTTCCATCAAAGGTAACCAATCATCTTTCTATTAGTTTTAAATGATATATAATCTCTTAAACTGAATTTTTAGCCATTAAAAAACATGTTCTAAATAAAAGCCAAAAATTGGGTCGGTAATGGTGAATTTCGGGATTGTGGATTAAAACTTGGTTTGAAAGTGTTTTTCAACTTGTTTTAACATTATTAGAATGTTTCTAAAGTTACTTTAAAGTTTCATTAAGTATTTGTCGAGTTTTAATGAATTTTCGTTATTATAGCCATTATGTGTCAAAAATATTCGGTATTTTAAAAACGTATAGTTTTATATGGTTTAAAGGTTGGGAATCAGTCGTGGGTAAATATGTAGATGAACGAAATTTATTTCATGTGAAAAGAAAAGGTTAAGTGTAGGCTATATTAGAATTTAAAGTTTATTAGGTTTACGGTTTTTATTTAAGAGAACATAGTTTAGGCTATTGTTTATGACTGTATAAGATGTGTGGATGACTGATTTTTGCTTGTGTGTGTGTGTGTAATATGTGTGGTTGAAACGTTGGAATGGATAGGACATTCAACAAGTAAAGATAAATGCAAAGGAAAGCTTGTCTAAGCTTTCGGGTTTTTAAAAAAAACGTATATTTGACAAGTGTTTTGGAATCACTACTCGTAAACGATTCATTGTGTATTTGGAAATCTAGAGATAGCCTAAACCCCTACTTTAAATTCCGAGTGTAAGTTTTCTTATACCTATGCTCAAATATTAATGTGATTTGTGCTTAAATATTAATATAATTTATGCTCAAATATTAATGTGATTTATATTTAAATATTAATATGATTTATACTTAAATATTAATGTGATTTGTGCTTAAATATTAATGTGATTTGTGCTTAAATATTAATATGATTTGTGCTCAAATATTAATGTGAATTGTGCTCAAAGATTAATATGATTTGTGCCTAAATATTAATGTGATTTATTGTCATACCCCGAAATTATGCCTAGAAGTTTTGAGTGTAATTTAGGAATTTTAGCCTATATGTGTTCGGAATTTTGTAAGGTTGGTAATCAGTAATGTTTTCGACAATGACTATTAGGATATTAAATCAATTTCTAAAAATGAGTTTTAAATAGCTTTAATTTTGAAAATAGGACTGATTTGTAAAAAAAGTTAAAATTGAGAGTTTTTATAAAGTAGTTTTATCAAACTTTAAAAATCAACCTAAAAACCACTTTTTCACTTATACTTTTCACCTTAAAAACCCCAAGTATTTGTGTTTTTCATCCCTTGCTCTTCCATATCTCCCAATTGATTTATACTTCTAACTCCTAATTTCCTTTGAATTCTAATAATCATAAAACTTTAAATGCCTATAAAAAGCCAAGGAAAACACCAAAAAAATTTCATCATCTTCATCATCTTCTCCAAACGTGAGTTTTTCTGAATTTGTTTCAAAGATCGTTTTTCTTCTATCAAAGGTAACCAACCATTTTTCTATTAGTTTTAAATGATATCTAGTCTCTTAAACTGAATTTTTAGCCATTAAAATGAATGTTTTAAATAGAAGTAAAAAATTGGGTCGTTAATGGCGGATTTCGAGATTGTAGATTAAAACTTGGTTTTAAACTGATTTTCAACTTGTTTTAAAATTATTAGAAGGTTTCTAAAGTTACTTTGAAGTTTCGTTAAGTATTTCTCGAGTTTTAATAAATTTTCGTTATTATAGCTATTGTGTGTCAAAACTATTCGGTATTTTAAAAACGTATAGTTATGTGTGGTTTAAAAGTTGGGAATCAGTCATAGGTAAATATGTAGATGAATTGAATTCGTTTGATGCGAAAATATTATGTGTAGACCGAGATATTGAAATTTAAAGTTTACTAGGTTTAAGGTTTTGGTTTAAGAGAACATAGCTAATTAGGCTATTGTTTATAACTATATTAGATGTGTGGATGACTGATTTTTGCTTGTATATTTGTGTGATATGTGTGGTTGAAGTGTCGGAATCGATAGGACCTTCAACAAGCAAAGATAAAGGTAAAGGAAAGCTAGTCTAAGCTTTCGAGTTTTTAAAGAAAGCGTATATTTGGTGAGTGTTTTGAAATAGCTACTCATAGACGATTCAATGTTTATTTGGAAATTTAGACATAACCTAAACCCCTACTCTAGATTTCGAATGTCAATGTTCTTATATCTATGCTTAAATATTAATATGATTTATGATTAAATATTAATGTGATTTGTGCTTAAGTATTAATATGATTTATGCTTAAATATTAATGTGATTTGTGCTCAAATATTAATGTGATTTGTGCTTAAATATTAATATGATTTGTGTGCTCAAATATTAATGTGATTTGTGCTTAAATATTAATATGATTTGTGCGCAAATATTAATATGATTTGTGCGCAAATATTAATGTTCTTTATGCTTAAATATTAATATGATTTGTGCACAAATATTAATGTGATTTATGCTTAAATATTAATGTGATTTGTGCTTAAATATTAATATGATTTGTGCTCAAATGTTAATATGATTTGTTCTTAAATATTAATATGATTTATACCTAAATATTAATATGATTTGTGATTAAATATTAATGTGATTTGTGCTTAAATATTAATGTAACACCCTCTAACCCTAAACCATCGTCGAAACAGGGTTACAAGGTATTACCAGACATATCGGACAATTTACAAATAATAAATAAATAATTAATGAACATACTATAAAATAATCATAAAGTCCCTTAATTGGACTCTCGAGGTTCAAAATATGTATTAGAGGGGAATTGAGACTTATTCTGGTGCTCTATAGATTTTTTGTAAATTTTTTTTTCAAACTCGATATAACCCCCTTTATAAACATCCAACCTTCCCTACAAATTTCAACCAGCAACCAAAACAATTTATACTCAAATTCACCTAAATCATAATCAATTCATTAACATATTAATTTTAATAATTAAACATTCTTAATATTACTCAAAATTTACTAATAACTTTATTCATTTTTCATTCAAACTTAATGCCAAATTTTATAATATACTCTTTACCATTTTATTAAACTAATATCAAAATATAGTATATATATATTTTTTACAGCCAACATTACAAGCATATATATGTAACCTATACAACACTTAGTACATGCCACTTTTACCAAAAGTGGAGAATTACATCACCGAGTTTATACTGAGGTCGGGATCGATCTGAATGCTAAACCAGGACCTTAATTTCTACTAACCGTACGCTGAGTATTTCATACTCAGTGGTATTACTATAATTCAAATTATAAATAACCAAATAAATTTCACATAATCAATCATATAATACATGAACACATATTATCTTAATTTACACACCACTTTCATTCCATATCAATATCAAATCAATTTAACCATTTCATTCTCATTTCTCAATTTCATCACATATCACTTTATATGTCTCAATTTTTCATTTCTATTCAATTTTTCTTTTTCACATTGTTTACCCCTATTAACAAGACTCGGACCTTGGTGGATACACGATCCAACCAAACACACCAGAATGGCACCCAATGCCTCATTGAATAGTTCGAAGAAATAAAGTGACACCAGTGTCTCATCGGCCTAGCCGAAGTAAAGTGGTACCCAGTACCTCATCGAATCTATCCGAAGTAAAATAATGACACCTCGTGTCTCATCGACTCAAGGTCGAAGTATCCATGAACTCTTCCAATCCTATGGCATGCCAACTATAACTAACTCAACCCAACTAGTTAATAGAGATTTTCAATTTACAATTCATATCACTTTCAATTCCAATTTCACTTATTGAATATAAATATCGAAATAAACATTAAATAATGAATAATTCAAATTATAATAATACAAACCCGGATTTCGTGATTACTCCTCGATAACTTTCTCCTTTCCTTTTTGTGTCGATGCTTCGAGTTCTTTGCTAGCTACGAAAATAATAATAATTTACGCCATTAATTACAGGACTAATTTATAATAATAATTGAATTTCTATCCAATTTATACCCTAATTCCTATTTAATCCTAATTAACTCATTTATTTATTTTTTCTCAATTCATACTTTATTTTTATTCAATTTCCTTCCATATTCTACTTAACTATTTAATGTTCATAATAAAACCCTAATTTAAAATTTCTTTCAATTTAATCCCTCTATCACAAAATTTATAGCTTCTTTTACAATTTAATACCTTTATCAATGCTAACTTGAAATTCATTCAATTAAATCCCTAATTCACTATTTTGTTCAACATGAACAATGTTAAAAAACCTTAAAACTTCCAAGACCTCAACTTAATTTCATCAAAACTTTGTTCTAAAGCTTCTAAAACATCTAATTTAAGAGAAAGGGGCTTAATTGACTTATCAATTAAAGATTAAAGCTTCAAAATTCTAGTTTCTCCTTTTTCTTTTTCCTTCCCTTTTCTCCTTTCTATTTTCGTTTGAGCTTCTGTTCTGTTCTTCTATTCCTTCTTCTGTTTCTTTTTATTTTCTTTATTCTTTTATATTATATATATATATATATATTAGTTAGTAATAATATTAATAAATTATAAATATCTATTTACTTAAATAATAAGTAAATTAATATTTATTTTACAAATATACAAATATAATTTTTACACATGTATATTTTACTATCATACATTTGGTTTTAATTTATATATATTTCATTAATCTAA
Source organism: Kokia cookei (assembly GCA_039519145.1). NCBI lineage: Eukaryota > Viridiplantae > Streptophyta > Magnoliopsida > Malvales > Malvaceae > Kokia > Kokia cookei. The sequence continues at coordinate 37,629,457 of CM076903.1, forward strand.
TAAAACAATACCAATTAAATAATAATTTATATTATTATATTCTAATATTAATTAATAATAACTTAAATTATGAAAAATCTTTAGATATTTCTCATTGTTTGCCGCCTCAAATTATGCAATAGGCATAATTCCATTTTAGTCCTTATTTCTTTCTTTTAATCTATAATTAGGCTTTCACCCCTTATTCAATTTAGTCCTTTTACTAACTACTCTAAATTAAACTAAAGTCACCTAATCAAAGCCTAATTAAACACACTACTAAACTCATAATTACTCCTAATATTATTTACGAACTCGGTTTACTAAGACGGAGGCCCTATAACTCACTTTTTCTGTGCCCGTGAATTTAGGTCATTACAATTAATGTGATCTATGCTTAAATATTAATATGATTTGTGCTCAAATATTAATTTGATTTGTGCTCAAATATTAATGTGATTTATGCTTAAATATTAATGTGATTTGTGCTTAAATATTAATATAATTTATGATTAAATATTAATGTGATTTGTGCTTACAGAATTAAGATGTGATATTGTGAACAAACATGAGATGTTGTGACATATGCTATAAGCTTATGATGACTGTTGTGAAAGTGAATATGGGGTATGTTCTTCATGCCACGTGACTGATTATATTGTGATAATAAAGTGAATATGCGGTGAATAATAATAATAATAATGTGAATATTTTGGTTTTGTGATCTTATGAGACCTTTAGATATAGTTGGCATGCCATAAGATTGTGAGTACTCATGTTTGTGTTATATGTGGGGTGCTGAGGCCTGTGGACATGTTGAAGAGATAAGGAAATGTGAGCTATGCTCCATTCAACGAGATATGTTTGGTGTGTTGGAGAGTGTTAGCTATATGCTTCACTTATGAGATATGTTTCGACTCTATGAGCCCAGTGTTGGTGTGTTGTTGATCCGTGTATCCAATGTGTGATGATAGAGCTCACTATATGTCTCATAGTCTTAAAAGCCAAATTATCATAAACTTTGTTTGATTGTGATTATGAATATGCAATGAATATATGATAGAAATATGTAATAATAATATGGATATTTTGGCTATGTGATCTTATGAGACCTTTGGATATAGTTGGCATGCCATAAGATTGTGAGTACTCATGTTTGTGTTATATGCAGGGCGTTGAGGCCCAGGGACATGTTGGAGAGATAAGGGAATGTGAGTTATGCTTCATTTACCAAGATATGTTTGGTATGTTGGAGAGTGTTAGCTATATGCTTAACTTATGGGATATGTTTCGACTTTATGAGTCCACTATTGGTGTGTTGGAGATTCGAGTATCCAAGGTAATGATAGAGCTCACTATATGTTTCATAGTCTCAACAGCCAAATTATTATAAACTATGTTTGATTGTTATTATATGTGTATATGACTGAATATGCTTGTATCTGAATAACGTGTGCTGAAATTATGTGTAAATAAATCTAAGAGAGATGATATGAATATGGTGTATGATTGTTGGGTTAATGCATGATGATCGCTTATGTAGTGGTTATTCTAGGCACTCACTGAGCTTGTTAAGCTCATCCATTCATTTTAACCCTTTCAAATACTTAGTATCGATGTGAGTGGTGTGGTCTCGAGGGTGATCCAAGCTAAGCCGACCATTTTACTTTTATTAGTAGGTTTATAAGTTATTTATGTTTTAAGAACCTAAGACAATGTGTTAGACAATATGGTGAACTTATATTGGTTTTTTGTTATGTTCTTTTAGCTATTTGCATGCCATTATAGACTTGAAAATATGACATTTGAGACATTTTGAGGTGTGTTTAGGGTTTAGGGTTCGAGGTTTGGGTTTAAAGTTTAAGGTTTAGGTTAAAAAATTACCAAAATTATGTATCAATGACATGGTAAAAATTACTGAAATATCATTAAATAATAAAAATCTGGTGTGACATCTTATAGGGGAAAAGCGGTATTTAAAAAAGTGGTCATTCAATTGCTCATTACTTACGTTATGTAAGTGTTTTTTATGCCTAAATCGGTTCTTGAAGGGGTGTTGGGTGCCACTCGACAATTTTGGTGGGCGGGAGATAAGGAAGTGTCACAGATCACGCACCAAGGCCCGAGACCAGCAAGCATCAAGCTGCCCAAGAAGCACTCCATAGCATCTTGGGCTTATCACTACCAATCAGAATTGGCCCAACACTTGGGATTGAAAAGCCTTGCAAAGTAGATATGACAAGTAGAACATAATCAAGCATATTCCCTTTTGATTCTTTCCATATCCTTGGTAATCTCTTATCTTAGGAATGTTTGATTAGAATTCCTTAGATTAAGGGATATTATAGATATCATTGTATCTCAACCGTCAATGTACTCTAATCTTAACCGTTGGATGTAGGGGGCTTCAACTATAAATAGACGCTTACCCCCACCTCATTTACGCACTTTATTTTTGAGGAATATACAAAGCATTCACTCAAATTTCTTCCTTGTCTTTTGTTTTGCCTTTTCTTTCAGAGTTCTTTTGCTTCTACAAGGATCTAAGCACTTTAGCTTTGATCAGTTTCAGGCTTACTTAGGCGTTGCTTTGATCAAGAAGCGTCTAAGGTCACACGCTCCAAGTATCAAGTTTTAGAAACGTGACAAGTGATATCCGAGCCTGTTCGAGTGAGAGAGATGGCACCACAAAACTCAAGCGAAGTTCCAATAACTAAACAAGAGACTCGTGCTGCTGTTGAGAAGAAGAAGAGAGAGAGTTCTAGGGACATCATTTCAGCCTTGGAAAGAAGGGTCGTTAGACTTGAAGATTCCATGAAGGAATTCAATGAGGCCCAAGAAAAGACAGATCGTACTTTGAGAGAGTGGGTTCTCTTAAAGAATAAGTCATGGTTGTGGTTTAAGGACTTCTCAACGACATGTATGAGAAGTAGTAAGGGAGGCTACCAAGGCCGAGTTGGTGAAAGATATCAAGGATCTCTGAAGTGAGCTTGCCATTTACCACAGAGCCATAAAGAATGACATGATGGCAGAAACAGTGACATCCACACCTAAGATTGATGTCCCAAAGCCAAAGATGTATGCAGGGACACAATCGGCCCAAGATGTTGAGAATTTCATTTGGGCCATGTTGCAATACTTTCGAGTCATGGGGGTCAAGGACGAAGCAACAATGGTAAACACTGCTTCTGTCTATTTAACTGATATCGCTCTTTTATGGCGGCGACATAGGTGCTCCGAGAAGGAGAACGGGGAAATTCCCATTGTAACATGGAGTGAGTTCCAGTTCGAGTTCAGGGAATAGTTCTATCCCAAAAATGCGCAACTAAAAGCTCGTGCGAAATTGTTACAACTCAAGCATGATGGCTCAATCCAAGACTATGTCAAGCGATTCACGGAGCTTAAGCTTCAAATCCCAAAGTCGGGCGACGAAGAAGGATTCTTTACCTTCAATGATGGACTCCAAGGATGGGCCAAAATAGAGTTGAAGCGGATGGGGTCCAAGAGCTTTTCAAAGCCTTGTCCGCAGCTGAGTCCATTACCAATTTCGAGATCAAAAGGTCCGAGTCTTCCAAACCAAAGCCAAAATTCAAAGGCAATGGTGGGGTAGACAAGGAAAGACCAGCCAAGAAGGGGTCTGAGAAGCCGACAGGTAGTAATATCAAGTTTCGTAAGCCTTGGGAGAAGAGCTTTTCAAGTGCTACAATTGTGGAGGCAAGCACTTGTCAAGGAACTGCCCTCAAAATGAAAAAGTCGCCACCATCCAAGGGAAGGATGCCGAAGAGAAGGAGACCCCTAAGCTTGACTACATCATTAGCACCATGGAAGTTAAGAAGAGTCATAAGTAGAAGGGACTGATGTTCGTGGACATCACTGTGGTAGGCCAAAAGATGAGCGCGCTGGTGGACACCGGTGCCTTAGAATTGTTCGTGTCCTAACGGGCTACCAAGTGACTTGACCTTCATGTTGAGAAGGCAAGTGGGTTTTTTAAAACCATTAATTCCAAAGAGGCTCCGATTGCGTGAGTGGGAAAAGGAGTCATGCTAGACCTTGGAGGTTGGACCAGTAAGGAAAATATCAAGGTAATCCCTCTAGATTACTTTGATTTCGTGATTGGGCTTAATTTCCTTGATCGGGTTAATGCGTTTCCCGTTCCCTTTGTCGATTGTTTGTGCATTCTTAATCCAAAACATCAATGCATTGTTTCGGTAACCCGAGAGGTCGGAGTTGGAGCCAAGATGCTATCAGTCATCCAGCTTAGCAAAGGCGTACGCAAATAGAAACCAACCTACTTAGTTGTATTAGTTGATGAGCAACCTACATGTTCGTTGAGGTCCCGGAAGAGGTGGGACAAGTATTGGAAGAATTCAGAGATGTGATGCCTGCCGAGTTGCCCAAAAGCTTGTCACCAAAGAGGGAGGTGGATCACAAGATAGAACTCGTGTCAAATACGAAACTACCCGCTAGAGCCCCTTACCGAATGGCTCCACCCGAGTTATAGGAGTTGCGCAGACAGTTGAAGGAACTCCTAGATGCAGGATATATCCGACCATTCAAGGCACCCTTTGATGCATCGGTACTCTTTCAAAAGAAGCATGATGTGACGCTTCAAATGTGTATCGACTATCGAGCTTTGAACAAGCTCACTGTGAAGAACAAGTACCCGATCCCGCTCACTGTCGACTTGTTCGACCAACTTAGTGGTGCAAGGTGGTTCACTAAGTTAGATTTGAGCTCCGAATATTTTCAAGTTCGAATAGCCGAAAGAGATGAACCAAAGACTGCTTGTGTGACATGCTATGGTTCGTATGAATTCTAAGTGATGCCCTTCAGTCTCACGAATGCTCCTACCACTTTCTGCACCCTCATGAACAAGGTATTACAACCCTTTTTTGATCAATTTGTTATTGTCTACCTTAATGATATTGTGATCTATAGCAGGACACTTGAGGAACATTTGGGGCATTTACAAAAGGTGTTCAAAGTCTTGCGAGAGAACGAGCTTTACGTCAAAGAAGAAAAGTGCTCGTTTGCCCAAAATGAGGTCCCTTTCCTAGGCCACATTATTGGAGGTAGTAAGATTCGAATAGATGAGGCCAAAATTCGAGCAATTGAAAATTGGGAGCCACCAACCAAGGTGACAAAATTGAGATCCTTCTTGAGACTAGCCAACTACTACCGAAGGTTCGTCAAAGGCTACTCCAAAATAGCCACACCATTGACCGAGTTAATAAAGAAGGACAAGGCGTGGGATTGGAGCATCGATTGCCAACAAGCCTTTGTAGAATTGAAGAAGACCATGGTGAGTGAACCAATATTGATGTTGCCAGATGACACCAAGCCTTTCGAGATCTACACCGATGCTCCGACGTTACCATTGGTATGCGAGAAAGACATCCAGTTACCTTTGAAAGCTGAAAGCTCAATGAGACTGAGAGGAGGTACACGATCCATGAGAAGGAAATGACTGCAGTAATGCATTGCTTGTGCACTTGGCAACACCACATACTTGGGTCCAGGTTTGTGGTATACACAAACAATGTTTCCAATAGTTATTTTCTAACCCAAAAGAAGTTGTCTCCAAAACAAGTCCGATGGCAGGAATTTCTTACAGAATTTGATTTTTTCATGGAGTACAAACCAGCGAAGGTGAATTCCGTTATCGATGCTCTAAGCCGAAGGTACAATATAGAGTTTGTAAGCTTTCCACAGAGACAACTATTAGAGCGCATTAAAGAGGGGTTGTCACATGACCCAACAGCTAAAATGCTCATCGATTATGCCAAAGAGGGGAAAACCAGAAAGTTTTGGCTCGAAGGGGACTTATTGTATGCTCGAGGACATCGCCTCTATGTGCCTTAAATTGGAGAATTACGCAAGGGGCTCATGAGGGAATGCCATAATTCCAAGTGGACGGGACATCCAAGGATGAATTGGACATTGGCACTGATTGCAGAGAACTATTATTGGCCACACATGGGCACAGATATTGAAGCCTATGTGAAGACTTGTCTTGTGTGCCAACAAGACAAGATAGAGATGAAGAAACCAGCGGGACTATTGCAGCCATTGTTCATTCTCGAGCGACTATGGGAAAGTGTTTCCATGGACTTTATTGTCGATTTTCCCAACACTGACGGCTTGTCAAGCATTATGGTTGTTGTTAACAGGTTTTCGAAGTATGGGACGTTCATTCCAGCGCCCAAGGTGTGTCCAACCGAAGAGGCAGCTTGTTTTTTCCTCAAGCACGTGTCAAATATTGGGGAGTGCCAAAGATAATTATCAGTGATCGAGACACACGATTCACGGAAAGGTTCTGGACCTAGTTATTCAAGCTAATGGGATCAAGCTTGAACTTTTCAACAAGTGTTCACCCCCAAACCGACGGGCAAATCGAGCGAGTGAATGCACTCTTGGAGATCTACTTGAAGCACTATGTAAGTGCAACACAGCGCGACTGGCCAAAACTGTTAGATGTGGCTCAGTTTTCTTACAACTTGCAACGGAGCGAGGCCACAAACCAAAGTCCGTTTGAGATCATGACAGGGCAATGATCGCTTATACCCAACACGGTTGTTATCAGGTATGAGGGGCCGAATCCAGCAGCACACAAGTTTGTCACAGAGTGCAAGAGCATCATGACTTAGCCCGAGCTTGTTTACACAAGGCAGGGAAGCGAACCAAGAAATGGTTAGATTGAAAACGTAGGGACAAGAATTTCCAGGTTGGTGATCTAGTCCTTGCCAAATTGACTAGGATCTTGCGTAACCCAATCGTGCACAAAGGGCTTGTGTGAAGATACGAGGATCCGTTCTGAGTTGTGAAACGGGTAGGCTCTATGACCTACCGATTGGAGTTGCCACTGACCATCCGAGCTCATCTAGTGTTCCATGTTAGGCTACTCAAGCCTTACCATCAAGATGAGTCAGATCCGGATCGAGGTAAATCACACCGAGCGCCAATCGGAGTGAAGATCTCCTATGAGAATGAAGTTCGAGAGATCCAAGCAGAGAGAGTTATTCAACGACCAGGTTACCGCCCAAGGAACGAATATTTTGTTTAGTGGAAAGGACTCTCCGACAGTGAGGGTAGTTGGGAACTAGCCAAGGACCTATGGCAATTCAAAGACCAAGTAGACATATACCATGCTAATTGAGTGACGAGGGCGTCACTATATTCAGTGGGGGAGAATGTCAAGGACAGCGCACCAAGGCCCGAGACTAGCACGCATCAAACTGCCCAAGAAGCACTCCACAACATCTTGGGCCTATCACCTCCAATCAGAATTGGCCCAACACTTGGGATTGAAGAGCCTTGCAAAGTAGATATGACAAGTATCACATAATCAAGCATATTCCCTTTTAATTCTTTCCATATCCTTTGTAATCTCTTATCTTAGGAATGTTTGATTAGAATTCCTTAGATTAAGGGATATTATAGATATCATTGTATCTCAACCTTCGATGTACTCTAATCTTAACCGTTGAATGTAGGGGGCTTCAACTATAAATAGAAGCTTACCCCCACCTTATTTACACACTTCATTTTTAAGGAATATACAAAGCATTCACTAAAATTTCTTCCTTGTCTTTTATTTTGCCTTTTCTTTCAGAGTTCTTTTGCTTTTGCAAGGATCTAAGTACTTTAGCTTTGATCAATTTCAGGCTTACTTAGGCATTGTTTTGATCAAGAAGCGTCTAAGGCCGCACGCTCCAAGTATCAAGTTTTAGGGACGTGACAAAAGGAAGAGGTTGGGCGACGTTAGCTTGGGAACATCTTTATAAACATAAAGGCATGGGGCAATTGGACTTTAGAGATCTTCGACGTTTCAATTAGCAATGGTAGATCGTTAAGTTTGGAGATTGTTGCACCACAAGGACATGTTATGCTATTGGGTGCTTATATGTACTTCCTTGATGGTGACATTTTTAGTCCGTAAGCTATTGAGAAATCTTCATTTGCCTGGTCTTGTATTTTACCTGAATTTCGTGAGTTGGCAAGTGGTTACTTTTGGCAGGCGGTAATGAGTGCTTCAATCCAGATTTGGCATTATCAATAAGGACTAGAGAGTTTGGACGGGCGGTCTTTGAGTTACAGTGGAGTCTTGTTAAAGAGGTAGTGTGTGATTTGTTCAGTGGGAATGGTGGCGAATGGGATAGGGACTTGGTTAGACAAATTTTCACGTCGGCAGAGTTAGACAACATTCTTTCTGTCCTAGTGGTAAGTCCTAGTCCACCTGATAATCACGTTTGGTGGCACTTCCCAACCGATTTCTGTTCCTTCAAGTCGAATTATAATGGCTCTTGCTTAAAAATGCGAGAATGGGGCCTCACCATTTCTATTAGAAGGCTATTTGGAAGGTGAAAACTTTCCCTAAAATTAATGTTCTTGATTGCTGCATTAGTCATGAACTGTTTGCCTACAACAACTAAGATTGCATCCACCCCCTTTTCATTAATGCTAACTGCCAAAGATGTGGGTACTCGAGTAAGACCATGTTGCATGCCTTACATGACTACCGAATATCCCGTGATACTCTTATTTTAGTTGGATTCAACAATGCGTTGTTGAATTGTTACACAGTTATGCGTTGTTGAAGAAAACAAAAGAGAATAAAAAAAAGAAAGTTAAAAAACATAAAAGAAAATTTAATTGTTCAAATCGAAAAATATATGAGAATCAATTGTACAATTTATCCTAAAATTTTTTGTTTGAAATGATGATTTAATGTGCCACATCAGCTTATCGATACACCGTTAACAGCAAATAATGACTCAATGACTAAAATATTACAACAGATTAACATAAATGAAATATTACAACAGATTAACATAAATGACTAAAACATAACATTTTAAACATAAATAACTAAAATATGATTTAAAATAAACAAACGTAACATTTTGAACTTTTCATTTCACAAAAATTGAACCCCAATAAGTCTATAGTAGCAAAAGCATCTTCCAAAATGGTATCTTGCGTCGCACCAACCCCATCAAAACTGATTTAATTCCAACATTTATCATTTAATAACATTTTGTACACAAATACTATATTATAATTTGACCCGTATAGTTGCGGACATTGCCGATTTAATTCCTTATATTTTTGGTGTGATATTTTTACTATAAGGAATAACATGTTTATAGGCAGTCGATAAGTTACACAATTGGTTATTCAACTTTCATAAGTTTTCATTTTGTGCATTGAGAAATAAAAATTTTAATTTTAGGCATTGTTGTTAAAATCATTTTCATTTTAGTCATTGTTGTTAAAAAATGTTTTCAATTTAATCATCCACCATTTAGACAATGTTATTGTACACACATTTTAGTCACTCAATTAACTTTAGTAAATTTTCAATTTCATCACCTATCTTTATCTTCTTCTTTTTTTAATTTTTTAGAATTAATTTTAGTCTTTTTAGTAAAAAGAAAAACTTGAATTTATAAGAAAAACTTAGGTTAATATATGTTAAGAGGTTTATATTTGAAATTTTAATAAAAGAAAAAACATAAAAAAATATTAAATGATAAATTTAAAATAACATAAAATAATTCTTTTAATTAAAGAATATATAAATAATCGTAAAATGGATTTGAGTTAATCATTTACAAATATTAACATAATTAACAAAATTTAAGACTTGTATTTCTAATTAAGTCGAGCCTGCCTATATAATAACCTGACTCAACACAACATTAGCAGATCTATGAACAGTTGAGTTTAGGGGGGATGATCAAAGATTTAAGCGGAGACTTCAAAAATGAGAGACCTAAAATCTGCCCTGCCCGTGTGGAATGGCCCTGCCTGTGTAGGTCCTAAAATCTACTCAAATTTTCTGATTTTTGCTTGTGTTCGCTCATTTTGCTACCAACTTCTCTCCTAAGTATAGAAATATGAATTTAAAGTATTATGAGCATAAAATTGACCATTTTAAAATTAAATAATCATTCAAAACGCATTAAAAATGAGGTTAAAACATATATAAATTAAAGAGAATTTTTTATCGAGTGGAATTACTCAACAAATTTAAATATAGTTTAAAATGTATAAATACAATGTTAACTAAAAATATTTTTAAAAATCCAACATTATTTCAACATAATTTGTATCGATCCATTTTTGGTGATATCGAAAAATGATAATTCAGGGTCGTAGAAATTTAAATATGAATTCATAAAACCTTACTTAAATATGTTTAATTGGATTTTAAGATGTTAATTAAAGGTGGTGGATTAATTCATAAAGAATTCAAACTTGGAGTTCTATAGAATGAAATATATATATATATATATATAGCCAAGGTATTAAATAAAGGGGAGTTCATATGATAATTAGACCATAATATTTTTAAGTGGACGACTCTAGGCTAGAATTTAATTAAAGACGAGCTTACTACTAAAGACAAATTAGTAATTGAATAAAAGAATGCCTAAACTAATAAAATATGAGGTCTTCTACTTTAATGAGTTTTTTCCACTAAAAAGAAAAATAAAAAGAAATAAATTAAAAGGAAGAAACTCCATTAGAAAGCTTGAGGATTTCGCAAAGAAGGAATTGCATGTAAGTGTTCCCTTAGTATTTTTGCTATGAAAATGGTGCTTTTGTGCACACCAAGATAAAGCCTTTCTAGTTTAAGGAATAAATTTTTCATCATTCAACTGAGTAGCTTTGATTTCTTCAAGCAACACCGGTTTGACTACAAGTTCGGCCAATAAACTACCATCATCATTTAAACTGAGTCGAGCAAACATGGCTTGTAACTCACAAGCTGCCTTTCTACTCAATGCATCCGCTACGATGTTAGCTTCACGGGGATGATAACCAATAACACAATCATAGTCTTTCAAGAGTTCGACCCAACGTCGTTGTCTCAAATTCAACTCTTTTTGAGTTAGGAGATATTTAAGAATTTTGTTATCCGTGAATAAATGATATTTCTCACCATACAAGTAATGTCTCCAAATCTTTAAGGCAAAGATCACTGTCGCAAGCTCTAAGTCATGGGTTGGATAGTTATGTTCGTGAGTTTTCAACTGCCAAGAAGCATACGCAATCACTTTCCTTTCTTGCATCAACGTACAGCCCAACCCATTCAATGATGCATCACTATATACTACGAATTCTTTTCCTGACTCAAGTAAAGCAAAAACCGGTGCCTCTGTCAATAACTGCTTCAACTCATCAAAACTCTCATGATATTTCCTGTTCCAAACAAATTGTGCATTCTTTTGAAGAAGCTTTATCATCGACATAGCTATTTTCGAAAATCCCTTCACAAAACGACGATAATATCCGACTAGGCCAATGAATTTGCGAATTTTCGATACATTCTTAGGTCCTTTCCACTGAACAATTGCTTCTATCTTTTTCGAATCCACACGTATGCCTTCAGATGATATCACATGTCCCAAAAATACCACCTCCGTAACCAAAATTCGCATTTGCTAAATTTTCCGTATAACTACTTCTCTCGTAACACTTGTAGCACAATTCGCAAATGTTGTTCGTGTTCATCCTATGATTTTGAGTAAATCAAAATATCGTCAATGAAAATGACTATGAACTAATCAAGATATGGTTGGAAGATGCGATTCATTAGGTCCATAAATGTTGCTGGAGCATTCGTTAATCCGAAGGGCATCACCAAAAATTCATAATGCCCATAATGAGTCCGAAAGGCTATTTTCGGAACGTCACTCTCTTTTACTTTCAGCTGATAGTATCTCGATCTCAAATCGATCTTAGAAAAAACAAAAGCTCCCTTAAGTTGATCAAACAAATCGTCGGTACATGGAAGGGGATACCGATTCTTAATTGTCAACTTATTTAACTGACAATAATCTATGCAAAGTCGCATTGTACCATCTTTCTTCTTAATTAATAAAATCAGAGCTCCCCAGGGCGATATATACTCAGTCGAATAAATCCATGTTCTAATAAATCTTGCAACTGTACTTTCAATTCTTTCAATTCTGTAGGTGTCATTCAGTACGAAGCTATAGATACTGGAGTTGTACACGGGAACACTTCAATTACAAATTCAACCTCACGAGTGGGTGTTATTCCAAGCAATTCCTCAGGGAACACATCGAAAAACTCGTAAATCATCCGTATTTCAACCTTTTTAGACTCAGAGTTAATAACATAAGCTAGGAAAGCTTCACATCCTTTTTTCATCAATTTCTTTCCTTGAATTGTTGAGATCATTCGAGTCGATCCACTTGATCTAACACCATCAACTTCAATGATCTTTCCACTCTCATTTTGGATCAAAAATATTTTCTTACGGTAATCAAGAACAACTCCGTGTTCAGTCAACCAATTTATACCCAAAATCACATCAAAATCCTCAAAAGGCATAATCAATAATTTTACAGGAAATATTAGTCCTGAATTTCCAATGGACATCGTTTACATACTTGATCTACTAATATAGTTTGCCCCAAAGGACTCGATACTGACATAGCTACTCGTGACATTTTAGTTTTCATACTCCCCGTTTTAATCAATCCCGAATTAATATATGAGTGCAAAGAACCATGGTCTATTAAAGTGTATACAGGTATGAAGTATAAAAGAAAAATATCTGCTACTACATTGGTAGCATCCTCCTCATCACGAGTTCTTACAACATATGCACGAGCTGGTGTTTTGATTTCCAACTGATAAGTATTCGATTCATTTCTCTTCCTTGATCCTCCTCTCAAAACTGATCCTTCTCTACTCGCTCCTCGATCCCATGTAAAAGAAGTAGTTCTCTGAACAACATTAAGCACATTATCTTCGTTCTTTGAACAGTCTCGTGCAAAGTGATCTAATGATCCGCATCGAAAACAACCTCTAGTTAGTTTCCAGCATTTTCACATGTGCTTCTTTCCACAATGCTCACAAGTTTGCATCTCTGAATCTCTATTTGGCCCTTTTACACTACCAACTAACATCGTAGGCTGTCGATCTTGTGTTCTGTTTAGCATAGTTGATCTCGTAACTGATTTTTCGATTCTCGAGTCTCATTGCTACATTTTGGTGCTGAAAATAAATTGGAAGTCCCAAAACATTTTTTAGCAGCACGAATAGGTTCTAGTTTATTGCTCAAACCTAGGGGTTGTTCCACTATTTTTTCTCTTTCTGATAAATCCACAAACTCTTTAATCTTTAAGGCTATAAACTGAGTTCTTATCTTGTCTTTCATGCCTCGCAGATATCTTTTGCAACTTTCTTCTTCTGTTGGGATTATTCCGTGGCATACTTGCTGAGCTGTGAGTATTCTCGTTCATAATATACCATTGACATATTTCCTTGCTTTAACAGAAGGAATTATTGTTTTGTATCCTTCAAGTACAACTCTCTGACATACTTCTTTTGAAATTTTGCTTGAAAGAATTTCCAATCAACTCTTTCTTTAGGAATGTGCCTTGTGGCTATCTGCCACCATGTATAAGCTTTGCCTTGCAACGACACTGCGCAGATAACACTTTCTCAGGAAGTACATTCTAATCATTATAGAGTTCTTATCGTAGATTCCAACCATTACTCAACTACTGACGGATCTACCCCCTTTACTCTCACAAATTCTTTAGCACCGTATCTTCTTATCTCCTTAATAAAAGCTCATTTGACCATAGTTGTTGGCGTCACTTTAAGGTTTACTCTAGTTACCTTTTGAAGGGCTTCAGCAATCATGCGCAATAAATTTGTATCATTTTGACCCTCATTAAAGCCTCTATTATCACTTGCTTGTTATGCACCATCCGATTGCACACTTGGAGTAAGACTCGGCTATATCCAATTCCTTAGTAGATTCATGATCAACATTTTCTTGACTCACCACGTTATTGGATTCGTCTGACATCGTTTAACCTTTTTATATAAAACAAATATTTCATATTAGCACCTACATCTCGACTCTACTATATCTCGACATTGGCATGTACCTCTAGACACAATTACGAGCCCATTTAGCCTAAGAATTGGCTAAACTCGAAAGCTTTGAAATGTAACACCCTTAACTCATAACTGTCACCAGTTTAGGGTCTCGAAGTGCCACAAAGTATTCCACCACATTATTCAACTCCAAGCAATCACATCATTCTTCATAAGTCATTTCATTCACATATCAAATTATGCACTAATACACTTACATTATTACTATTTACAACACAATCCATATGCAACATTACAATCATTCATGGATCACTTTTGAATAATTTTCAACCTTAAAAGAACTAAGGGATTTATCACTAACAAGGACACATGGCCGTGTCCCTGCCCTGTCCTAGGTCGTGTCCCTACTCGAAGATCCATCACACAGTTGTGCCATAAACCATGTGACAGGTCGTGGGTTTATGCAAACAAGCATCACACGCTCGTGGGTTGGACCATGTGTCAGACCGTGTTTCCATTCAAAATTGAGCCACACGACCGTGTGTCTACCTGTGTAATCTGTACTGCACCTAGATATGGCACACGGCCATGTGAAAGCTCGTGTAACAGGCCATGTGCACCCTATTTTACTTCCTCAACAAGGTACCAATCTAGCCTACATTCTTTAGCAAGTTATCCTAAAGTCATTATTTCATCTAAAATACTAACATGTTCTTCCTATCAATAACAAATCCATCTAACCAAATAGGCTATTAAACATGACCATAACTATTGTTGGAACTAATATATAATTGGTTCAAATGCACTCCCTAAACTACCAATTAGGTATATGATATACGTCAATTTTAAACATATGAGAAATAGATGCAAAAAGGTGCTCACTTCCAACACAACCTAAATCAATACAACTAACAAATTACAAAACACAATTAAATCACCAAATCTCCAACATTTAACACAATCATTATGTAACTTTCATTTCAAATAACTAAGATATGCATATATTAACATTTTCATCAAAAGTTAACACATATAATTCACAACCATATCAACCAACTTACATATCAAACAATATTCACAAGTTACTCAAGTACTAAATAACCTAAACACCTGTCCCCTTCTTAGGTACATGCCAAAAAGACAAAAGGAATCATCACTGACTCTGAGTACGAGATGTCGGCTGCGATGTTAATTTGTTATCTACTGAACTTCTAGCCTAAAATCATGAAAATTTAATTACATTAATTAATCATCATTCACATGAACATAACCAATATCTCAACTATAATATTACTTTATATCTTAAAGCCTTAGTTCAAATAAATCTAATTTCCACTCCGTAAGTACTTATACATTAACCAACCTTTCTAGTAATTCAGTCTCTTTATCTTTAACCATTTCCACCAATTCATGGCACCCGGTGCCTAGCGGATAAACCGCGATAAGTGAACCCAGCTCTAGTTGGATCAACCAACGAAATTCGTCAATTCATGGCACCAAGTGCCTAGCAAATAAACCGCATTAAATGAGCCCAGCTCTATTTGGATTAACAACGGTTTTGCGCTCAACGCTAATTGGTTAAACCGATGATCTTGGCACCCAGTGCCTAGCAGATAAATGGCATTAAGTGAGCCTAGCTCTAGCAGATAAATCATAATTCATACTTTCACATTTAGCATAACTAGTTGATATCTTTCAATCTTTTTTTTTTTCCAATATCCCGTTTCGTTGCATTTATACTCTATTTGTTAAAAAAACTATTTTTCTTTTTCTCATTCGAACAATCCCCATTTTACCTCAACCATTTAATTTCTCAACATTAAAAAATATTTTTATTAATCATACCATTTTCCCCAAGTTAAGCTTTTAATTTATTTTATTCAAAACTACCATGTCTTTATTCATTTCTCTTTTTCAACATTCCATTCACATTCATAACAGCCCACATTCGTTTCCCTATGTTCAATTGCTCAAATTTTTTATGTACACTTAAACTACTTAAAATCAACCCCCTTTTTGAGTGTTTAACTATTCATAATTTCATTCACTAACTACATCAAATCTATCAACACTTTCCAAGCTCAAAATATCATCACATTAGCTTCCAAAACATCAATGGCAAACTCAAAAACCTTTGTCATTTTAAAAATTTATTCCCTAAAAACTAGAGAGACTTTATATTGATGAGCACAAAAACACCATTTTCATAGCAAAAATACTAAGGGAACACTTACATGCAATCCTTTCTTTGCCGAAATCCTCAAGCTTTCTAATGGAGTTTCTTCCTTCTCATTTTTTTTCTTTTTCTTTTTCTTTTTAGAGGAAAAATCCCACTAAAGGAGAAGACCTCATATTTTATTAGTTTAGGCATTCTTTTATTCAATTACTAATTTGTCCTTAGTAGTAAGCTTGTCTTTAATTAAATTCTAGCTTAGAGTTGTCCACTTAAAAATATTATGATCAAATTACCATATGAACTCCCCTTTATTTAATACCTTGACTATATATATATCATTCTATAGAACTCCAAGATTGAATTCTTTATGAATTAATCCACCACCTTTAATTAACACCTTAAAATTCAATTCTCTTAACCAACTTATTTGTTACTCTATCTTAATTAATCAAACATATCTAACTAAGGTTTTATGAACTCATATTTAAATTTCTATGACCCTAAATTATCATTTTTCGATATCACCAAAAATGGGTCGTTACATAATTTGTTTCAAAAGATCATTATCTTTAAAAATAA
This sequence comes from Kokia cookei, assembly GCA_039519145.1. Taxonomy (NCBI): domain Eukaryota; kingdom Viridiplantae; phylum Streptophyta; class Magnoliopsida; order Malvales; family Malvaceae; genus Kokia; species Kokia cookei. Next base: position 37,646,081 of record CM076903.1, read on the forward strand.
AAAAGTCAGTCATTTCATATTAATTTTTGGGTATGTGATCTAATGTCAAATGTAGTAGTAGTTAATTCGGTCTATTTTCACATTTAAAGAGATTGTTTCTAGTCAATTTAGTATTTTATATTGCATTTTCAGTATTTAGTAGCTAGTATTAAAATTTAATCAAAATAAGTGTTTTAAACACATTTTGTGAGTGTTGTTAGGGGTGAGTATTCAATCGAGTCGAGTCAAATCATGTCAAAAAATTTCAAGTTTGTCGAGTTGACGAATCTTATTTTAGTAACCGAATTCAATTTGAATTTTTTTCCGAATTGAGTCAAAAAAATTCAAGTCAAGTTAATGAATCTTATTATTTATACTCAATGTTGCATTTACATGAATCGATTAGTTAACTAGTAGACAAAGTACAAGCTTTTAGATTAATTTTGAGCAAAAGAAAAAATGGAAAGTGGGGCGATTCGGGAAGGAAAGTAAGACTAATGGGTAAATATTTATTAAAACGATGTAGTTTTGCCTTTTAAGTTGATAGTTTTGACTTTTAACTTTAGAAAAGGTAAACATTTATCAAAACGATGTAGTTTTGCCTTTTCTTATTTGGATTTTCGGATAACTCGAATTAAGGATGAGCGTTCGGTCGAATCGAGTAAAATTGTTCGAGTTAAATTAGAAAAATTAATGATGTTAAATTAAAATATTGTTAAAATATAACTATTTACATGTTAGAGCACATAACTTTGAAACCATATATATTGAAAAACTTTTTTAAAGAAAAATAATAAAAAATAAGATATTTTAGTATAATAAACTTGAATTATTAATCATTTATTTAAATTCCAAAATTATTATTTGATAAAAATTTTTATATTTTTTTAATTTTTTTTTAAATTATATTTTTTTTAAAATACATAATTTAGAATTTTTATAAATATTTTGAATTTTAAAAATTATTTTCAAATTTTGAAAATTATTTTGATATTTTTTTTTAATTTTTGTTAAGAATGGGACACATTTGCTCTCTTTCAAAATTGACAGGGACCAAAAGGGTATTTATACTATTATGTTATTCAAATTATTTGAGTTATTCGAATTTTAAAATTCAACTTGACTCTAACTCGAAATCTGAAATTTCTTATTCGAGTTGATTCGAATAACTTGATTCAATTAACTCAAAATTCGAATTTTCTTTTTGATTTTTTCAAATCGAATCAGATTTTACTCACCCCTAATTTTTGTGATCTATTAGGCCAACACGGGCCTTAGATAGTTCTAATTTGTGCAATTGAGTGTGTAGGATGATGATTTATAGGCTCAATTAACGTAGGAGCAAGGGACAAGTGACACACAAGCTTCCCGAGCCATCAAAGCATGAAACGGAACCAAGAAGGCACAATTTGTATGTCGTGTCGCGCCATAGACCTTGTATGGCGCGACCTTGGTCGACGTGATGCCCAAGTATACCAAGGCTATTTTCATCTGCACAATCAACTTTATACAATGACGTAGGACGTGTTGAAGACCTAATTCGGGCTGCCAACACTCTTATAAATAAAACCTTAGGGGTTTGATATAACAAAGTTGTCTTAGACGCATCCAAAAATCTTAGTAGTTTAGGAGTAGGATTAGATTAAGTTTTCTTTCAATTTTCATAAACAACTTTGAATATTCTTTTTGGAATCGATTTCGATCTAAGAGTACTTTTATAATATCTAAGTATTTTAGTTTATTTGTCTTTGCAAGCGACGACATTCGTTATTCCAATTGAGAGTTTATCTACTATGTTCTTCATTCGTGTTAATTACATGTTTAGTTCAATTGAGATTAAGATTATGAATAACATGAGTGGTGAAATCCATTAGGAGAGATTAACGAGTGGATGAGGATGTGATTAACGGAGGATTTAGTTTTTTTCGGTAGAATTAGTTGGTTTAAATTACGCATTCCGAAATCCTAGGCTTGATAATCCTATGAAGTAATCATAGGTTAAACGAGGTCGGGAGATAAGCGAGTATCAACCAATTGATTAATCAATTAGAGGTCAAGAGGTAATAATTGATTAATTTATAGCTAATCCACCCTAAAACTTTAATCTGAAGTTTGTTACAACCCCTGAAACGAACTAATCTTCCTGATTGGTTTTATCGATTTAGTTGTTTGTTTGTTTTATTGTTTATTTATTTAATTTCTCATTTCTATTTATTTTGTGGTTTGTCGTAATATAAGATTTAATATTACTATTATGACTTATTATGGTAAAGAGATTTTCATTAGATTTGTTTCATCCTCTCTTGGGTATGATCCTCAGAATACTTTTTGTATTATGTTGTACACCAATACTATATTGCATTTTGCCCTATATACTTACGGACGCCGCTGATTTAATTCCTTATATGTTTGGTGTGATATTTTTACTATAAACAATAACATGTTTATAGGTAGTTGGTAAGTTACAAAGTCGGTTACTCAACTTTATAAGTTTTCGTTTTGCGCATTGAGAAATAAAAATTTTAATTTTAGGCATTGGAGTTAAAACCATTTTCATTTTAGTCATGGTTGTTAAAAAATGTTTTCATTTCAATCACACACCATTTATACAATATTATTGTACACTCATTTTAGTCACTCAATTAACTTTAGTAAATTTTCATTTTCATCACTCATCTTTTTTATTTTTTAGAATTAATTTTAATTTTTTTAGGTAAAAAAAAAAAACTTAAATTTATAAGAAAAACTTAGGTTAATATATGTTAAAGAGGTTTATATTTGAAATTTTAATAAAAGGAAAAAGTTATGAAACTATTAAATGATAAATTTAAAATAACATAAAATAATTCTTTGAATTAAAAAATATTTTAATAAACTTAAAATGGATTTCAACTAACCGTTTATAAATATTAACAGAATTAACATAGTTTAAGACTCACATTTCCAATTAAATCACAACATGGGTAAATTTATACACAGGTGAGTTTAGGAGAGATGATCAAAGATTTAAGCGGAGACTTCAAAAATGAGAGACCTTGAACTTGAGTATTAGAAAATTTGGACTTCATTTAATTTTTCTTGCCGTCTCTTTCCTCAGAGTCAATTGGAATGTTATTCAAGCTATGTTGTGAACATGCACCCATCATATTGAAACAAAGTTCAGTATCAAAAACTGCCATAGCAATGAAAGTATTCCACCCTGTTGCTCCCAACTTCAGTAGCTGCTGCATATTCATCATTAACTTCAAGAAGAAGAATAATAGTAGTTGGATCTTTCCAACTATAATACTTTTATATTTCCCTCTTCTTTATTGAAGAATAATTTTAACAACATTGTTGCTTCATATAACTAACAAAAATGCAGCCAAGGAAGATGGATATCTTGAATGTGGGGTAAATAGAAAAATCGAACATGCCCAATACTATGTAAGTACACTTGGTATTCTTTCACTCCTAATAAACACGAGTTGGTAATTATGGCAAATCCAATAGCATAATATATCACCAATCAACACAAAATGCAATACAATAATCACAAGCGATAGATTAAATAATACAAACAATTTTACGTGAAAAATTCCTTTAAATCAAAGGGTAAAAACCATGGGACTTAAAAGTCCATTCAAAAGTTTCACTATTCTCAAAAGGTTTTGCTACAATATCACAATACAAAACCACAACAAATAACATATAACTCTAACAAAACTATCAACAAATAATCTCAAGCAAACAAAAGAGAAAAGTTGAGTATATCACCCAAATATGATTAACATTGTAAATGAAAAACCTGAAGCTACAAAATCCATATGAAAAATCCAAGTTTGCACAATCGAAACCCATGAGCCTACTAGCAATTGTCCAAAAATTACTTCAGATAAACAACAATCAAAGAGTTTATCAACACTAGATTGTTGAACTGTTAGCTCAAATAATCAAACCCAAATTGTCAAGAGAGGATGAATTGGTTTTTAAAAAATTTGTGGAAGCTAAAGAATAAGGATAGAAAATTTTGACACAATAATTTAGAGTTGTTCGATCCCAATCTCCTACTCCTCTACCTTAGCTTTCCACTATTAAGGATTTTCTCAAATTCACAATTTTGATAACTTTTGAGCACAATGTTTAACCTTACAAACTCCCTTAAGGTTTCTACTCAAACATTAAGATGCAAACACATCTCAAAGAGATACAAATGAGCAAATAAAGAAAGAATCCTTACAATATCAAAATGTTTGCAAATTAAGCTCAATTATAAAGAGAAACACATGAGCTAAATGAAAGCTCACAAGTGTTTAAAGGAAATTGTTGAGAATTGTAAGCACAATGTTGTTTTTTATTGATCTTTTTGCTCGATAATCTCTCTTATTGTTGTAAGCCCTTTGGAAGCCGGTTTATATACCCCTAATTGATTTCCAATTATTGTGTTTGTTGGAGATATCAATAGGGTCGTTGGGTGAAATAATCAATGCATTTAATTCGTCCGCAACTACGAGTATTGATACTGGCTAAATAGGTATCGATTTTTTTTGCATTTAATGCAAATTTCAATGGCCGTTGGAGCTAAAGATATCGATACTAGTGGTTTTTTATCGATATTATATGAAAAAGTATCGATACTTAGCTGAATTGGTGAAAAACAAAATGTCAACTTGACATCGTTTTCTGAAGGGGTATCGATATTTTGAAAACTATCTATACTTACTTTTTGGCATGGAGCTATTCTAACTTGCTTTAAAACACTGACAAAATTCTAACTTGATTTAAAAATTTTCTTAGAGTTCAAAGTATAATATTCAAAATTTTATCTCTTAGAACCCCATGTGATGGTCTTATGGTCAAGGGTGTTCACCGCCCTAGGTGTGACCTAGGTACGAGTCACGCTAGTCGCGTTTGTTGTTCGATTTTTGCCCTGTTACATCAAAACATATTATCAAATAAAGCTTAGTTTAACAATATTTGATATAACAAAACATTTGGTAAATTTATTTTTGAATAAATTACTTCTCTTTTCTAAAAGTCATTTTCAATTTAAGGCCCTCTAAAAAAGAAATTGACATTTATTTAAAAATTTGACATTCATTTTTACTTTGAAAAAAAATATCACATAATTTGCATAAAGTTAGTTTAGCACAATATATAATATGAATCAACCAATTTATCTTTAACTATCAACAATTTAACTTCATTTTCTCCCATTTCTTTTGTATATCAAAAATCAAATAAATCTTAGGAGAAAGGAAATGGTTAGTTCAAGAATAGAAATATAATAAAAATAATAAAGACCAAGTGAACTAACATGTGCAAAAAAAATAAGTATCTTAAAATACTAATAAAACATTAAGGTTCAATATAACAAAGTTATAGGAAACAAGCAAAAATAATAGTGCAAATGTTATCAACAATGATATGAAGATGCAAAAATAAAGATTTACCTTAATTGTGATCATGGGGAGAAAAAGGAGGTGTCGCAGGAAAATGAACAAGAAGAGATGCCATTTGTATCTCTAACGTCGACAGCCTAGAGTTAAAATCATCTCTAAAACCCCCAAAGATCATTACTCGATGAGTGAATAGCAGCAAGGAGGGCAACATTGACATCGAAAGTAGCCTGATATGGAGCGGCTGGGGGAGGAACATGCTCGGGAGAAGGAACATTCTCCGAAGCCGGAACATACTCGAAAGGACCTTTGGCATTGTCATCTTCATGTGCAGATGGTGATCCACTCTTTATCCATTCCCCTGAGGTAGCATTGAAATAATAATCGGAATGGTGAAGGGTCTCATAACTAATACGTTGATTTGAGGTGATGGGGTGTCTCCATGAGTATCATTCGTTAATTTCCTAAAAATGTATGACAAATAAGTGTTATAGGGAATGGTAATGTTTGTAGACAATGTCTTCCCGATAGCCTTAGTTATGCCATTCGATACCTGAACTTGGGGATTGAGTCGAATATAAAAAGTGCTACAGCTTGGACCTACTTTGTGTGCACTTATTCACTTTGTCCGACATTTTATTACGACCCACCAAGAAAGGAAGCCATAAATATGACTCAGGATGCCAAGCACTTGCATACCCGACGAACCTGCAAGCAATGCCCTATGATCGTGGATAGTATTTAGGGTGAAATACACCACAAAGTTATCCACATTCACCTTTTGGTCAGATGCTTGTTCAAACGTAGTCATAATCTCTTGAGCGATCTCAATCTCAGCCCACCTATTACGAATAAACAAAAGGTTATCATCAGCAAAAAATAAGTAATTTACTTGCAACCCCTATCGGTTCAATAAAAAAATAATAAATACTTCAAAATTCATAAAATAATAAAATTTAAAAAAATGAGGAAACAACAAACAAAAAATAAATAATAATATAAACATTCATTATATAAAAGATAGCTATTTATGTCCAAATTTATCCAGAATTGTACTCCTCATATTCTTGCTGGTCTAAAAAGGAACATATTCATTCTAGAATTGAAATTTGAAAGCAAATTAGGATTACTTCCCATTCCAGCAACAGCATCAGCACAACAGTTTCCTTCACGAAATGTATGAATTCAACCGGTTTTACATTATAATTTTCAATATTTTTAGTAGAAAAAAATATCTATCTACCTTTTTTAAAATGTTATTATTTTCAATATTTTTAAATCAGATTTTTGATCGAACCGATCAGGTCACTACATAAGTCCGTTTCGACCCAACCCATGAACAGATTTATTTGAATATTAGAGCTTAGTTGATTCACATATAAATATGTATGAATATTATCACTAATCTATAAATGGATATGCATGCATATAAAATAACTTTAAATTTTAAAGATAATAACTAAAAATGTTTAAAATTTTATTTGAAATAACATTTACACCTTCTGTCTATTAAATAACCCTAAATCTCCCTCTCCTCTTAAGCCAATCTTAACTCTCTTTTTATGAAACTAAGGTCACTACTAAACTCTCCTATCAATTTGGTTAAGAAAACATGAAAGAAACTCGAAGAAATAAGCTTGGAGGGTTCAAAAATGGAGAAAAGGACTTGAATGGAATAAAAATAAAAATTTTGTAGAAGATGATAGGAAGTGACGTGAAGCTTTCCCCCAAAAATGATAGCTTCTCATCATCTTTTCCTCCTCCTTCAACACTCTTCATAAAAAAATCTCATGATTTTTATTCAAGATAGCTAAATTGCTAACGAATCCTTCCTTCTTCCATCGTTACACTATGACCCTAATCATTATCATAAGATATCTTGCTTTTCTAATTCCTATTTTAACCTTTATCATCTTTACAATTCCCATTCATAAATCACATTTTATTTGGTAAAATATCTTCCTAATCCTTCCTTATTTTCCATCTATTCCTATGTTTCTAACTCAACTTTTTAATTTTCACTCTTTTGCCCCACTACTTTTCATTTCCCTTCAATTTAGTCATTACCTCAAATCAAGTTTTGCTACCCCGAAATTATTTCTAAATTCTATCAACTATAGTTACTCTCCATACTTTTACTCTAAAATTCTTATTGAATCTATTTCGGAAAATTCTCTAATTTTCCTAACTCGACAGGCCACTGTACCAAGCCCTCTTTATTTTGAGGATGTTACAAATGCCATCAAAATTAAAAGATCCGACAATTTTACAGTTCCTGTCAAGATAGGGGACAAATAGTTTACCAAGGCCCTTTGCAATTCAAGGACCAATATCAGTTTGATGCCCCTGTTAATTTATTTAATACTCAGATTAAAGGATTTGAAAAACATGATGATCACACTGCAATTAGCGAATAGGTCTCTCCTACGTTCCAAAGGTGTACCTGAAGATATGTTGGTTAAGGTGAGGGGTTTTATTATCCCCGTCGATTTCGTTGTCCTCGACTTCGAAGGAGACCAAGATATTTTCATTCTGTTGGGTAGGTCATTTTTTACCACCTTTAGGTTGACCATCGATCTCGAAAAAACAAATTGGCAAAATAGGAGCGTTCAAATGTGGTCACGATTCCTAAAATAATAAATTAAGAAATAATTTAGGGAAGAGTGTCAACGTAAACCTGACATTTCAAGCATAAGTAACATTTCAAAATACGACCTGTGATGAACAAAAATGATTATTTTGATCACTTTTCTTTACTTTTAATATATCACAACTTTGTACTTATCATGAAAAAAAAAATCATAAAAATTAAAACACAGGAAAATATCTAGAAAACAAAACAACAAACACAAATAAATAACAATATAAACATTCATTGTTTTTTATGTTAATTTTTAATTGATAAAAACATTAACTTAAAATAAATCACATTTTTAATGACTTATCATGTCATGCTTGATGGTGACAATGGATTTTTCATCCAAACTAGGTTTAGTGTGGGTTTGGATGGACGGTGCGATGTGTTTAGCTTATTTTTTATTTTATGGTACAATATAATTATAGTATTTAATCTCAACGGCACAACTATTTTTACATTAACTGCAAATAAACACAACGTCCATCCAAACTCACACTTGCATATGTATATATTGGATTCTACTTAGATTATTTAATACAATATAGCACTTAGGGGACTAAATGATCGAATAAGTACAGATATGGTAACACTTCTTAATTGCCACATTAACCCTGCAAATTCCTTCAACTCCATCTCTTCTTAACCCTAACCATTAACCCCCTTCTTCATTTGATAAAGCACACTGTTTTTGGGACCAATATTCTGCCCTTCCACCACATGAAGGTTGTAGTTATGAATGATGGCTGTTGCGGTAGCCTTCATCAAGAGAAACGACAATTCTTTCGCAGGGCAAATCCTTGGCCCCGCAATGAATGCGCTAAATTTACTTGGTGACTCTCGTTTAATCTTCCCACCTTCACTAATCCATCTTTCTGGCTTGAACTCATAGCAATCTTCTCCCCATAAGCTTTCCATCCTTCCCATTGCATGTATTCCAATTAAGATTCGGGTGTTTTGATCGACCCGATGACCGCTGGGAAGAAAGTCCTGCTTTGTACATGTTCTGAATTCGAACGGAACCGGTGGATGTAGCCTTAAGGTTTCGCACAACGCTGCATGAAGATATGTTAGCTTACTCAACTCGTCGTAGTTGGATGGTATTTGCAAGCTTCCCTCCACTTGTTTCATTGATAAGTGTCTCTTTATTTCTTCTCTGATCTTGTTTTCAACCATGGGTGCCCTGGAGATGAGATAGAAGAACCAAGTGAGAGTTAAACTGTAAGTATCATCACTGGCAAACAAAAAAGTTTTAAGCTTGTCTCTTATAAGACTGTCTTTTGGTGCTGGGCCTGTTTTCTCAAGTCTTGTCAGGTAATAGTTCAAGAAATTGAAATCATTCTCTTCATTTGAGCATGAAGATGCCACTGATTTGTTGGATTTGTGGCGTCAGGTCGATATAAATTGTGTTAAAAGATCATCAAAAGCCTTCCAAGCATCAATTCGTTTCTTCTCTTTCCCAATCTGAAGCCTACTCTGCAACTTCCAAAGACTGTCAGGCATTACATATCTGTAAAAAGCTGCCTCCATAGTATCACTCATGGCTTTGTGGAATCGATTATCAGGGAATTCAATGGAAAGTAGGCCAGGGTTGAAGCCCACGCCCGTTATGCAACCAATGTCAAACGCATGCCTTACCAACAAATCTTGCAAGTTCACCACCATCTCTCGTCCAGAAACATATTCAAGAACTTTAGCAAGCGCTTCCTCTATTTGTTGATGGAGAACCTTTGAAAGTGATTTCCGGAACTGGGGATGATTCAAGTAAGCATGGAAAACTCTGCGGTGACATTTCCATGCCTCACCGTCCGAAGTGAAAAGTGCTTCGCCGAAGATATCAAACTGTTTCAGACATTCGGGACCTTTCAAATAAACACAACGCTCAATACGTAACGCACATTCTCAGGATCGGAGGTGCCCAAGAAGCCGGTGTTAGTAAACCAAATTCCTCGATAAAAGAAGGTACCATTGCTTCGGCTGAGGACTTGAGCAACCTTGTCATGAGGGCGATGGATGTTGAGAAGTAACGTGGGAATCATCCCAACAAATGGCCAGTTCCGAGGGAGGCCATTGTTGTCTATGAAACGATAGAGAAAAGAAAGAAAAATTATTCCAGAAACCATAAATCCAAGATATACAAACAGTACTGCCATGATGTTCTTAGAAACAGTTTAAGTTGCTTATGACATATCAGGGCAGTATATATAGATTTAGCACTTAGCCTTCCTTTTCTTCTCCACACGTCACAATCAGAACAGTTACCCATCATGTTCTTAGAAAGAGTTTAAGTTTCTTAGGACATATACTCAATCAACAGTCGGGACATAGATTTAGCGTTTAGCCTTCCTCTTCTCCTCCACAAGTCACAATCAGAAGAACTCATATTGTCTTTGAAATGAGAGATTCCCATTAAAGTAGCCATGAATATCAATACCATGCTTTTACGAAAATATTTACTAGGGAAGAACATAACAATATGAGAAACAAGAAAGTTGAACAAAAATTTAAATTAAAAAAATTCAGTTAAAATGGAAAAATAATTAAGATTTATATATAATACATTTTGAATATGATTTTAAGATAATTATTTTATATAAATACAATAATCTCATGAAGTGTTTTAATTTCACTATTAAAACCGTTTCATATCCTTAAAAAGGGATAGTATAAATTTTTACTCTGAATTTAACAATTAAGTCCATTTTGATACTTGCATTTTTTTTATCGGTGAACTTGATAATTAAATTCATTTTGATTCTTGAACTTGAAAAATATAAAAATTTGATGACGTGATATTTTGAAATTATGCCTCATCCTCACTTAAAAATTAATATATATATATATATATATATAATCGTGTTCTAATCACCGAGCTAATGGTTGAATTAGTCAAACCATTGATTCTTGATTCAAATTGATTTGATCGATGCAATTAGTAAACCAACAATAATCAAATAAATAATTAAAAATTCATAAAAATAAAAAATAATATTTAATAGAGTTCCCTAAAATTGAAATTTGAAAGTAACCTAGGAATACTTCCCATTCGAGCAAGAGCATCAACGCAAAAATATGTGATTTACCCACCACCCATTTTGGTTCAATAAAAATAACTTCAAAATTCATAAAAAAAATAAAATCTAAAAAATATGACCAAGAAACAAACACAAATAAATAAATAATAATAATAGAAACACAAATAAAAGGGAGTTGTTATATGTCCAAATTTGTCCAGAACCTATAAAATTACATGGATAACCTTAGTGATAGAATTTGTAATTTTCTCTCCATTTTTTCTCTATCATTGTGTAGTTACTATAAACATACATATCTTCTTCTTTTTTTCTAAAAAAAAAAAAAAAAACATGCATTCATAAGTTAAAAAACGGTACAATAGAATTCCATGTGATAGTTTAATGATCAATAATATTTACCGTTTTAAATGTGATCTGAATTCGAGCGTATTAATTACATTTGTTGTTCGAGATTTACTTAATTCACAAAAAAAAATAATACAATACATATAACCTTTTCAGCTGTTATATAACTAACTAGCCATAAAGTTTTGCATATCAAATGAGAAACATAGTCATTCTAGAATTGAAATTTCAAAGCAAATTAGGATTACTTCCCACTCCAGCAAATGAATTAAACCGGTTTTCCATTATATATAAACACACTTCCCATAAAAATGTTTTCCTATAATATAATTAATACAAAAATGTTTCCCATTTATTAAACTTTTTTTTTTATAGATTTTAGTGGCAAAAATTGAACCTTAATCACTATAATTAAGAGTTTAATTTAAAAACACATCATATATTATAAAAATATGATGTAAAAAGATAATTATAAGTGAGAAGAAATATAAAGATAGGTGACATATTTAAAAAATTAAGTTACTTTGTATATTATCACAAGATGATTATTTATATTATAATTAAATGTTTGATTAAATTTTATGTCTCAAGTCAAATAACACCAATTCAATCGGTAAAAACATAAAAGAACTAAAGTTATTATTTTGTTAAATATAGAAATAATTATATCATTTAAACATTTTATAAAATAAATTAAAATTTTCATTACTTTTAAACTAACTACTTAAAACATCATTTATTCAAAAAATAAACTACCCATTATTATTCATAAACTTCTAATTATTAGAAAAAAAATCTATCCACCTTTCTTAAAATATTATTATCTTCAATATTTTTTAAATCGGATTGGTGGTCGAATCGATCAGGTCACTACATAAATATACTAATATCACTATATAAGTCTATTCCGACCTGACTCATAAACACATTTATTTGAATATTAAAACTTAGTTGATTCACATATAAATATGTATGAATATTATCACTGATTTATAAATGGATATGCATGCATATAAAATAACTTTAAATTTTAAAGATAATAACTAAAAATGTTTAAAATTTTATTTGAAATAACATTTATACCTTCTCTCTATTAAAATTTGGTGTCTAGTTTACTCGGTTTTAAGTTTTATATAAGTGTAGAATATAATATTATTTTTATCTTATTTTCCCTTTATAATTTAATTTTAAAGATTACTCTTGAATTTTTTTTAATATAGTTTTTTTATATTTTCCATTTGTTAAAACTAGTCCTTGTATTTTTGTTTTTTTGAACAATTTAATTTTTTCTTTTTATTTCTTTATTTTCTGTTTTTTCTTCCCCTTTATTTTTCTCTCTTCTCATATTTTTTATTGCAGGAACATAATCTTTACCCGTCAAAAAAATCAAGTTTTTGTTTCTTTCATATGATTCCTAAATTGAATTTCACTCAAAACCAAATATCAATCATTGTTAATCAAATCATGATTTGAATATAACCTAATTTTGAAACTAAAATTGGATCTAACTAATCAATATAAAAATTCATATCCTTAATCAAATCAAAACATAAAATGAATTCTTTATATTCAAAACAATTTTTTTTCCGTTTCCAAACCTTTTACAGAATCGTGTAGATTATTCGTTGCATTTTCTTTTATTTTCTAACAAAATAAATTTAAGCAAACGATAAAATTGATCCTAACTTTCTTGGATATTCCCGAGTAAGTTTGATTGGAAACCGAGCATGGATGAACCGAAGAGAGAAAGGGAGCACGGAACCAAACTGGTTTGGGTAAAGTTGAGGGTAAGTTTTGTATGGTGGTCGTTCTAGTCGTTTAGAGTGTAAAGCTCGTTAGAAGAATCCGTGAAACAATGTAGTTTTGAGAGGGTGAGAATGTTGTAGGTAATATAGATAAGATGATCGTAGGGTTTGGTTGGGAGGTTAAGGGAACAGGCTCGAAAAACTTTGTTGAGGGTGGATTGTCATAAGTCACAACTGGTGAGGTCTTCGAGTGAGGTGAACTTGGGAATTAGGACATTGAGAGATCCAAATTGGTTTGTTAAAGCGATGATGGACGATGAGGGTTTGTAATCGTGGGGTGAGAATATGCGAAGCAAGTTTTATTTTGGTTTCAACTTTCACCTTTTCCTCTTTCATAAACATAAAAAAGTTTTAACAAATGGAAAATATAGAAACAACTATGTTAAAAGAGATGGAGAAGGGAGGAAAGAAGAGGGAAAAGGAGAAAAGAATGAAAAAAAAAAAGAAAAAAAAAGTTCAAAGAACATAAAAGAAAAAAGTTAAATTTCTCAAAACAAAAAAATATGGGGACTAATTGTATAATTTAACCTAAATTTTTTGTTTGAAATGATGATTTAATGTGCCACGTCAGCTTACCGTTACACCGTTAACGACAATTAATGACTCAGTGACTAAAATGTTACAACACGTTAACGTAAGTGACTAAAACGTAATATTTCAAACGTAAGTAACTAAAATGTAACCTAAGATAAACAAAATAACTATTTTAATAGTTTACCTTTTTTTTTGCATCATTCAATCTGTTCAACACAAATACAAGAAAACCTGCAACAGCAGATGCAGACCAAAACAAATGGCCAAATTAATAGAATACAGAAGACATCACAAGACAACACCTCACAACAACCTCAAACCAAAAGCAAAAGCCACCGGCCAAAATTGTCAATTCATTCAATGGCTACTACTCACCACTCCCAGACCCAAAGACATCGACACAATGGCTTCATCCAACGATACATTTGAAAAGGGAAAACTTTGACATCCAATTCGAGTTCCATCAACACCTACCATTATTACCACCATGCTTTTCAAATGTTCATCATTCATTTGGAGAGATGCAGTTAGGAGTTAATCGTTGGATGAAGTTATTGTGTCGATGTCTTTGGGTCTGAGGGTGGTGAGCAGTGCCAATTCCATCCAACTTTAATAGTTTACCCTTACTTTTAATATATCTAAACTTTGTACTTATCATGAAAAAATAAAAATAAAAATTCATAAAAATTAAAATACAGTTAAATATCTAGAAAATAAGACAAAACAACAAACACAAATAAATAATATAAAATATAAAAACATAATTAAATATTTAAATTAACTATTAACTCAATCTAATGTAATTTTTAATTGATAAAAAACATTAACTTAAAATAAATCAATTTTTATTGACTTATCATGTCTCTGTAACAGTTACATTAAATTTTCATTCAAACTAAATTTATTTAAATGGAATCACAGTTTTATACGATTTTTTTTCCTTGCACAACACTGTAAAAATTATATATTGGGTTAAACTTAGATTATTTAATACAATATATGATTTAGGATTATATAAGTAAAGATATGATAACACTTGTTAATTACCACTTTAACCCTGCAAATTCCTCAACTCCATCTCTTCTTAACCCTAACCATTAACCCCTTCTTCATCTGATAAAGCACACTGTTTTTGGGACCGATAGTCTGCCCTTCCACCACATGAAGGTTGTAGTTATGAATGATGGCTGTTGCGGTAGCCTTCATCAAGGAAAACGACACCTCTTTCCCTGGACAAATCCTTGGCCCCGGAAGGAATGCGCTAAATTTAGTTGGCGACGCTCGTTTAATCTTCCCATCTTCAACAATCCATCTTTCTGGCTTGAACGCATAGCAGTCTTCTCCCCATAAGCTTTCCATCCTTCCCATTGCATGTATTCCTATTATGATTCTGGTGTTTTGATCCACCCGATGACCGCTCGGAAGAATGTCCTGCTTTGTACATGTTCTGAATTCGAACGGAACCGGTGGATATATCCTTAGGGTTTCACACAACGCTGCATGAAGATATGTTAGCTTATTCAACTCGTCGAAGTTGGATGGTATTTGCAAGCTTCTCTCCACATGTTTCATTGATAAGTGTCTCTTTATTTTTTCTCTGATCTTGTTTTCAACCATGGGTGCCTTGGAGATGAGATAGAAGAACCAAGTAAGAGTTAAACTGTAAGTACCATCACTGGCAAGCAAAAAATGTATAAGGTTGTCTCTTATAAGACTGTCTTTTGGTGTTGGGCCTGTTATCTCATGTCCTGTCAGATAACAGTTCAAGAAATTGAAATCATTCTCTTCATTTGAGCCTGAGGATGCCACTGATTTGTCGGATTTGTGGCGTTGGGTCGATATAAATTGTGTTAAAAGATCATCAAAAGCCTTCCAAGCATCACTCCGTTTCTTCTCTTTCCCAATCTGAAGCCAACTCTGCAACTTCCAAAGACTGTCAGGCATTACATATCTGTAAAAAGCTGCCTCCAGAATATCACTCATGGCTTTTTGGAATTGATTCTCAGGGAATTCAATGGAGAGTAGGCCAGGGTTGAAGCCCACGCCCGTTATGCAACCAATGTCAAACGCATGCCTTACCAACAAATCTTGCAAGTTCACCACCATCTCTCGTCCAGAAACATATTCAAGAACTTTAACAAGCGCATCCTCTATACGTTGGTGGAGAACCTTTGAAAGTGATTGCCGGAACTGAGGGTGATTCAAGAAAGCATGGAAAACTCTGCGGTGATATTTCCATGACTCACCGTCGGAATTGAAAAGTGATTCGCCGAAGATATCAAACTGTTTCAGCCATTCAGGACCTTTCAAATAAACAGAATTGTTGGAGCACGCAAATTCTCAGGATCGGAGGTGGCTAAGAAGCTGGTGCTAGTAAACCAAATTCCTCTATAAAAGAAGGTACCATTGATTCGTATGAGGACTTGGGCGGCTTTGTCATGAGGGCGATGGATGTTGAGAAGTAACGTGGGAATCATCCCAACAAATGGCCAGTTTCGAGGGAGGCCATTGTTGTCTATGAAACGATAGAGAAAACGAAGAAAAATTATTCCAGAAACCATAAATCCAAGAAATACAAACAGTACTGCCATCATGTTCTTAGAAATAGTTTAAAAGTTTCTTAGGACATATTCGGGCAGTCCATATAGATTTGGCGTTTAGCCTTCCTCTTCTTCTCCACAAGTCACAATCAGAACCTTTACCCATCATGCTCTTAGAAAGAGTTTAAGTTGCTTAGGACATATACTCTATCACCAGTCGGGACATAGATTTAGCGTTTAGCCTTCCTCTTCTCCTCCACAAGTCACAATCAGAAGAACTTATATTGTCTTTGAAATGAGAGATTCCCATTAAAGTAGCCATAAATATCAATATCATGTTTTTACGAAACTATTTACTAGGGAAGAACATTACAATATGGGAAACAAGAACGTTGACCGAAAATTTAAATTAAAAAAATTCAGTTAGAATTGAAAAATAATTATGATATATATATAATACATTTTCAATATAATTTTAAGATAATTATTTGATATAAATACAATAATCTCATGCAATGTTTTAATTTGACGATTAAAATCATTCTATATCCTTAAAGGGATAATATAATATAATTTTTTACTTTGAACTTGATTCCTAAACTTGAAAATTATATAAGTTTGATGACGTAATATTTTGAAATTATGCCTCAACTTCACTTGAAAATTAATATATATATTTAGATGATGACGTGGTATAATCGTAGAGTGTCATATATAGTGTTCTAATCACCGAACCAGTGATTGAACTAATCAGACCATTGATTCTAGATTCAATTAATTTGATCAATACAACTAATAAACTAACAATAATTAAATAAATAATTAAAATTTCATAAGAGTAAAAAAATAATATTTAATAGAGTCCCTAGATTTTAAATTTGAAAGCAACTTGGGAATACTTCCCATTCGAGCAAGAGCATCAACGCAAAAATATGTGATTTACCCGCTACCAATTTTGGTTCAATAAAAATGTTAGAGTTGTGTGGCTCAAATTCTAAGAGATTATTTGCAAGTTAAGTTAAACAAAATTTAAGAGATTGGTTGCAAGTCAAGATAAACAAAATATATTATTTTTCTAAAGGATTTAGTTGTATAATATATTTAGCATTTATTAGCATAATATATTTTATATTAATTAGAATTAAGTTTTTTCAATCTATAAGTAGATGTGGTTGAAATTCCTCTTGTATTATTCGAATTCGATATTAGTGAATTTTCTTCTCTTTTGTCCATGATTTTAATGATTTTTCTCGAAAAGATTTTTCACGTAAAATCTGTATATCCTATTTTTCTTTCCTTTTTTTCACAATCTTCTTACATTGTCATTATCACGTTGAATTTAAAATAATATATTCAAAATTCATAAAAACATAATTTTTTTTCCAAAAAGGAACATGCATTCATAAGTTAAAAAAAAGGTATAGCCTTTTCAGCTGTTACATAACTAACTAGCCATAAAGTTTGGCATATCAAAATGAGAAACATAGTCATTCTAGAATTGAAATTTCAAAGCAAATTAGGATTATTTCCCATTCCAGCAATAGCATCAGCACAACAGTTTCTTTCACGAAATGTATGAATTCAACCGGTTTTCCATTATTATTTTCAATATTTTTATTAGAAAAAATATATATCCATCTTTTTTAAAATATTATTATTTTTAATATTTTTTAAACTGAATTGGTGGTCGAATCGATCATGTCACTAATTTATCGGTTTTATCAGTCCAGCCGATTCGATTATAAAATTATTAAAAATTTAAGAAATAAAAATAAAGATTTAGTTCAATCGGTTCATACCGATTTTCTATCTAACTGGTTCAAAACCACTCTCTGAAATGGTACCCCGATCAATTTCCAATCCAGTTCAAACAAAATTGATTATTTCTTAAAAGGTAAAATTTTTATATGAAATATTTTTTAAAAAATTAAATTTATATATAATATTATACTTTAACCTGTGTGATAAATTCTAGCTGCTAATTATGTGCTTTTCATGAATTTTTTTTTGGAGATAAACCTATTTAAGGATCAAACTACTCAACCAAAAAAATAAGCTTGTTCAAAATGAGTCGGATTTGGGATTCAACATTAAAATGTGAATTTAACTCGTTCTATTTTATCATATATATTTATATAGTATGTAATTTATATGAAATTAACTTAAATATATAATATCATAATATAAACATTAAGGGATATTTTTAAAATTTAATAAAGAAATTAACCAAAAAATAATAAAAGAAAATATTAAATTAAAAACAATATATATTTTAAAAAAACAAAAAAAAATGGATAGATCTAAAATAGGTTCGGGTCAAATTTGGGTGAGCTTGACAAAACTTGAGGCCAATATTTCGAGCTAGGTCACACTTGAACAATCATAAAATGTTCTAATATCACTACATAAATCCGTTCCCGCCCAACCCGGCTCATGAACACTTTTATTTGAGTATTAAAATTTAGTTGATTCACATATAAATATGTATGTATCTTATCACTAGTTTCTATATGAATATGCATGCATATAAAATAACTTTAAATTTTAAAGAAAATAACTAAAAATGTTTAAAATTTTATTTTAAATAACATTTATACCTTCTCTGTTAAAATTTGGTAGCATAATAATAATAATATTATTATTATTATTTAATTTTAACGATTACTTCTTAATTACCACTTTAACCCTGCAAATTCCTTTAACTCCATCTCTTCTTAACCCTAACCATTAACCCCTTCTTCATCTGATAAATCACGCTGTTTTTGGGACCGATAGTCTGCCCTTCCACCACATGCAAGTTGTAGTTATGAATGATGGCTGTTGCGGTAGCCTTCATCAAGAGAAACGACACCTTTTTCCCTAGACAAATCCTTGGCCCCGCAAGGAATGCGCTGAATTTAGTTGGTGACTCTCGTTTAATCTTCCCATCTTCACCAATCCATCTTTCTGGCTTGAACGCATAGCAGTCTTCTCCCCATAAGCTTTCCATCCTTCCCATTGCATGTATTCCAATTACGATTCGGGTGTTTTGATTGACCCGATGACCGCTCGGAAGAAAGTCCTGCTTTGTACATGTTCTGAATTCGAACAGAACCGGTGGATATAGCCTTAGGGTTTCACACAACGCTACATGAAGATTTGTTAGCTTATTCAACTCGTCATAGTTGGATGGTATTTGCAAGCTTCCCTCCACTTGTTTCATTGTTAAGTGTCTCTTTATTTCTTCTCTGATCTTGTTTTCAACCATGGGTGCCTTGGAGATGAGATAGAAGAACCAAGTCAGAGTTAAACTGTAAGTATCATAATTGACGAGAAAAAAATGTATAAGGTTGTCTCTTATAAGACTATATTTTGATGTTGGGCCTGTTATCTCATGTCCCGTCAGGTAACAGTTCAAGAAATTGAAATCATCCTCTTCATTTGAGCCTGAGGATGCCACTGATTTGTTGGATTTGTGGCGTTGGGTCGATATAAATTGTCATCAAAAGCCTTCCAAGCATCATTCCGTCTCTTCTCTTTACCAATCTGAAGCCAACTCTGCAACTTCCAAAGACTGTCAGGCATTACATATCTGTAAAAAGCTGCCTCCATAGTATCATTCATGGCTTTTTGGAATCGATTCTCAGGGAATTCAATGGAGAGTAGGCCAGGGTTGAACCCACGCCCATTATGCAACCAATGTCAAACGCATGCCTTATCAACAAATCTTGCAAGTTCACCACCATCTCTCGTCCAGAAACATATTCAAGAACTTTAACAAGCGCTTCCTCTACACGTTGATGGAGAACCTTTGAAAGTGATTGCCGGAACTGAGGGTGATTCAAGAAAGCATGGAAACCTCTGCGGTGACATTTCCATGCCTCACCGTCGGAATTGAAAAGTGATTCGCCGAAGATATCAAACTGTTTCAGCCATTCAGGACCTTTCAAATAAACACAACTGTTGGAGCTCAATACATAACTTCACATTCTCAGGATCGGAGGTGGCTAAGAAGCTGGTGTTAGTAAACCAAATTCGTCTATAGAAGAAGGTACCTTTGCTTCGTCTGAGGAGTTGGGCAACTTTTTCATGAGGGCGATGGATGTTGAGCAGTAATGTGGGAATCATCCCAACAAATGGCCAGTTTCGAGGGAGGCCATTGTTGTTTATGAAACGATCGAGAAAAGAAAGAAAAATGATTCCAAAAACCATAAATCCAAGATATACAAACAGTACTGCCATGATGTTCTTAGAAAGAGCTTAAGTTGCTTAGGACAGAACTCAGTCACCAGTCAGGGCACTATATATAGATTTAGAGTTTAGCCTTCCTCTTCTTCTCCACAAGTCACAATCAGAACATTTACTGCCATCATGTTTTTAGAAAGAGTTTAAGTTGCTTAGGACATATACTCAGTTCCCAACCAGGATACTATATATAGATACAGCGTTTAGCCTTACTCTTCTTCTCCACAAGTCACAATCAAAACAACTTATACTGTCTTTGAAATGTGAGATTCCATAAATTCATTTTATGATAAGGTGAGATTTTAAAATTGTCACTCATTCTCACTGAAAATTTATATATATTTATATATATATTTAGATGATGACATGGTATAATTTTAAAGTGTCATGTACAATGCTCTAATCACCGAACTAGTGGTTGAACTAATCAAACCATTGATTTTCGATTCAATTTTTTTGATGGAAGTAGCTATGAGATCAACAATAATTAAATAATTAATTAAAATTTAATAAAAATAAAAAATATTATTAAGCCTGTTCAACCTGTTTAATTCTTGGTTTTTGTCCCTATTTTTTATTTTATCGATTTTAAGCAACTTTTGATTCAATCGATCCAACCTTTTTGTTTGGACTAATATATTGGTTGGTTTTTAGTCCAACCGACCAATCCAATCATATTCTAAAAACATTGATCACATCATTAAATATTAACGAAATCTAAATTTAGGGACCAAAATGAATTTAATTATCAAATTCAATTATGAAAGTGAACAAAACAAAAAAGTACAAATACCATAATAAACATAATTGCCAAATTCAAGTGAAAAATTTATATTATCTCTACCTTAATTAATATTTAAAAATTCAAAAGTAAATAAATAAGACAATTGTTTAATTTAAAAAATTTCCCTCTACATATATTTATATACAAACCTTAACCACATAATTATATCTCATTAAATTATCTTTAACACTTTATTATAAAAGAAGTGGAAAATAAATAGAAATAATTAAAATTACTTAACAATTATAAACTATACAAGGAATGAAAGAAAGTTGAATATCTCCGATTTTTGGATTATTCAAATTCGTAAATTATTATCCAATTTTGAATTTGAGTTAAATATTGTTATCTATCGGGTATCAAAATTTACAAAAAAAATTTGAATTTAACATTTTCATATGTCGAATATCTAAATTCCTGAAATAATATAAAATAAAAATTAATTTTAAATAAAATTTATTTATAATTAACAATAAATAAAAATAAATTAACAAAAATAATTAAATAATAATCCAAACAAATTAAACATAACAATTTCACAACAATTTAAATATACCTAATAACTTAAACATAAGGATTTCGAACAAATTAAAATTTTCATAATAATCTACACAAAAAATTTAAATTTAACACTTCAACTATATGTTAGATATTTTAATCCACAAAAATTTGAATATGAATCCGTGAAATAATATAAAATTAAAAAAATTAATTTTAAATAAAATTTATTCATAATTAACAATAAATAAATGCAAGTTAACAAAAGTAGTTAAATAACAATGCAAAGAAATTAAACATAATGTTATAAAATAAAAGGACAGAGAGTAAAGAACAAAGAAAATGAGAGAACAAAAGAGAGAGTATATTTTATTAATCAATAGAAGTAGGTTACAATGCTTTTCCAAGGTCTATATTTATAGACATAAAAAGTATAAATGAAATAGAGTACTAATTCTAATGTTTACTAGAATTTAAAGTTCATCCAAACTTATATTGATCTTGATGGACATTCACTTAATACAATATTCATAACACTTCCCATTGGATGTCCATTGGTAGATAATGTGTCTCGTTAGAACCTTTACTAAGATAAAAACCTTGTCGGGAAAAAAATTTCTAGTGAAGGAAAAAGAGTACACATATCTATAATACGCATAACATGTTGTCTCGTGAAAAACCTTACCGTAAAAATCTAATGGGAAAACACCTCGGTTAAGGGAAAAAAAATACAATGCGTATTTACTTCCCCTCATAAAAACATCACATGATATCTCATATTCTACGTATTCAATCTTAAATACTAGTCTTTCAAATGACTATTTGAACTTATCTATTAATCATTTATATCATTATTCTTTCGAAAATCGTGAGTGAGGAAAATTTGAAGGAAATATACTTTGATCTTTTCAGGAGTTTCAACAATAATCATAACAAATTTTAATTATGATTCTTCTATAAAAAACACGAATAAGTATTTTGGATCATTTTATTATCCTCTTTCAACTAAGTCAAATTTACCACATGTTCAATTATTTCAATTCATATAAATAAACAATTTCCCGATAATTCCAATATGCTTTTGGCATTCCAAATACTTCAAGATTTTTAATATAAACTTTACTATATAGTGATTCACAAAAAGTTATAACGACAACCATGAGACGTAAGTATGAACTATCAATTTAATAATATATCTAAAGGTTATTGCATCCACCGCAAAAGAATATTTATTTTTTCATAATCAATATTAGGACTTAGCAAAAAACTTCATATTTTTATTTCACTTTTGCAAAACTACTTCATTTGTACCCTCATTGGCTTTATACCTTTAGATATTTGGACTATTGGTCCAAAAACTCCATGAATTTTAATTGTACTTGAGTTGTGTCTTTCTATTTTGATCAATCTATTCCATATCTATATTTCTCAATAGATTTATTCAAGATTCTCCTTTTATTTCATTATTTCAATAATAATATTACATGCAAAACCATTGTCGACCACTTTTATTATTGGTTCGATATTTTCTCAAATTGCCATAAACTATTGAGATTTCTTACTTTCATTATTTTAAAATTCAGTTTCAAGTACCTGAATCTCTTCTGAAATTTTACTTATTAGTTATGTCTTGGGTCTCTTCTGGAGCATCCGTCTTCACTATATGACCATCTAGAATTTTTTCTTTTATGAAATTTTCCATATTTGGAACTTTAATGAGTTATCCTTGTTGAACTACTGGTTCAAATTACTCTCCCCCTTAACTCATTACAAGTTATTAGTTTTCTCACCCTAATGTTGGGAAAACTATCAAATCAAAATAGCAATCACAATAATATCATAATTGAATCTCCAATAATTTAATATATCATAATAAAATGAGGCTCATAATTAATATATATTTCCAACTTTCTTTGAGGATTCACTCATCTTTTTGCGTTGTGGTGGAGCAATTGAAACATATATGCACATAAAAAAATTCAATGATGAGAAATATTTAGCTCTCGACCAAAAATCAATTGTAATGGGGAGTATTTAAAACTTATTGGCTTGATGCATAAAATGCGTAAATTAACATAATTTCATGTTGAAAGAGGAAGTTTAGTTCTCATAAGTAATGGTTTAATCATTAATCAGATGCATTCAATCAATAATTTATCAAAACCATTATACGCATAAATAACAAATTTTTACCAAAGTTTTTCAAACTTAATCAATAAAATATTGAGATATAAACTCATCAGTATTAGCAAGATGAATTGTCTTAATTGCATTATCTGAAATTAATTATTCAAACAATCTTGCAAACAACAGGTTGCAAGTTGATAACACATGTGATTATTTTGTAGATGCATCTACCAAAATCATATAATATTAAAACCATCCACATGGTGGATTAATGGGCCCATATTCATTTCAGAAATGCAAGATATTAAATCTCAACTTTAGTTGGTGAGTTTTTAACAACCAATTTTCATTGAGAACAATCAACAAAGGAGAATTCTTTAAATTAAAGAATCTTCTGGTTCTTTAATAAATGTCCATATGAATTCTCAATCAATTTTCGCATCATATATGATCCAGGATGGTCTAACTGGTCATGCCAAGTAGTAAATATATTTGTACAAGTAAACTTTTAGTTTACTTTAACATGCGTTCAATTTTAACTAAATTGTAGCAAATTGATAATTTTACTGTCATTCCTTTTTCTTTGTATCCACATATAAGTACCATTGTGACATTTACTACCGGAAATGTTTAAATCAATGTGAAGTTTATAATGACATTAAGTCATATAATATAATTTTCAAATAATTATATGCAACATTCACTTCAGAGAATATGCCAAAATATTCACATGTCCAAAATTTTCATAATTGTTATATATTGCTACATTCACTTCAGGGAATGGAACAGAACTGGTGGAACGAATAACTCGTTGTTTTGTATAGCCTTAAGGAGATATGAGATCAATTCAAAATACTTTAAAACCCTTTTAACAAGAGTTTTGCACAATCAGTTTAACCACCAAGAATTACTGCCTAGGTCATATATAGAAACAAATCTATATTAAATATATCAATAAAAGTCACATCTCAAAATAAAAATATGATATAATGAAAAACTAGCAATTTTTTCTTTCATAACCATCACCATAAACATGCATGAAATTTAATTCAATAACTAACCATTTACTATTGCTCCTTGTTATTTCTCTAAATAATTAAGAAATAGAATAATATAAAAAGTATGAACTGTTACCTTTAACAATTCTTTAAACTAAATCAAATCTGAATAACCATGAAATTCATTGGTTTATTAACATAAATTTGCATACTAGATATTTTTTAATTAAATATATTATTTAATTATAAAACCTACTATAGCGGCATAAATAAATCAACTAATATTTATTTTCATGAACAATGAGATGCTTAAAACAATATGTAACTCATGGAATCAAAACTTTAAAAAAAAAAAAAAAAGACCATCTCAAATATTTGAACCATATATCAAGTCGATTTAATATTTAAAAATGTACATTTTTTGCTCCACGTTGAGCCTTAACGATAAGAGGTAAACAAATTAAACTCCAATAGTAAATTTTCAATCCAATAAAAATTTATTAATAGCAAACTTTGAGAGTGGATCTTATTTTCCAAGCGTACAACAGGTACATAACCAATAATTTTTCACGCATAAGTTGTCTATCTTCTTAAAGAGTTCTTGGAAATTTTTGGTCTTTTCTTACTTTCTTCATTTTTCCACTTTTGGTGGTGAGAAAAATAATCACAATCATCCCTCATGACTATTATTATAGTCCAATTTACTACATCCATGTCAAAGATTATATCATTCGAATTTATCACGTAATGTTACATTCTCTTCAGGGAATGGTTAAGTTTCGTGGTTAAAAACTTTTGAATCATGATATTGCTACTGTAGGAGTACATTTGAATCATAAAAAGTTGAATAAGTTCTCTCTTGCACGGTTATCATCAGTAATATTTTTTCACGTAATTTTAATGGAGAACTTATTTTGAATACAGTAAAGTTATACTTACAGTTTTAAAATCTTACAACTTCAGGTGTATCCAATCATAACAAGCTTTAGATAGAATTATCATATTCTATTGCTCATATTTTTCTTCCACAATTTAAATAGATCTTCACAGTTAAATATTTTGACTTCAACCACTTCATGAGGATAATGACAAAACAAACATAGTCACAATCAATTCAATTTATAATAAATATAAATCAATATCCCAATTTTCTTTTAATCCATATGAAATATAATATTTTTCTCATTCACAATCTCAATATGAGATCCATTATGAATATCTCTTAAAGCCAATGGATTAACCATCACAAGATATTAATATATTAGTTCTTCTAGAGCTTTTGACTAATTTTGTACTACCAAATATTGGAATAATATTAGTTTGTTTCAGCACCAAATAAAATAAATATTTTTTATATGTAATGATAGAATTATAAAATTCATTACTACATTCTAATATCCTTACTCAAAGAATATTAACAAAAATGAAATATTTGGCCATACACTATATATGTGACCAATAACCTTTGATAACATAAGTTATCTTTACCCTTTGAAGAATTATCTTAAGAACACTCATTATTCTCTTATTCATCACTATGTTTTCACTTTTAGTAGTTCATGATTATAACTTTAATTTTCTTTATATTTGCATTCACTTCTGGGAATGTAATAAATTTAGTAGAATGAACTTATAAATGTTCCAATGGATTATTTATTCTATAATCACCATCGCAAACATGCGCGGATTTCAAATCAAAATCTATCATCATGAGCACTGGGTGGTTAAAGGTTCTAATGATTACCCATAGTGCGTCAATATCAATTGACGATTGAAAAATAATAATTAAAAGAAAATCGTACTGATAACGTATTATAAAATAAAAAAACAAAGAGTAAAAAAAAAAGAATGGGAGAGCAAAAGAGAGCGTATTTTATTAATCGAAGTAAGTTAAAATATTTTTCTAAAGTCTATATTTATAGAAATAGAAAGTATAAATGAAATAGAACTCTAATTCTAATGAGTACTAAAATTTAAAGTTCATCCAAACTTATCTTAATCTTAATGAATATCCACTTAATAAAATATTCATAACAATTTATAAAATTTAAAAATTTTACTCATTTTTAAAAGGAAATCTTAAAATTATTACACATAGTACAAAGCCTCAACAGAGATCCACCAATATAAAGCACTGAAATACATACAAAAATTTTGAAAAACGCGAACAACTCGGTAAAAATTTTTATTGATGACGGATGAAATAATTTCTTAATTGAAGCAAAAGATGAATTTGATAAATCGTTAAAAAAATTTATTTTAAATTGAAATAAAAATTTTAATATTTAATATTTTAAATATGTTGGATAATTATTTTAACTTTTTATTTAGTATAATTGTTTTTGAAAAAAATGTTAAATAAGATAAATAAGTAAGTACTTACTTATTACTCAATGTATAAAATACTAAATTGAGTTTATTTTATTAAAAAATTAAAATAAATTATCTTTTTTTTTTAAAAAAAAGAGATATTCAAATCATAATATTTATTTTTCAATAAAACCTACCCAAAATGATATAAAAAATTGTATTAATAAGTTTAAAATTAAAAATGATTTTTTTTAAAAATAAATATTTATTTTTATCAAACAACATAATTATATTTCTTACTTATATTTACTTATTTATCAAATAACTTTCTAATATAAATTCAATATTTATAAAATTTAGCATTAAAAATTCAGTACTTAATTTTTAGCACTTAATTTTTCATTTTATCAACACACCGTAAGTTTATATTATTTTATGGTATGTATAATATTTAAAATCGAAATCTCTAAAAAACAATGCCACGTGTTAATGTAATGAAAAAACAAGAATTGAAAGAAATAACAAAGGTGTGATAATGAAAAGAAGAAAAAATAAAGGATGCGAGAGAAAGCTAAAACACATTTAAGAGAAAACATAAATATAGTTTGATTCCTTAAAAGCAAGTTACAAAAGTTTGTTATTTTTAGATGGACATTTATTTCTAACGTAGTACATTTGGTTTTCTTTTTGTCTCATGTTACCGTATTTATTTTTATTATTATCGATGTTTTTACACTAATCACGAGTAAACGTGCCACCCATCTAAAAAAACCCTTAACACTAATGGATATTTATAGGCTATTTTTTAAGGCTGACTAACTATTAACTAACCACAACTAATTAGGTACAATTAAAGTTAGTGCGCTAACTTTATTTATACTCTGTTACTTCCATGATTCTTTGTTCATTTAACTCTTCCCCTTAATCATTAACTCCTATTTGAGACAAAACATTTAGTTAATAATGCACTCTTCAAGCTTCAATATTTCGCTTCAAAAATTGATGGTGACCCTGCAACCAAATTCATTCCCACATAATATATATCTCCATCTTCAATCCTCCTGGGATGAAGCCCAATCAACATCAACATAGGATACTAGTCTAGTTCATCCTCCCCTTTTATAAGAAAGTTCATAGTCTATGTACCCTTTTAAGTATTGAGCACTTTGCTTTTCAATGTGATTCTATTGAGGTACGCTTTGGTGTGATCTTCTAAGTGACACTCGGCACTGGTCGCTACTATCATCCCTATGATAAAGTGGTAGACTTATCGTATTAGATGTTGGCAATTTATTGAAACATAATTTTTGGACTGTTAACTATGTTGCTTTTTTAAAGACATGAAAGTCTTGACTCTAAAGACTACTTTGAAGAATGAATTTTCTCATATCATGTTTATTGGAAATTATTACTTTCGTTGTTTTTAATATGTTGCATCGTAATCAAGCTCTAGCATGCATTGCATATCTATTGTGGTGCTCCTATAATGCTTCCATATTTTTGAATGCTAGTTAAAGGTTGTCCATCAAATGAAGTAAGCTTTGACAAACTTACCGTTGAGATTGGTTTAGGTGTGGCACGAAGCATTGATGTCATATCAAGTAGCTCCAAAATGTATTTCCGTTGACTAGGAAAAAGACCATGACTCAATTGTTGAATTTCATTGCTAAGAAAGAAGTTTAGGTTACCAATTTCCTTCAAAAAGAACTCTTAACTGATTGAGTTTGGTCACCACTTCATCAATCTCATTACTAGAATTCCCCGTTAATACTATGTCATCAACATATATCATCGTAATCAACTTAGATGTAGCATTACACCGTGCAAAAGGCGATGAGTCTACCATTTGAAGCTGTAAAATCTAACTTCTTAATTGAGGACTGCTTCAATGTATCAAACCGTCCTCCTGGGGCTTATCTAAGCGCATAGAATGCCTTGTTTAGCTTGGAAACAGTTTGTTTACCGCCAACTCCACCAACTTTGAATATTGATGTCTGTTTCATATAGATTTCTTCAGATAGATTGTCATTTAGAAAAGCATTATTAGCATCAATTTGTCTGAGTGGCCATCCATTCTTTACCGCTGCTGCTAGAACCCTGCAAACGGCATTGAACTTAACAACTGGGCTAAATGTTTTGTTGGAGATATGAACTAAGGAAGAAGGGGAAGTAGAGAAGAAACAAGTATGATAGCAGTAAACAATCTGCTAATATTTTTCATAATAATTTCAACAACAACAAAAATTACTGTTTATAACAAGATTTCTTTCCTCGTATTCTACTAAAAATGTCTGAATCTCCTAGAAAATTGGAAAACATAACTTGTAGGCAAGGTTAACATGACAAGATTAGCATCTAAACATCTATTCAAAGGAGAAGTCAATCATTTGCGTAATGCACCACTTGCATGAGTCAGATTGCCGCCAATCACTTCGCAGCTTCATGATCCGCAAGCATATTCCGTAGATGCACTTAGCATGTTTTCAATCCACAGCTCATGTGTCCGCAAATTTGTTCTCGCTTGGAAAGTCCTCCAAGCTTGTCGCATATTGACTGTCCGCAACATGGCTGTCTACATGATAGTTTGCATATTGACAGTTTGCAAGGCAGTTCGCCAAAGGACACAGCCAAGAGACTCGCATTTGGACAGTTCGCCAGATGTGCTCGCTGTTGGACTGTCCGCCTTATTTGCTCGCTGGTTTGACTATCCGCCACATGTGTTCGTCGTTGCATGGTTGGTCATCTCACAAAATGTTTCATGAAAGTTATAACTAGCTTTATCTATACCCTGGGGCTACTAGACAAGCTTTATATAGTACAATAGTTCCATCTGGATTCTTTTTAATCCAAAACAATCACTTACATCCCACGTGCTTTCTATTTGATGGAAGCTCTTGTAAAGTCCAAGTGCCATTGTTGATTAAGGCTTCATGCTTAAGCTTAACAAATTCTTACATTCAAGTTGTTGCATAGCTTCACTAATAGTGGTTGGTTCTGTGGAAGCTAAAAACACTTATGGCTTGAATATAGCAGCCTTCCCCTTCATAGTCATAGAATGGTTTAGAAGTAAGTAAAGAAGGCTAAGGTTCAATATGTATTCTGTGATGCATTTTAAATAAGTATTAAGCTGAGCTTAGAAGATGACACTCGAATTGTGGTAGATATTGAAGGAGATCAGTAAGCTTTCGATGAAAAAGCATTGATTGAAGCATGGAATTCGATCAGTTGTTTTTATTAGTTTTCGATCACTTTCACTCTCGATCTTAAAATTCTATTTTTCTACGCTATTAAAATTTTAAGGACAATGATGTAATAATTCGCACGGTAATTTATATGTATTTTATGCAAATTTTAATTTATAAATAAAAATAATAAAAATTCGTAAAATTTAAAAAATAATTATCAATGTCAATAATAAAGAACAGGTGAAGACTATGCAAGCTACCACATCAATACTATTAAAACTTTAACACTTTGATTAACTTTTCTATCCAAAAAAATACTAATTGACAAAATTTTGAAAGTTGAATTAAAGTATTTTAAAAAAAAAAACTTAAAACCAAAATAACAAAAATAGTAACCGGAAGTAATAGGAATGTGATAATGCTTTGTTAGTTGAAACACTCTTAGCTAGAGGTGTTACAAATAGTAAGAAGTCGAAGTTGCATCTGATCCATCAACTCTTATGCCCCAATCAGAAAGTGCGAATTCGACATATTCCTAAAGACCACAATAAAGTTGCTGATCATATGACTAAAATTGATAGCTTAAACTACAACAACTTGCAGTTGTTTGAAGAACCTCTAGTCTCGATTCAAAAACTATTTATGACGATCTTGCTACTATGTCCAATGTTTATTGTAAGTGTTTTCCTTATTTTGTAGTCGCTATTTTGTTGTATTTTTTTATTGAAAAAAATTGGATGTGCGAATATGGGCGGATTTAAAAGGTATAAAATTATTAAATATTAAAATAATATTATATAAATATTTATTTAAAAGTTAAAAAATAATATAAGCGGGTCTAAAATGAATTTAGGTTAGTCCTTTGCAAATATTGATAGATTTGGATAAAATTTTAAGCCTATATTTCAGGTCGGGCCAAACTTGAGCAAGCATAAAGTATATTAATATCATACTTAAACTCGATCTATGAACACTTTTACTGTAAACCAATCTACAAAGAAAATGATATATTTAATTATATATATGTGGATAATGTATATAACAAGTAGTAGACCATTTTCAAATTTAAAACTAGTTTGGCATAAAAACTCCTCTTGTTTTTAATAGGAGCACCTTTTGCTCCCAAGTTCAGAGGTGATGCATTGTAGTCAATAAGATGGATATCTTGAATGTGGGGCAATTTTTGAGTATTGATGGGATGAAACCCCATACATCCAACAATGAATAGAAGTATAACCAGTATTTTTTTACTCTTAATATTTATCGCAAACTTAATAACACAATATATCACTTGTCAACATAAAATAAAATAAAATACAATAATCATACGGAATTAATTAAAGGAGAAATATGATTTTTTACGTGAAAAATCCCCTTAAAGCAAAGGGTAAAAATCACGAGATTTGAAAGTCTACTCAAAAGCCTCACTTTATTCAAAAGTTTGTTAAACGATCACAATACAAAACCAAAATAAAAAGCATACGACTTCAGCAAGACTGTCAACAAATAATCTCGAACAAACTAAAGAGAAAAGTTGAGAATATCACCCAAATATGACTAGCATTGAAAATGAAAAACCTGAAGCTACAAAATCCATATGAAAAATCCAACTTTGCACGATCGAAACCCTTGAGCCTACTAGCGATTGTCCAAAAATCATCTCAGACAGACATCAGATAAACCCTGGATCGAAGAGTTGATTGTCTGTAATATTATAGCTCTTCAATGCTGCAAAGGAGAACAACAATTCAGTCTGAATGAAGCCCTATCAGCATCTCCCTTCACATCCAAAGAGAAATCAGAAATTTCATGAGTGGAGACTGGATAATTCATGAAATATAAGCCGTATTGGTTTTAACAAAACGTTAAAACATGAAAATCTCATCGTCCTTAAAATAGAAGCAAAAAAATACCAGAAAAGAAAAGGATGAAGAAAGCAATATATGGGAGTTGTAGTTCAAAACTAAATGAATGCTTAATGGAGTTATGGTGTCAATTCCCAGCTTTGTGATATCACAGACATGCAGAACATGTTCATATTCTGAATTTTCAGTAATTAAATGAGGCTCATTTGCAATGTGAATGGCTATGTTTAGAAAGGGACTTACCACATCCGTAGAACCTTTATTAAATCTAAACATAAAAGCCAGTTATAAATTGCAAAGATAATCATAAAATGAAGTCTCATAAATTGCATGAGAAGTAAACCGATCGTCCGAACTTAGCTCTCTCCCAATAAAATCAGTTCATAATTTTAGTCTCAGACAGTTGGACCGAGTGTTGGTCGTTCCTCTGTAAAGGATTTAATTCCAACGCCTCATCTACAGTTAGTAAGAAAAAAGGTAACTTTTAACTGACTACAGAAAACATTCAGTGCTTCAATGCTAGGAATGAAATAATTCCTTGGTGAGATATTGCAAATTTCTCAAAAGAAATGCCTACCTTTCTATCCATAGATTCAGTTCGCAAACAGAGTCTTCAAAGTATCCATTCCCAAACTAAATACTGCAAAATTAAAAGAAAGTTTTATGTGAGACTAAACCAAATAGAAAGGTGTTGGTTTTTTTTTCAGCTCACAAACATGAACAACTCAAGATATGTAATGAAAGAAAGGAAACAAAGCTAAAAGAACTCAAAAATGAGAAGAAAAGTCCCCCAATTTTCATTGCTTGATCTGCTGATAAAATATAAAACAAGACATAAATGGAAATTTACAAACAACTAAAACTAGAATGACTTGTTCAAGCTTCTAAGCTGTTAAGTCAACTAAGTCACATCCTTAGCCTATCAAATTCAGCTGTCATAGCTGATCTTTTCTTAAAAACAACAAAATTACAACTTAACTAAACAATTCAACATGTTACAAACTAAATTAACGTAGTTACATTAAAAACTAAATATTCCAAAAGTTGCTGACTCTGCCATCTGCTGCTGATGCTGCTGTATCCTTGCTGGTGCAGTTGACTCATTTTGTTTTTGCTGCATGGTTGCCAAACATTCAACAAGAGGGAATAGTAATTATAAGATGGATTGAGAGAGAAATAATGGTACATTTTGTATCAAAAGCCTAAAGAGGCGGAGTTGTGCTCTAAGATATTGAACTTACCTCCAACCAGTAATGATTATTCGTGGAATATGAGAAATCTTGGACCATTCAGGGTCATTCTCCCACTCACATCTTGTCTCTAATTGAGGACAATCTTCAATGCTAATTTCTTCTAATTTGGAGAGGCTTCGCATAACATCTACAGAAGGCAGGTACACGAGTTTATTGCATCTGCATGAATCCATATGCAGACACCTTAGAGAAGAGAGATTTCCAAACCACTCCGGCAAGGCTTCTATTTCATGAAACTCTCGCATCGTCAATTCTTCAAGGGCGGAGAGGAATTGAAGTTGGGGAGGAAGACTCTTTAGCTTTTCCCAACCAATCAACACTAGAAGCGAGGCACTGAGATATTGAATGGAACTGAGACATGGGAATTCTTGCAGCTCTCCTGAGAAACCACCAAGGGCTAATTTTCCCAAGCAATTAAGCCTACCAAGGCTGTCATCTGGAATCCATATCAGATCAGACAAATTTACTATTCTTATACTGCAAAGGGAAGTATCGGATCGCAGCATTTTTGCTAGCAGACATCTCCATCCTTCCCCTGCATTGCCAATTACTAATTCTGTGAGAGAAGAGAGTCCATCTAAACTTGAATGGGTTACAAATTAGGGCAACCATATATACTCAATTTTACAAGGGATAAGAGTGGTGTTTTTAGTGGAAAGCCCTCCAATTTGTCACAATAACAAACTGATGCATATTGAAGAGAGGAAAATCCTCCAAATCTGGAATCAAACTTAAACTAGGACAATGATCTAGATTTAATTTTTTGTGACAAATGGAGGTAGATAATCCGTCTTCAATCTTGCTTACTTTTTGGCAATTGAAAATGCGAAGCTTTTCAAGAGATGAACATCTTCCTGTTATAGGAAGAACTTCCAATTTGTCACAGCCATCAATTGATACATATTGAAGAGAGGAAAATCCTTCCAAATCTGGAATCGAACTTAAATTAAGACAATACCATATATCTAATTCTTTCCGACAAGTGGAATTAGATAATCCGTCTCCAATCTTGCTTAATTTTTCGCAGCTAGAAATGCTAAGCTTTCAAGAGATGAACATCTTCCGGTTATCGGAATAACTTCCAACTCGTCGCACCTTTCAATTGATAGATTTTGAAGAGAGGGAAACCTTTCCAAATTTGGAATCGAACTTAAATTAAGACAATGCCATATATTTAGTTCTTTGAGACAAGTGAGGTAGATAATCCGTCTCCAATCTTGCTTAATTTTATGCAACCGAAAATACTAAGACTTTCAAGAGATGAACATTGTCCCGTTAGTGGAACACTTTTCAACAAGGGACAATCCCGAATATTCAATTCCTCCAAGCAAGGAAACATGATTGCTGTCAATTCTTCTAGACTATTCATCATCTTTAAGGTGAATTTTTTCAATGCAGGAAACACCTTGATCACCTTATTCATATCATCAATACCTTCGTTGCAATAAAATTCATTACCCACGCCTTTCACTTTCCTCAGATTTCTCAACTCAAGAAACTGGAGATTGTGCAATTGGCCCAGAGGTGGAAGACTTTCATAGTTGTGGCAATCGAAAAAATTCAGCTCCACCAAATTGTTAAGCAAAAACAAACCAGAATCACCAACAGGTCTTAACATCCATGAGGGAAAGCTGTTGCCGTCATAACTGCTAACAGTTAAGCTTTGCAGATTTGAGTGGGGTTGGAGACTTTCCATCACTTCCTCACAGTTCAGAAGAAACTCCCTCTAAAATCAAATATCAACTTGCATATTTTTTCTTTAAGGTGTAGATTTGCTCTAATAGCCTCTTCTTTGTTCCTAACATTCCCAAGATGGTATATCTTCAATTCTCCACGGAGTTCGTTTAAGGATCCTAACTTTTTAATTGAACGTCCCCTTTTTTAACCCACGAAAAATATGGGTAATGTCTAAAGCCAAGTTATGTTTCAATATCGAGAGCACTTTATTTGTTGGAAGGGGAACTTATTATGTAAGTGTAATTGAAGTGTAAATTGGCCATGTTTCCTGTCTAAATTTTTAGGGGGGATTTAGATGTGAGTGTTTAAGTTTCTAAGTATAAAGGAGAGGTTTCTATACTTGGAGATTGATAAAGTGTAATTCAATTGTTGTATTGTGGATTAAAGATAATAGAGTTACTCGTTGAGCTAGGCTCAATATGTTGAAATATCAACACCAACTTACTAGAAAATAAGTGTAACTGATTTGTTAGTAGGAATGAATCCCACATTGCCTAGGAACAAATGACAAATGAGTTATGAATCCCACATTGTTTAGATAAATAAGGATGTTAATACTTTGAGTCTATATAAAGGTTTATGTTCCATGTACTTGTCACACCAGAAATAAATCAAGTGTTGAGTTTTCCATTCGATTTCTTTCTTCTTTCTCTTAGTGTTTTTGAGCTTTTGTTGGGTCGTGGGGTGTTCAAAAATTGGCATCAGAACCAGGTTACGTGTTAATTTTCTTTGTGGTTGCATTATAGTCTAATATGTCACATTAGAAAATAAGTTTTCACTATTGCTTGGTTGCTCATTTGCCTATAGGTGTGGTAGTGTGAGAATGCATGTCTAGGAAAGTTCTGGCAAGGAAAGACTTTGTATTTAAGTGATCCGTGTAATCCACCTCTCTTTCCTGAGAGCTTACCTGGTGTATTTTTTCACATACTTTCACTATTTCGTGTAGTTTTGTAAGGATCATTATCGACACAATGACTGACTTACACGTTGTCGACGGAATGAAGAAGCTTAACAATGACAACTACAATACATGGTCAACTTGCATGATGTCATATATGCAAGGACAAGATCTGTATGAGATTGTCAACGGTAATGAAATGAAGCAACCAAGAGAAGAGGATCAGAGTGACGTGCTAAGAAAATGGAATATAAAAGCAGGAAAGGCAATGTTTGCCTTGAAGACAACAGTAGAGGAAGAAATGTTGGAACACATTCATGGTGCTAAAACCCCAAATGAAGCTTGGGAAACATTCGCCAAGTTGTTCTCTAAGAAGAATGATACGAAGCTCCAACTTTCGAAGAGTGAGTTGTTGTCTATGAAGCAAGACAACATGACGATCAAACAATACTTTCACAAAGTAAAGCTGATATGCAGGGAGATTTCTGAGTTGGATCAAACTGCTCCTATTGTTGATACCATGATGAAACGAATCATTGTCCATGGTCTAAATCCAGAGTTCAGGAACTTTGTTGCTGCTATACAAGGATGGCAAACTCAACCATCACTTGTAGAGTTTGAATTGTTAGCTAGTCAAGAAGCCTTGACTAAACAAATGAGAGGAGTCTCGTTAAAAAATAAAGAAGAGGCCCTCTACGCCAATAGAGGCAAGCGAAACTTTAAGCAACGTAATAATGGCGAGTTCAATAAAAATAAAGGAAAATGGAGCTCTCGTGAAGGGGAAGGTTCCAAAAACCACGACAACGGTAAAAGGTTTGAAGGAAAGTGTTACAACTGCGGAAAGAAGGGTCACATGTCAAAAGCTTATTGGTCGAGGAAAAATTTCTTGGAGAGTAATGTCATTACCTCCAAAAGTGAAGAAGAATGGGACGTAGAAGTTTTCTTTGCAGTAGAAGAGGAAGAACTAGCTCTTATGGCAACAACACCAAGTACAATTTATTATGAAAATGATTGGATCATTGACTCGGGTTGTTCGAACCATATGATTGGAGATAAAGAGTTATTGTCAGACTCTGATACTCTCAAAAGAGAATTGCAGTCTTCTAAAGTTCAGTTGAGTTTAGATGAAACTGAAATTATTAACAATGAGGGAGAAGAAGGCAAAACTCAAAGTCCATGAAAAACTAGCGTTCACTATCAACCGATCGAAGAGGGTGAGCCTAGTGGAATAGAAAAACCAACATCACTAAGAAGATCAACAAGGCCAAATCCCGAATACGCTAACGCTGTCATAGTAGAAAAAGCTGATCAAAGTTAGCCAATGGAAACCCGTAGGATGACCAGAAAATAGTGTCGTTCGAGGGATGTACTGTCAACTATGGAAAGTCGAGTGATCACTCTTGAAGAGTCCATAAGGAACATCAGGGAGAAGATCGATGAAATCAATTAGGGACTCCCAAGTGGCTTACAATTCATGAAGGAACAGCTGAGAGAGTATGTATGGGATACTCTTGGTTCCTTAGAAAACAAGATGACGAGGAAAGATAATGCTCTTGAAGCAATGGTAGTAGCCTTGAAGGAAGAAATCACCGAGCTTAAGGGGGAGCTCAGGATTTACAAGGCTACATTTGGTAATGAAATGTTGGCTTCGACACTAAAGCAACAGGCGATGAATGTGCCCAAATCGAAAGGGTTTAAAGGGGCAAGGTCCGCAAGTGAAGTGGACAACTTTCCTTGGGTAAAGTTTGACAAGCGACATAAACTGTCAAAATAATTATCCTTAATCTCTAAAAGAAATAATTAAATAGCGTAGTAAAGAGAAGAAGGGTCGATCCACAGGGACTTAGGTGATTTTGATGTAGAAAGCTTTTAGTTTTTTATTTAGGTGAAATGGGAAAAATAGGAGGGTTTTGATCTAAAAGTTTAATTAAAATAAATAAATAAAAATGGAAATTTAAAGAAAATAAATTTAAAAAAAAATTCAATATAAGTATCAGCCTTAGGCTCCGGTTTGACTCATTTCCAATCGATCATTGAATAATATTTTACTTTGGATAAATGCCGGTTACAATCTACAAAGCCCAACCCTTCTAACTTGTTTTTCTCTCCGGTAAACCAAAAATTCAAAATCAATTTTTGAATTTTCATTTTCTGGCTAGACTAATGACGACTATCGCCGTTAGAATAAAACAGTTTAAAATCTGGAAAAACCCGACTCGGATTATGTTGTCTCAATGAGAATCGAATCCGATCTCAATTTCCCTTAGCGGATCGCCGCTAAGTGTGTTCACAGAAAGTCGAATGTGCTACAAGCCGTCCTTCCTCCCGACTGTAAATCGAAACAACCTTCAAACCAACGGATCCTTTTTGAATTTGAAAGTTAAAAGATTTTAAAAGGAAAGGCCGATTGTCAATCCAAGTTTGCAGAAAATTGAGAAATATATTTGAAGATATTAAGTGCTTTTCAACTCTCACAATTGGAATTGAATCATTGCTTTAGCCTTTGGCTTTTTGGAAAATTAGCTGAGCATGATTATGGAAGAAATCATACTCAACATTTTTTAAGAAAATAAAAACTTAAAAAATGAAATATAGAGAAAAAGAGAATTTTATAAAACTTAGAAAACAAGAACAAAACTAAATAATAAGGGATAAGGGATGATTTTCTAGCTTACCCCAAGGAGGTTTTTATAGTTCTTCAAAACCCTAAAAATAACCTAAAAATAATAAAAGATAATTCTTGAAAATATTTAAATTAAATCCTAAAAACAAAAGATAATTTCTAATTTTGAATTTAAAATGCAGCTGACTCGCTCGTCCATCTTTGCTAACTAGACCTTCTAGAAGCTGTTGGCTGGATCTTCTAGAAGCTGTTGACTGGATGCCACGTCAGAATCTCATGCCCAAAGTCATGCCCACTAACCCAGCCATGATTCCAGAAAATAAAACTGCAAAACTTTGCATTTTAAGTGCAATTTCCAGAATTAAAGTCCTGCATAGAAAACGCACAAAAACGTCCAATTCAGCAACATGAACTAATTATTAAGGAGTAATTAAGGATAAAATATTAATCAAATAAAATAGTTATCAAATTCCCCCTCACTTATTCAATGCTTGTCCTCAAGCATTTCTAAACTAATACATCAAAACTCAAGTTTCATCCTTCATTTCACAATGCATCTAAGATAACCAAATGACCAAATATCGAAACAATTATTGAAATCAAGAGACAATGAAGTAAAGGCATAACTAGGAACAGTTTTAAACAAAGCAAGACATTGCAATAACCTGTCAATTACAATGAAGCAAAACTTAATACCCTCACAATGATTCACTCGTTTCGTTCAAAGTGTTAGGGTTCAAGAATCGCTCAAGCTAGAACTAATCAAAACATTACCATAAGCTTGTAACTAAATCCAATCTCCAGTACTAAAATCGAACATGATGCAAAAATCAAAGGGTCTTTAAATAGGGTTGTAACGGGGCTTAGGTAAGGTAGGAAAAAAGGCAAAAAATGTGTGGTAAAATGCCAAGACAAAAAACGCAAAATGTTGAAATTCTAGCCATGAATCGAACCAATATAATGAGACAAGCAAAGAAGTTTAAGCAACCATTTTTTATTCTCTTTCTCTTTTTTTTTTCCTTTTTTTCTTTTCGAACCTTTTGCTTTTTTTTATTTTTTTTTGTTGTTCGTACGAACAGTTTTTTTTGTTCTTTTTTTTCTAATTTTTTTCTTCTTTATTCGAACTCCTTTCTTTGCCCTCTTTTTTTCTTATTTTTTCGTGGAACAAATCTTCTTTTGTCTCAACAAGGATATGAAAAAGAGGGATAGGAATAGGAAAAGGCTCGGGTTTTGTAAATGAGGT
This sequence comes from Kokia cookei, assembly GCA_039519145.1. Classification (NCBI taxonomy): domain Eukaryota; kingdom Viridiplantae; phylum Streptophyta; class Magnoliopsida; order Malvales; family Malvaceae; genus Kokia; species Kokia cookei. The sequence goes on from CM076903.1 coordinate 37,686,077, forward strand.
GAAAACAAAGAATGAAAATAGACTTAAAAGTGGCTAACTAGGGGAAATGAGTGGGAAGGCAATTTTGGGTAGAGAAGTGGTTAATCCTAAGTGCCCCTATCATATTAAAGCATCATACTCAACTATGTAGTCTCGACAAGTATCACGCTACAAGTTCTAGAATGTTGAGAATTAGTTCAGCACACTCAATGAAATAAAGAGCAGAAATGAAAGTATATGCCCGTAAGGCTCAAAAACTCACATGAAAAGGTGGAACGTGTACTAAGTCAAGCAACATGTCAATTAACAAATATATGGAATGTCAAGTAAAATTTTATTAAAAATCACTAGTCATGTCCATCATCTATCATGCATCCTAAATTCCAACGTATTACAATTAAGAAAAACTCAATTTCAACCAATCGAATAAGCAAGGTAAAAATTTGATGCAAACTCTACCCCCCCTCACTTAAATCATATTGTCCCAATATGTAAATGAAAGCATAAGAGAGGGAATTGAGATACTCCCCGTGTTTAGTGACGACCATGTTGGGAATAGAGGAAAAAAAAGGTGGGATTTTTTTTTTGTTTAAAATGTGTTTTAAAATAATAGGGTAGTAGTGGGTTTTGCTAACATGTGCCAATTCCCATAGTTGTTGCTTTCATGCAACATTTATTCCAGCCTGAGAAAGAATAAAAATAATATTAATAAATAAAAAATTTAAAATACCAAAAATAAATAGAAATAAAATAACTGAAATAAATTAATAATGAAGTATAAAATTAAATAAATAAAACAATAGGTTGCCTCCCATTAAGCGCTTTATTTAACGTTGTTTAGCTCAACGACCTGATTCAGACTACAGGTTCTTTCAATTCGACTTCTTCGATCAAATCAATTGGAGCGTTTTCATAATACGGTTTCAACCATTTTCCATTAACTTTAAACCGTGCTCCTGTGTTATCTTCAATTTCAATTGCACCATGCGAAAACACTTTGATAACCACAAAAGGTCCGAGCCACTTCGATCTAAGTTTTCCTGCGAAAAGTTTAAACTTAGAATTAAATAGTAGAACTTTTTGACCGACAAAAAAAAGATTTAAAAGAAATGTTACTATCATGGAATTCTTTTGTTTTTTCTTTAAAAATCCGAGTGCTATCGTAAGCATTTCTACGAATCTCCTCAAGTTCTTGAATATGCAATTTGCATACTTCACCGATTGCATCCATCTCCATGTTACATTGCTTGACCGCCCAATATGCGCGATGTTCCAATTCAACCGGCAAATGGCACGGTTTACCGAAGACAAGGCAGTATGGAGACATTCCAATGGGGCCTTTATATGCGATTTGGTATGCCCACAATGCATCGGTTAACTTGATACTCCAATCTTTACGGTCCGGTTTGACGATCTTTTCAAGTATTGTCTTAATTTCACAGTTCGAAACTTCCGCTTGCCCATTTGTTTGTGAATGGTAGGCCGTGGCGAATCATTGAGTTACTCCAAATTTCTTCATAAGGGCTTCAATTATTCGATTGACAAAATGAGTTCCCCTATCGCTTATTATTGTTCGTGGTATGCCAAACCTGGAAAAAAATAAAATCTTTTAGAAATTTAACTATGGTTTTAGCATCATTATTTCGGGCAAGCTTAGCTTCTACCCATTTAGATACATAATCTACAGTAAGAATTATGTAAGTAAGAATTATGTAAGTATTTCAGAATGAAGATATAAAGGGACCCATATAGTCAATTCCCCAAACATCAAAAATTTCGCAGATATGAACTGGACTGAGCGGCATTTCATTTCTTCGACTGATGTTCCCTACACATTAACATTTTTCACAAGTTTTACAAAATAAATAAGAGTCACAAAAGATGTTAGGCCAAAAGAAACCACATTCAAGAATTTTATGAGCAGTCCTCTTTGGTTCAAAATGGCCTCCACAAGAGTAAGAGTAACAGAAATTTAGAATTGAATTTACCTCATCTTCAGTGACACATCGTCGAATTACCTGATTCGAGCAGTGTTTCCAAAGGTATGAATCATCGCAAATATAAAATCGAGACTCTCGCTTTATTCGGTTAACTTCAACTCTCGGCAAGTCTAAAGGTAATTTACCTGTAGCCAAATAATTGACCATATCTGCGAACCATTGAGTAATTTTTCGTGCCACCATCAAGCTCTCTTCAGGGAATTCGTCCTGAATTGGTGGGTCGGACATGGAAAGGGGAATACGACTCAACTGATCGGCTACTAAATTTTCGCATCCCTTTTTATCTTTAATCTCAAAATTGAACTCTTGAAGAAGCAGAATCCATCGGATAAGTCTAGGCTTCGCCTCATTTTTGCTCATTAAATATCTCAAGGCTGCATGATCAGAAAAAACAGAAATTCTAGTTCCAAGCAGATAAGATCTAAATTTTTCTAAAGCAAAAATTATAGCAAATAATTCTTTTTTCGTTGTAGAATAATTTTTCTGTGCTGAGTCCAAGGCACGAGACGCATAGGCTATGACATGGGGTTTTTTGTCGATTTTTTGACCCAAGGCAACTCCAACACTTGTGTTCGATGCGTCACACATAAGCTCAAAAAGGTAGTCCCAATTTGGCGATTGAACAATCGGAACCGATACAAGCTTTTCTTTTAGTGTGTCAAATGATTTTTTGAACTTTGCATTGAAATCAAAAGCTTGATCTTTCTTAAGCAAGTTGCACAACGGTTGTGCTACCTTTGAAAAATCCTTAATGAACCTGCGATAAAATCCTGCATGACCAAGAAAGGAGCGGACTTCCCTCACAGTTGTGGGGTAAGGTAGTGAGCGTATAATATCTGTTTTTGCTTTATCAACCACAATTCCATTAAAAGAAACAATATGACCTAGAATTAATCCTTTATCAACCATAAAATGACATTTTTTGTAATTTAATACGAGGTTGAATTCTAGGCATCGTTTTAGAAATTAGTTAAATTTAAAAGGCACTCCTTAAATGAATTATCGTACACAGTAAAATCGTCCGTGAAGACTTTGATCCCCTTCTCGACGTAGTTCGAGAAGATGCTGAGCATGCATCTCTGAAAAGTGGCAGGCGCATTACAAAGGTCGAAGGGCATCCGTCGATAGGCGAAAATGCCGAAAGGACATGCAAATGTCTTTTTTTTTGTCTTCTGGTGTTACTGGGATCTAGAAGAAACCTGAAAATCCATCAAGATAGCAGTAATGAGAATTATCGGCTAATCTTTTATCATTTGATCTATAAAAGGAAGGGGGAAATGATATTTTCGAGTTAACGAATTCAACTTCCTGTAGTCGATGTAGACTCTCCATCCATTCTGTACTCGTGTCGAAACTAACTCACCTTCCGAGTTTTTAATTACCGTAACTCCGACTTTCTTTGGGACCACATGGACGGACTTACCCAATTACTATCTGAGATCGGGTAAATAACATCTGCATCAAGGAGTTTTTGTATCTCCTTTTTCACGACTTCCATCATTGGTGGTTTTTAACCAGCATTGACCTTCTCGTGATGGTTTCGCTCCTTCATCGATCTTTATTTTGTTCATACAAGTCGAAGGGCTGAGTCCTTTAATATCGGTAATAGTCCACCCAATTACCTCTTTATGCGCGCACAATACTGTCACCAAATCATCTTCCTCTTCTTTTGACAATTTATTTGAGATAATTATCGGTAAAGTTTCGTTTTCTCCCAAAAATACGTATTTCAAGTGTTCCGGTAATTGCTTCAAGTTGATTTGAGGGGCCAGCAAAATGAAAGGTAAAATTTTAGAGTTTAAGGGATTAACACATGAATCAGAATCAACTGGAAAAAAAATTTCAAACTCTTTGATTTCCTCTTCAAAATCCTCTAATTCCCTGCACAAATTATCAACAAAGTTAGATTCTATAAACTCTTCAACACCAAGCTCAATAATATCAATAAAATTTATACTAGCAACATTATCTAGATATCACATTGCTTTGTAAACATCAAATTTAACAACCTCACCGTCGAATTCCATTATAAGAATTTCGCTTCTTACATCTATTTTTGTGTGTGATGTACTAAGGAAGGGACGGCCCAGAAGGATTTTTGAAGAAGTGTTTGATCAGTCGTTTTCCATGTCGATGGCATAAAAATCTGCCGAAAAAATAAGTTCGTTTACCTTTACTAAAACGTTCTCGAAGAGTCCTTCTAGGTATATCACGGACCGGTTAGCCAGCTGTATTGTCACTTTCGTATCTTTCAAACGCTCAGTAGAGAGTGAGTTGTACAAAGAAAGAGGCATAACATTTATAGAAGCACCTAAATCACACATTACACGTTTAATTACAATCTTACCAATTTTGCAAAGAATAGCAAACATACCTTGGTCTTTCAACTTCGGTGGAAGCTTTCGTTGGAAAACGGTCGAGACGTGCTCTCCCAAATTCACCTTCTCTATTTTGGTAAGTCGTCTTTTATTTGTGCATAGATCTTTTAGGAATATGGCATACCTTGACACCTTTTTTATTACTTCAAGAAGTGGAATATTAATTTTTACTTTCCGAAATATATTTAAAATTACCTTTTCTTCGGCTTGCTTATCTCGTTTTACCAACCTCGATGGAAAAGGTGGCGGAACGGCATAGGGAGAGGGAGTGGAAGATGATGTGGATGTATCTTGTATGGTAAGAGATGGTGCTTTCTCTTTATCTTTCTTTTGGGTGCCTTCCTCCGAGGTCTTAACTGCAATAACAGTACCACTTCGGAGAGTCATGGCACTAACATTTTCTTTTGGATTCGACTCCGTTTGAGAAGGCAATTTCCCTTGGGACTCGAGTCGTCCTACTGTCTGGGCCAGTTAGCTTATTTGCTTATTTATTTCTTGTAAACGAACCTCAGTTCTATTCTAGAATTTTTCTTGGGACAAAGCTAACCTTTCAACAATGGATTCTAACGAAGACTTTGGGGTTGATAAGGCTGAGGATGAGAAGGCCTCGGTTGATAGGCTTGATTCGGTCTTTGATTTTCTCATAGCTTAAGTTCGGATGATCCCTCCATCCAGGATTATAAGTGTTAGCATGAGGGTTGTAAGGCCTTTGGGGAGGGCTTGGAAAATTCCCCAATGTATTAACTTGGGCTTCGGTATCGTCTTGTAACATTGGGCAGTTGTCCATTGGATGGTCTGGTAATGTGCATATTCCGCATAATCTGGTTGTGCCAATTTTTCCTGAAACAAGAGAATTAACCACATCAGTTAATTTATCGATTTTACTCTCTAAAGTACATGTACTTATCTCGTGAACCCGTTGAGAGGGTTCACTAGGAGGGCGAAACTGTTGGGAGTTGGCGGTCATAGTGGAAATCAAGGTTCTAGCCGCATTAGGTGTCATGTTCACAAGGGCTCCTCCACTCACAGCATCGACCATCTTCATCTCCAAAGGAAGCAAACCTTCGTAAAAATATTGAAGAAGAGTTTGCTCACTCAATCCGTGTTGGGGGCAACTAGCACAGAGTTTCTTAAATCGCTCCTAGTAGTCGTAGAGTGACTCTCCATCTTTTTCACAGATTCCAAGGATGTTTCGCCTTAGTTCGCTTGCATTAGTTGCAAGGAAGAATCTGGCAAGAAAAAGTTGACTCATGTCAGCCCATGTATTAACCGAATTAGGAGGTAAATCAAATAATCAATCTTTAGCTAAATAGGCTAAGGAAAAAGGAAAAGCTCGGAGTTTGATTTGGTCCTCGGATACTCCCTGTGGTTTTGTGCTCAAGCAAACCATATGAAATTCTTTGAGATGTTTATGCGGATTTTCACTAGGCAGACCATGGAAAATTAGTAGAAGATGGATCAAACCAGTTTTTAGCACGAAAGGTGTATCTCCATTTGGGAATGTGATACATAAAGGTTGTTGGTCAGTAGGCGCTGCGATAAGTTCTCGAATGGTTTGATTGTTGTCTGCCATCGGAATTGGTCCTTCGTTTTCACAGTGTGTTTCAGCGTCAAAAGGTGTTTCTAAACTCGGTTGTGGATCTGTTTGACGTTGACGTTCTTGTTGTTGTCGTCTCTTTTTCTCTCGAAGTGTTTGTACGTGGATTCTACGAGCTCGTGCTTCTATCTCCGGGTCGAAATCTACTATTTCTCCCGGGTTGTTCTTAGTCATAAATCAAAAACAAAAACTTTTATCAGTAACTTTGCCAAAGTCCTCGGCTACGGCACCAATTTAACAAGCGTCGTAAACTGTCAAAATAATTATCCTTAATCTCTAAAAGAAATAATTAAATAGCGTAGTAAAGAGAAGAAGGGTCGATCCACAGGGACTTAGGTGATTTTGATGTAGAAAGCTTTTAGTTTTTCATTTAGGTGAAATGGGAAAAATGGGGGGTTTTGATCTAAAAGTTTAATTAAAATAAATAAATAAAATGGAAATTTAAATTAAAGAATTTAAAGAAAATAAATTTAAAAAGAAATTCAATATAAGTATCAGCCTTAGGCTCCGCTTTCACTCATTTCCAATCGATCATTGAATAAGATTTTACTTCGGCTAAATGCCGGTTACAGTCTACAAAGCCCAACCCTTGTAACTTTTCTTTCTCTCCGGTAAACCGAAAATCCAAAATCAATTTTTGAATTTCAATTTTCTAGCTAGACAAACGACGACTATCGCCGTTAAAATAAAACAGTTTAAAATCTGGAAAAACTCGACTCGGATTATGTTGTCTCAATGAGAATCGAATCCGATCTCAATTTCCCTTAGCGGACCGCCGCTAAGTGTGTTCACAGGAAGTCGAATGTGCTACAAGTCGTCCTTCCTCTCGACTGTAAATTGAAACAACCTTCAAACCAACAGATCCTTTTTGAATTTGAAAGTGAAAATATTTTAAAAGGAAAGGCCGATTGTCAATCCAAGTTTGCAGAAAATTGAGAAATATATTCGAAGATATTAAGTGCTTTTCAACTCTCACAATTGGAATTGAGTCATTGCTTTAGCCTTTGGCTTTTTGGAAAATTAGCTGAGCATGATTATGGAAGAAATCATACTCAACATTTTTTAAGAAAATAAAAAGTTAAAAAATGAAATATAGAGAAAAAGAGAATTTTATAAAACTTAGAAAACAAGAACAAAACTAAATAATGAGGGATGAGGGATGATTTTCTAGCTTACCCCAAGGGGGTATTTATAATTCTCCAAAACCCTAAAAATAATAGAAGATAATTCTTGAAAATATTTAAATTAAATCCTAAAAACAAAAGATAATTTCTAATTTTGAATTTAAAATGCAGCTGATCCGCTCGTCCATCTTTGCTGACTAGACCTTCTAGAAGATGCTAACTAGATGCCACGTCAGAATCTCATGCCCAAAGTCATGCCCACTAACCCAACCTTGACTCTAGAAAATAAAACTGCAAAACTTTGCATTCTAAGTGCAATTTCCAGAATTAAAGTCCTGCATAGAAAACGCACAAAAACGTCCAATTCAGCAACATGAACTAATTATTAAGTAGTAATTAAGGATAAAATATTAATCAAATAAAACACTTATCAAAGTTCCAACAGGAATTCAAGGCACAGTTTTACCTAGAGTATGTCGAGAATGAAGCTCAAGCAAGGTTGCATCGGCTTATGCGACGAGGATCGATTAGGGAGTATGTGCAGGAGTTTAGTGAACTCATGCTCCAGATTTTTGATTTGAGTGATAAGGAAGCATTTTTCTCTTTCACGAATGGGTTGAAACCATGCGCGAAGCAAGAATTCCAACGCCAAGGTGTCAAAGAACTTACCAAAGTCATGATAGTGGCAGAGTCCTTAGTGGAACTTGATCTGAGTAGAGACAAGTTCGAATCTTCCAAGCCCAATGGGAAGGGCAATGGTGGGGGAGACCATGAGGAAGATGATGTGGGACATAGCGATTATGGCAGTGGTAGTAGTAGCGACGGTGGGAAACCATGACATGAGAAGTGGAGACCCAACAACCCAAAAGAGAAGAGAGTAAGTTGAAATGCTACCTTTGTAGAGGACCGCATATGAAGAAGAACTGTCTAAAGTTATCTTTGTTTTTGGCTATCAAGAGGAATGGTAAGCCGAAGGAAGGGAAGCCTATTAAGGAGAAAGCATCGATGATTAATTCGATAGTACTCATTCCTACCAAGAGGGATGGCAAGGAAGGGTTGATGTTTGTAGACATCAACAGTGCAAGCCAGAAGAAGAGTGCTCTTGTTGACACGGGCATGATACACAAAAAAGAAGTTGGTGTTGGGGGGAAGTGTTGAAATATCAACACCAACTTACCAGAAAATAAGTGTAAGTGATTTGTTAGTAGGAATGAATCCCACATTGCCTAGGAACAAAAGGCAAATGAGTTATGAACTCATATCTCACATTGTTTAGATAAATAAGGATGTTAATACTTTGAGTCTATATAAAGGTCTATGTTCTATGTATTTGTCACACCAGAAATAAATCAAGTATTGAGTTTTGCATTTGATTTCTTCCTTCCTTCTCTTAGTGTTTTTGAGCTTTTGTTGGGCCGTGGGGTGTTCAACACAATAGACATAGGAAAACCGAATTGCATAAACAAATTTATAAAAAAAAATTCTTTACACGATTTTTGTAGTGCACCGGAAGTAGCCGCTACAATCAAACACTTCCATTCACCATAGACAGTTGAACCAATTAATGAATTGAGGTTGGTCAAATGGTGCATTCATACCATTGAGGTTGGTGTAGGTGTAGCATGAAGTATCGATGTCATATCAAGTAGCTCCAAAATGTCTAAGAAAAAGACCATGACCCAATTGTTGAACTTCAATGGTAAGAAAGAATTTCCTTCAAAGAGAACTCTTAATTGAGTTTAATCACGACTCCATCAATCTCATTACTTGAATCCCCTGGTAATACTATGTCCTTAACAAAAGGCGATGAGCCTACCTTTTGAAGTTGTAAAATCTAACTTCTCAATCAACGACTGCTTCAATGTATCAAACCGTGCTCCTGGGGCTTATCTAAGCGCATAGAATGCCTTCTTTAGCTTGGGAACAGTTTGTTTACCACCAACTATGAATATTTAAATAAAAATAACGAAATTTAAAAAATTATTATCAATGTCAATAACGAAGAACACCTGACCACTATGCAAGCTACCACATCAATGCCATTAAAATTTCAACACTTTGGTTAACTTTTCTATCCAAAAAAAAAAAACAAATTGACTAAATTTTGAAAGTTGAACTACAGTATTTAATTATAAAGTAAAACTATTCATGGGTCGGGATATCTGTGTAGGGCCGAAGGTCTACCCGAAACTTGGGTAAAAATATTAAGCTCGAAAAATGAGCTTGGGCTTGAACATTTAAGGCCAAGCTCGACACAACCCAATCCGTTTTAAGTTTATAATATTTTCTATTATATCATTTTTTTATATATTATGTAATTTAGAACACATTAAAAAAAATAAACATATACTAAATATATAATACTACTCTAATGTAAACATTAAAATAATGTTAAGATAGTTAAAAAAAAATTTTAATAAATAAAAAATATATAAAATTATTAAATATTAGAATAATATTATATAAATATTTTTAAAAAATTAAAAAATAATATGAGCAAGCATAAAATGGACTTGGGTTAATGTTTTGCAAATATGGATGAGTTTTGATAAAATTTTAAGCTCATATTTAGAGTCAGACCGAGCTTGTGTAAACATAAAATATGTTAATATCATACCTAAGCTCAGCTCGATCCAACCCATGAATACTTCTACTATAAACCAATCTACAAAGAAAATGATATATTTAATAATATATATGTGGATAATGTAATATCGCATAGTAATTTAGTACATAACGAGTAGTGGACCATTTTCAAATTTAAAACTAGTTTGGCATAAAAACTCATGTTGTTTTTAATATGAGCACCTTTTGAGAGGCCATTGGATCCTTCCCTGCTTCATATAACTAGCAAAAAATTGCAGCCAAGGAAGATGGATATTTTGAATGTGGGGCAATCTTTAAATATCGATGGGATGAAACTCAATACATTCAACATTGTATACAAGTATAATCCATTAATAATTATGGCAAACTTAATAGCACAATACAATATACCAACACAAAATAAAATCCAATGATCATAAGGAATCAATTAAACGAGGCACGCGATTTTTTACGTGAAAAACCCCTTTAAAGCAAAGGCTAAAAACCATGGGACTTGAAAGTCCACTCAAAAGCTTCGCTATATTCAAAGGTTTGCTACACGATCACAATACCAAACCACAATAAAAAGCATACAACTTCAACAAGACCATCTACAAATAATCTCAAACAAACTAAGCAGAAAAGTTGAGAATATCACCCAAATATCACTAACATTGAAAATGAAATCTATATGAAAAATCCAACTTTCCACAATTGAAACCCTTGAGCCTACTAGCAATTGTCCAAAAATCAGCTCAGACAGACATCAAATAAACCCCCAATTGAAGAGTTGATCAACACTGCATTAGTGAACAATTCACTCTAAATCAAGCCCTGTCAGCATCTTCCTTCACATCCAAAGAGAAATCAGAAATCTCATGCGTGGATATTGGATTATTCATGGAATATAAGCAGTACTGGTTTTGTTAAAACATGAAAATCTCATCCTCCTTAAATTAGCAGAAAGAAAAAGGATGAAGAAAGCAATATATGGGACTTGTAGTTCCAAGCTAAATGAATGTTTTATGGAGTTATGGTACCAATTCCCTGCTTAGTGATATCAGAGACAAGCAGAACATGTTCATATTCTGAATTGTCAGGAATTAAATGAGGCTCATTTGCAATGTGAATGACTATATATAGACAGGGACTTACCATATCCACAAAATCTTTATCAAATCAGAACATAAAATGAAGTCTCATAAATTGCATGAGAAGGAAATAAATCGATGGTCCGAACTTAGTTTTCCATCAATAAAATCAGCTCTGAATTTTAGTCTCAGACAGTTGGACTGAGTGTTGGATGTTCCTCTGCAAAGGGCTTTATTCCAACGCCTCATCTACGATTAGTAAGAAGAAAGGTAACTCTTAACTATTCTGTGCTTCAACAGACTAATTCCTTGGAGAGAGATACTTTAACTATTAAATGACTAAGTTTCGGCCATCAGTTTTAAATACTGTCTACAAATTTTGGCCAGTTTCTCAAAACAAATGCTTACTTTTCTACCCATGTATTCAGTTCGCAAACAGAGTCTTCAAAGTATCCATTCCCAAACTAAATGCTGCAAAATGAAAATAAAGTTTTATACGAGACTTAACCAAATTGAAAGGGAATACTAAATTAAAAGAAATGGTACATTTTGTATGAGAAGCCTAAAGAGGCGGAGTTGTGCTTTAAGATATTGAACTTACCTCCAACCAGTAATGATTATTCGTGGAATGTGGGAAATCTTGGACCATTCAGGGCCACTCTTCCTCTTACATCTCCCCTCTAATTGAGGACAATCCGCAATGCTAATTTCTTCTAATTTGGAGAGGCTTTGCATAACATCTACATAAGGCAAGTACATGAGTTTATTGCATGGATCGATACGCAGACGCCTTAGAGAAGAGAGATTTCCTAACCACTCCGGCAAGGCTTATATTTCATGAAACTCTCGTATCGTCAAATCTACGAGGGCAGTGAGGGATTGAAGTTGGAGGGGAAGACTCTTTAGCTTTTCCTAACCAATCAAACTTAGACCCCTTAGGGAAGAGAGATTTCTTAACCACTCTGACAAGTCTTCTATACCAGAGTTTCGAGGGCAGTGAGGAATTGAAGTTGGAGGGGAAGACTCTTTAGCTTTCCAAAACCACTCAAATACCAGAGTTTCGAGGGCAGTGAGGAATTGAAGTTGGGGGGGAAGACTCTTTAGCTTTCCAAAACCACTCAAACTTAGACGCCTTAGGGAAGAGAGATTTCCCAACCACTCCGGTAAGGCTTCTATTCCTCGAATCTCTCACAGCCTCAAATCTTCAAGGGTAGTGAGGAACTGAAGTCGGGGGGGAAGACTCTTTAGCATTTCCCAACAATCAACTCTAGAACTCGAAAGGAGGCACTGAGATATTAAATGGAACTGAGCCATGGGAATTCTTGCAGCTCTCCTGAGAAACCACCAAAGGCTAATTTTCCCAAGCAATTAAGCCTACCAAGGCTGTCATCTGGAATCCACATCAGATCAGGCAAATTTAATATTCTTAGACTGCAAAGGGAAGTACTGGATCGCAACATATTTGGTAGCAGACAACTCCATCCTTCCCCTACACTCTCAATTTCTAATTCTGTGAGAGAAGAGATTCCATCTAAACTTGGAATAGGCTTCAAATTAGGGCAATCATTTATCCTCAACCTTCCAAGGGATGACAGTGATGTTTTTAGTGGAAAGCTCTCCAATTTGTCACAGCCACCAACTAATACATCTTGAAGAGAGGAAAATCCTTCCAAATCTGGAATCGAAATTAAATTAGGACAATCAAATAGATCTAATTTTTTGAGACATGTGGAGGTAGATAATCCGTCTCCAATCTTGCTTAATTTTTCGCAATAGTTAATGCAAAGCTCTTCAAGAGATGAACATCTTCCTATTATCGGAATAGCTTCCAACTCGTTGCAATCTCCAATTGATAGATATTGAAGAGAGGAAAATCCTTCCAAATCTAGAATCGAACTTAAATTAGGACAATGCCGTATATCTAATTCTTTCAGACAAGTGGAAGTAAATAATCCGTCTCCAATCTTGCTTAATTTTATGCAACCGAAAATATTAAGACTTTCAAGAGATGATCATTGTCCCGTTAGTGGAACACTTTTCAACAAGGGACAATCTCGAATATTCAGCTCCTCCAAGCAAGGAAAAATGATTACTTTCAATTCTTCTAGACTATTTATCGTCTTTAAGGTGAATTTTTTCAATGCAGGAAACACCTTGATCACCTTATTCATATCATCAATACCTTCATTGCAAAAAGATTCATTACACATGCCTTTCACTTTCCTCAGATTTCTCAACTCAAGAAACTGGAGATTGTGCAATTGGCCCAGAGGTGGAAGACTTTCACAGTTGTGGCAATCGAAAAAATTCAGCTCTACCAAATTGTTAAGCAAAAACAAACCAGAATCACCAACAGGTCTTAACATCCATGAGAGAAAGTTGTTGCCTTCATATCTTCTAACAGTTGAGCTTTGCAGATTTGAGTGGGGTTGGAGACTTTCCATCACTTCCTCACTGTTACACCAATAACTCCCTCCAAAATCAAATATCAACTTGCATAATTTTTCTTTAAGGTGTAGATTTGCTCCAATAGCCTCTTCTTTGTTTCTACCACCCCTAGAAAGGTATATCTTCAATTCTCCACAGAGTTCGTTTAGGGATCCTAACTCCTTAATTGAACGTCCCCTTTTTGAACCCTCAAACAATACGGGTAATGTCTGAAGCCAAGTTAGGTTTTCAGTATTATCTAGTTGAAGTTTTGAACTATCAAAATACCAAGTGCTTCAAGCTTATCAACTTTTCCAATCCATCCGGCAAAAAGGTGAACCTCTCTAAACCCAAGAGCCTCAATGTTTGGAGATGGTAAAGTTTGGTTGAGGACTTAGGCAGTGCTTTGATACAAGTCCGTGAGACTTCCAAATACCTCAACTGCTTCAGTTCTCCAAGGGAATCTGGCAACTCAAGATTAATATATTTAGCACCGACAAACTTTAGGACTCTTAATCTTTTGAATTTGAAGCTTCTTGATAACTTGTTGAACACATCAATCTCTGAAAACAACGAGTATAATTTTGGAGCAACTATTGTCAACATTCTTGGCAATGATTCCCCATCACACCCAACATTGAGATGACGAATATGAGGACACTCATTTGTGATGAGTGGAATTTTCTCGGAAAATCAAAGCATCAAACTTTGACACAGACAAAGATAAATCATGCACTGAGTCATGCATCTTGAATGTGAGAATATTCCCGCAAGTGTCCCTCGTAACATCTTGGAATAAGGAATTTGATAGAAGTTCATTCAAGTATTTGTTACCATTATCCACCATTGCCATAGAGCTGCCAAGAAATCCTTCAGCCATCCACAGTTGGATTAATTCCTTTTTTTCAAAGCAATAATCTTTAGGAAACATGGCACAGTATGCAAAACATTTCTTCAAAGATGGAGAAGACAAGTGATCGAAACTTAGTTTTAACACACTTTCCACCGAACCCCATACACCACTTCTTCGAATTTCCGATCATGCGCTGGGACTCAATTCAATGCTGCTCATTAACCCTCCAATAACATTAGTTACCAATGGCACACCTCGACACTGGTTAGCAATTTGTTTTCCAATAGGCTCTAATTCGTGAGATATTGGAGAGTCTCTCAGTGCACGTTCTTTAATTATGGACCAACATTCTTCGTTTTCTAGTTTTTCTGGTTGATGCCATTGATCCGAATGTGCTTGCACTGTTGATGCTACATCTTTGCGTGTTGTCACAATAACTCCATTCTCGCCATTTGTACTGATTCCTTTCAGACAAAGCTTTAGATCCTCTCATCCCGTAACATCCCATACATCATCAAGTACAAGAAGATACTTGATCTGATCCTTTCCTCCTTTGGCCCCTTCATTCTTCTGCTCGAGTTTCTCAACCATTGCATTCTGATTTTAAGGAATTAAGATCTGATCCTTTCCTCCTTTGGCCCCTTCAATCTTCTCCTTGAGTTTCTCAACCATTGCATTCTTATTTTGAGGAATTGAGATCTGATCATCAGTAAAATGCTCTAACATCTCTTTTAAAATCCTCTTGACATCGAAAAGATCAGAAACACACACCCAGAATTTTACATCAAAATTCCTTTTCACATTCAAATCATCATACACCAGCTTTGCTAAAGTAGTTTTGCCAAGACCTGCCATACCTACTATAGGCACAACAGAGACAACCTGCTCATCTTTGGGATTGACTAACAGGTTAACTACCTTTGAAACATCATATTTTCTTCCCTCAATGTTTTGAGTCATCGCGGTAGGAGATTGTCTCCACCTTTGGTCCTCCATACGCAGGAACTGGAGTTATATGAGCTATAGCTCTCTTTTGGAGACCATATTGACGGGCCAAGTTGTTAAGGTCATCCAGTGATGTAAGGATGTCCTTAATTTTATTAGCCATCTTGAGACGAAATAAAATGGAATTGTTACAAGAAAGGAAGTCGAGTACCTTCCTCCGAATTTGGTTCCGAATCTCCACTTTCCTTCGGAGAATTTCATAAGAAACTCATCAAGGACATCAACAACCTCATAAGCAGCATCTTCGAGCCTCTCTAACCATAACTTCACTGACTTCTCTGTTTGCTTTTCCTCTGCATCTTGCAAGAAAGCTTCGATCATTTCTAGTGTGTCACCAAGTCTTTTCAGCTGTTTCTTGAAACCCCATGCAAGGCTGATTTGGTTAGCGGCAATTGAAAACACTTTCGCCCCCCACTTCTTTTACAACAGCACCCAAAAGAGCTCCTTCCATCTTTGCGTCCGTAGTCTGAAAGGTTTGAAATGTTAGGAAGTAGAAAGGGAAAAGAAGATAACAAATTTGTAAGTCTGGAAATTAAAGAAACGATGATTGCAAGTGTAAAGGATGACACCAAGTGTAGGAAACCAAATGAAGAAATGAAATGAAGATGAATTGCCTTGGGTAAAGGTCAATTGAATTGCGTACTTTACTTCAAATATTTGGGCATCAGATCCGTTTCTTAATACCTCAGCTTCTTCTCAAAAGCAATCCAATTAAAAACATAATATTAACATTTGGTATAATTAAAGAATGGAAGTACTTCGAAAATTCTTTAAAAAAGAGTTCATCTCTTCAACAAAATTAAAGATAATTCTTTGAATGAGTGGACCTGCCCACCAAAATTAAATATAGTTTAAAAATGTATAAATACGATGTTAATTAAAGATGATTTTAGGCATTACAGTTAAAAATCGTTTTCATTTTAGTCACTGTTATTAAAACTCGTTTTCATTTTAATCACCCACAATTTATTCAATGCATTGTACACTTATTTTAGTCATTCAATTAACTTTAATAAATTTTCATTTCGATTACTTATTTTATCTTTTTAATTTTTTTAGTAAAAAGAAAAAACTTGAATTTATAAAAAAAATTTAGATTAATATATGCTAAGAGGTTTATATTTAAAATTTTAATAAAAGGAAAAACATATGAAATTATTAAATGATAAATCAAAAATAGCATAAAATAATATTTTTGAGTTCTAAAGAAATATAAATAAACTTAAAATCAACCTTAATTAACCATTTACAAATAAATATTAACATAATTAAAAGTTTTAAATATATATTTTAATCAAATTGAGCCTAACTATATAATAACCCGGCTCAGCGCAACATGAGCATGAGCCGATCTATGAACAGATAAGTTAGGGGGTGATCAAAGATTTAATAATAATAATAACTGTATTAAAAAGATTGGAGAGGCCATTGGATCTTTCCAACTATAATAGCATATATGATTTATATTTCCCTTTTCTGTATTGAAGAATACTTTTAACAACATTGTTGCTTCATATAACTAACAAAAATGCAGCCAAGGAAGACGAATATCGTGTAAGTACATTCGGTATTCCTTCACTCTCAATATATTAGTAATCAACACAAAATAAAACACAATAATTACAAGCAACAGATTAAACGAGATAAATGATTTTTATGTGAAAAACCCTTTTCAATCAAAGGGTAAAAACCATGGGACTTAAAAATCCATTCAAAAGTTTCACCTACAAAATCACAGTACAAAGCCACAATAAAGATCATATAACTCTAACAAAACTATCAACAAATAATCTCATGTTTATCAACTTCCATTGTACTTAATATATTGGGTTGAGAACGACATCAACTTACCATTGACTACAATCTGTAATTATTGACATGCATGACACTGACTCGTGTAATGATTCGTTAATTTTTTAAATTCGACACTCATGAATGTCAATATACTTAAATAAACGTATTTTGATAAACAACTTCCTCCGCCACATATGTAGTGATAAATAATTAATTTTATAATATCAAAGTAAAGAAAACAAAAAAAATGTGTACCAAAAAAATTAAATATTAACATTTTAATACAAATTTAAAAGAATGACAATTCTGGTTTTTTTTTTTTTTTTAACTGAATGAAATTTTAGAAAAATAAATATTTGTATATTTTGATAAATACCAATTTCGATATTTTCTTAAAAACATTTTAGCAAAATATACAAAATCTAAAAAATAGTTAGAATTTTAACCATGTTGATCGCATAGTTAATGATGTACTCTTCCTTGAACTTCGGTTCTACCATTTTTCCACAGAAAGTAAGAATAAAATAACAAACTTTTTTCCAATAGTCGGTGAGTTTCAAAGTTTCATAGCGAATTTTGGATGAAAAGAAAACGTGATGGGTATTTATAGGGTGGAAGTCGACTCTCATTGTTTTTGACTTCTACTGTATTTAATGTATTGATTGAATCTAACTGTTAAATAAATTTTTGGACTAAACTCCCATAACCATAAGTTATCATGATTATTTTTTGCAGTTTTTGACATGTATGACATTGATTTATGTAGTGATTCGATCATTTCTTAAATTCGATATTCATGGACGTCGAGATAATTAAATAAATTTATTCTGATAAATAATTTTTTCACACATATATAAATAAATTTTATAATACCAAAGTAAAAAACAAAAAAACATATATGTAAAATAAATAAATATTAACATCTTAATACAAATTTAAAGTAATTAAATTTAAAATTAATTGAATTTTAATTCGATTTACATCGATATTATTATTTGTTGAGGAGAAAGTGTATTTTCTTTTAATTGAATGAAATTTTAGAAAAATAATTGTTTGTATACTTTGATAAATATGTTGGATTTTCTTTGAAGTATTTGTATATCCAAATCCCAAGCACACCGTAAACTTTAGCTTCCAAACTTCTTTCGTTTCACAGTTCTTCCCCTTTCTTTTGTATTTTCTTTTCCATTTCTATTTTCTCTCTCCAAACACAAGACAACACGTCAAAATTTTTTTTAAGTAAAGGAAAACTTTCCTTTTTGTCATCGCTTCTTTGTTAGTTCTCGATCTTTTGCTCTTTCCATTCTCGGTCCTTTTTCTTCTAGCTCTAACATTACGGTTAGAAATTAAAAAAATTATACATTTTCATTTATTTTATCTAGGGTTTGCTCTTTTTTTACTGATTGATTGTAGATCAAGGATTTTATATTAATTATAGCTATTCTTGTTGGTTTTGGATTTCAGGTTTTCCATTTTTACTTTTCTCTTAGTTCTTACTTCAACCAAGAATCATAATTGAGCTGATTCAGAAGTTCTATTTTTGGCAAGTTCCTCTTCGTAATTTTGCATCTTCTGAAGGAGCCAGGTAACTGGGTTCTACTTTTTTCTTAGTTTTTTTTCTTTAATGAAATGGGTAGATTCATATATTAAATTTAACTACATTTTATTTTGTGCGGAGTAGTTCATTTTGCAGTAATTGCAGCTTATAATGTTGGAGTAATTTAGGAGAGAGAACTATTAACTACAGTGCAATAAATGCAGTTTGGAATTTACTTTTTTAATCTCGACTTATTTATGTCATCATCTCTGGCAAATAGGTTTTTGTTTTAATTCTTAAAAATTATTTATTATCTGCCTTCTGAATTAAGTGAAAGATTTAATTTAACTTTCTAGAATTGGAAATGATTTTGCTGTTTTAAGAATACAATTGGAAGTTTACATTTATGTTTGCTGGATTTTAGTATTTAAATTCTGTGAGTAATTTTGTTTTCTATTAACTATTTTTAGTCAATTCGTCATCTGGAGAGAGTTGTGCTTGTATTATCCCAATAACTTTTGTTTTGATTTATAGATTTAATATATTTCTATATGCTTATGCAATTATTATTTAACATTTGGATAAAGGAGTGCTGTGGTTGGTCCACTTTTAGCTTGTCGTGTTGCATAAAGAGCATTTATAGGAACAAAATCAATGAACCTAAGAGAGTTCGAGTGCAAGTATGGAAAAGTGAGAGGAAAAGGCGTTGCTTTTTTTTTTTTAATTTTATTTTTTGGTTCTATGTATCTTAATTTTGCGCGTCTTATATCTTTACTCTGGTTTCAGGTCTTGGACGGTTCTCACATGTTTCTAAGAATTTGTGTGTGATTACAAAGGGATGAGTCACACAAAAAATGAGAGGGAAGATGGAATGCTCTCAAAGAATCGGAAAGAACTGCCGTTGGTTGATGATGGAAACTGTGGAGATGCAGGTGGGGGAGCTCTTCTGAAGAAAGGACCATGGACGTCTGCTGAAGATGCAATTTTGATTGACTATGTTCAGAAGCATGGTGAAGGCAACTGGAATGCTGTTCAGAAGCACTCTGGATTGTTTCGTTGTGGAAAAAGTTGCCGCTTACGTTGGGCAAATCACTTGAGGCCAAACTTGAAGAAAGGGGCATTTACACGAGAAGAAGAGCATCTGATCATTGAACTCCATGCAAAGATGGGAAATAAATGGGCTCGGATGGCTGCAAATGTAAGTGTGCTGTTCATTCACTGTGAATTTAGATACTCTCATGATTGGTTGAATAAGAGAAATTTACTGAACATAAAAGAAATTTAAGAAATACATTAATAAAAAGAAGCCTAATTTAAAAAAAGAATCAAAATCTGCCTGCAGAATTGCCTTTTAAGAAAAGAAAAATCTTGATTGCTATCACTGTATACTTTCATTCTGTGATCTGTTTAGCACAAGTTACATGAAATATTAATTACATTCCTGATAGTTACATTTGTTTGTCTCATTCTATCCTATGTCAGACATGGGCATGTTCAATTTTTATAAGGTTTTCCTTCTATTTGGATGATCCTTAGAAAGCCATATCCTCGTCTCCATGTCTATATCATTGTGGCATGTGTCTATCATTTTTCATACAGTTAACTAACTGAAGTTCTAAGATTTGCTTATTTGCTGACCATGGAATGCTGAAGTGTTCTAATGATGATATCCTGGGTTTCGGGAATCCAAATTTAGAAAGGAATTTGTAGTTGTTTAAGGAGTAAAAATTTGTCAAGAGTCATAAGGAGTAAAAATCCAGGCCCTTGTCAATCTGTACCCTTCTTCCTCATCCATTGCCCATATCCCGGTGCATTGCAAAGCCAAAATGGAAAGTAGTGAGAAAACTAGAATACAGTATTTTGTTCATGCCTTAAAGGATAATGAACCACATTAGTAACATATCTTTCTCAGTATTGTAAGATTTCTGCTAGCTGCAGAGCAATAGTGATTTATGCCTTCCAGAATTCTATGACAGATTTTCCAACCTTGGCAATGCTAAACGTCTGTGCAAATCGTAATAATACATTCAGTTACAGTAATTTATATCTTGGAGATAAGCTTCTTTATGTTCTGTTATTCTTTGCAGTTGCCTGGTCGCACAGATAATGAGATAAAAAATTATTGGAATACCCGGATTAAGAGACGTCAACGTGCTGGATTACCTCTGTATCCTCCTGAAGTGTACTTGCAAGCACTGAAGGAGAGCCATCATGCCAGTGCAGTTAGTGGAGGGGATAAAGGAACTCATGATATCTTGCAGAACACCTATGAGATACCTGACATCATATTTGACAGTTTAAAGGCCAATCAGAATGTCCTGCCTTATGTCCCTGAACTTCCTGATATATCTCCTAGCAGCATGATGATGAAAGTTCTAGGTTCTTCTCAGTATAGTAGTTTCATGCCACCAGCAATTCATCGCCAGAAGCGTCTTCGAGAATCAACTGTCTTTTCCCCTGGTTACACTGCTGCTGTTAAAAATGACCGCCCCTTGTTTGAGCAGTTTGAAGATAATATGTTCGACTTTGGGCAGTCTTTTCCATTTGAACCAGATCCTTTAACTAAAAAATCCCAGTCATTTAGTGCATTCCAAGGTAGCCAAGCCCTTTCCCATGGCAATTTCTCTGCTTCAGAGCCCACTTTGGAGGCTGTGAAGTTGGAGCTCCCTTCACTCCAATATCCTGAAACTGAATTAGAAAACTGGGGCACGTTATCTTGCTCCTCATCTTTACTTGAGTCTGTTGATGATTTTATCCAGTCACCACAAACAACCAGCGCAGTGGTCTTGGATAGTCTTTCACCCCATAATAGTGGCCTGCTGGATGCTTTACTCCATGAGGTAAAAACTCTAAGCTCCGCAAAGAACCCTGAATCTGACAAGACTTCAAATTCATCAACTCCCTGTGATATAGCTGAAAGGTCCAATTTCAACATTTGCGAGACAGAATGGGAAAATAGTGGTGAGACTCTTTCTCCTATGTGTCATTCAGCAACTTCTTTCTTCAGTGAAAGTATCAGTGCAAGTGGCAGTTCATTGGATGAACAACCACCTGCTGAAACCTTTACTGGTGAGCACCTCTTTAATCTGGACTTGTTAAGGATGAGATATGATTTATACTTTTCACGTTTGCATGTATTATCAAGCAGCATGCTTACTCATATCCCTTTGATTTTAGTGATGTTTAAACTATTTACAATTGACATAGAATTTAGAAAAGAACAGCTCCCTATTTCATACCCTGGTTATCGTCTCTTTTGTAGTCCTGCATAATAACACTATATACATGCTTTATTTTTTATTTATTTTTCACCATTTTTATATCATGAAATTCCTTCTAATAATTCCAGGTGTTTTATGATTTGAGTCCTTGAACTAGTATTGCACAGTCTACAGGAAATGAGAATCAGACACGTTCAGCTTTTTCAATTGTTTTGCTAGGATTTTTTATTTGAGTTTGGATTGTTTTTCAGAGCCTCATGCAAAATCAGAATCATCGGATCATGTTTTGACCTCAGAGGTAGAAAAAGAGGCTCCTATTTGGTCAGACTGTAGATGCCCTGATACTTTGCTCGCTTCAAATTGGCTCGAGCAGGGTTCTGGTTATGATAAGGACCAGACATTCATGATTGATGCTGTCGCGACCCTTCTCCGTGATGATCTGAGTAGTGAGTACAAGAGCATGTTAGCCGGAACATCTGTTTCAAGTCAAGCATGGGAACCCGGCTGGTGTGCATGGAATAACATGCCTGCTGTCTGTCACATGTCTCAACTCCCTTGAGATCTGGGACCTCAATTTTATGAATTTCTCTGAACCTTTTTGTATCATTCATTCTATGATTTGTTTGATGCGAATAGTATTCAAGCGAACCCGCTATACTGAAGGTCATTTCAGGTGAGACTATGAAATGAGTGTTTGGTTTGTTGTTCTTTAACTGTTGGACGCATGTATGCCGATACAGACCTAAAAGGTAAAACAAATGCAGTTCTAGGCTGTTATAATATTAGAATAACTGTGGAACACTCGTCCTTTGATTTTGCTATTTGATGCTATTCAGGTGTGAGTGTTTAATTCTTTTCATGTTTGTTTATGTATTTGATAGACCAACGTCATATCCAGAACAAGTGTCAAACATAAATACTTTATAAAAAAAATGAGAAGTTGACCCTTTGTGTTTACTTACTGTTAATATAAAAAAAAAAATGACGATGAGATTAAATATTATAACGTGTATTAGACATAAATGTATATCCAAACCGGGTTGAGTCATGTATGTCTATACGACTTTTTGTAGGAAACACGGTCATGGTTGAGTCATGTATGTCTATACGACTTTTTGTAGGAAACACGGTTATTTTACAGCCAGATCTCAAAAACTCGAATTCCTGGGTTTGCACTCATGCAAATGCTATCATGTTTGACGGATTGGATTGGCTTTTGGATTAATATTTTTGCCTAGGCTCTATTAATGTCTAATGCTTTTACCAGTATTGTTTTTGTTTTTGTTTTCGTAATAACATTGAAGTAGACATTTTCAAGGAAAAGAAATCATTGAATTAGATTAATAATAATTTACTACAATTTAAAATTTTCACATTTATTTTTACTTGATATGTAAAACTGTATGATTTATCTCTAAACAAATTCTTCATTTTAACAACTAAATCTGAATGCATTAACAACTTTAAACCACGACATTAGATTATTTTATATTGATATAAAAAATTTCCTTTCAGTTAGATTTTCGATATATTTTGATGGTTTGGGCATTTCACTCTATTTTGATTTAATATCATATATTTCCTTGTTAAGTAATTTGAAATTAATACATATTCGTAAACAAAACAGTACACTCGCCGAGTGATCGGAAGAAGTGACAATTAACTTCTTTTGTAGGCATATAAAATGAAATTTCAATTTTAAATGAAGTTTACAGAGGGGGGTACGAAGCAAACTGGAAATATATTAAATATAATTAACAACTATTTCATATAATTATTAGTATTTTAATGTAATTTTGTTTATCAAAATATATTCAATTCCATGTGTACCGATTACCTCACCAACATAAAGTGAAAAAAATAGAAAAATCCAAGATGACAAGATCTATTAGCTTAAGGACTTAATAGAAAATTTCAAGAAGTAAAGGGATCGATTATGAGCAAATAATAGGGGGACTAAATCAGGCAAAACAAACTGAGCTGCAGAATTTAACAAAAAATAACATCATAAAATCATTCCAGAAGTATAGCCTAGAATGAACAGATTTGGACAAAAACACTTGAATTTGAACATTCTTTTCAAGATGATCAAAAGGCTTCCAACACTTGGAGATAACTTGAAAATCAGAAGCAAAAAGAGAACATCTAATACTTGATTTTTCACAAACAAGAAGAATGCCATCTTTCAACTGCATATCTTAATTCAGATGACTCCTTACCTGTGATTCTATGACCAAAGAACTTGGATCTCAACATTGACAGCAAGGATTTGTGCCTCGACTGCTTTGTCTTTAACACCTCGATGAACGCATTTAATCCCAGCCATTCAACTTCGTCCCTCACCACTTTAAGCTTACGATCCCAACACAATCCGGAACTCAATCCACCCAAAGCGATTTGCTTCTCTTTCAGCCTGTGCATGTGCCTACATATGGCAAAAGCATAATTAGCAAAGCTAGAGAGGAAACAAAAAATGTGAATAATGAGTTACTTAATCCAGTATCTGAAGGACTTTAGATGATTTTCAGACAATATTGCCTGCGAGGTCAGAAAAAGTCCGATAATTCAGCGACATAACAATGGAACTTCATTGCACTCAACAGAAAAGCTTGATAGATGTTCAATCTGACAACAGATGCAGAATTGATACTCGGATCAAAGAATAAGGAATGGCATTTTGGTCTCATGAAGCTGAACAGCTTATGCTTTAGATGATTGCCCAGTTGTCCTCTCCATCGCACAGTGAGGGTGCAACTTAGATGCTTACCTACGTACCTGTTAATAAACAAAGATTTAACATATCATTCAGGAAACATTATTTGCACACTTCTGTTGGGCTTCGGATATGGTTCCTGCACAGCTATGCTATATATTTTGAAGATCAGAACTCCATATCAATGTCCAAATATGCACAAGTCATGAATCCTTCAAAGGAACCGAAGAGTCAGAGTAGCATAAATAAACATTTGCAATGTTAAATGATGATTTTAGAATGCACATCTAAAGCAATGAATTTAACAAAGTATTAATTACTACAGAAGCAAAACAATCATCAAGTCGAAGCAAACTGACCTTGTATAATCACCCAGAATTTCTAAAGTGTAGGAGTTTATAAGTAACCCGCTCCACAGAACAAACAAGGTACCATCATCACCTGTTAAAGCCCTATTTGATAAAATCCCAGATTGATGTTCAATGTCAAAGTTTAGACAGAATTTTTCCTGATTCATGTAGCAGTTGTAATCTGGAAATCCTTGATGAAACATGGACACGATGCCACTAGCTTGCTCTTTCGAAGTTGATATGAAAAGAAAATCATCAACAAATCTTACAAGCAAATAAGTAGGGGGAAAGATCACTGGATCCTCGCTAGAATTCCGAGCATCCATGGACTCAAAAGGGCTTGAGGACAAAGTTTCAGCAGCATGTTCAAAAGGTTTTTCAAGATATGGAAAAATCACATGCTTCTCCATATGCCCATAATACAATGAGCAAAGCAGAGTGAACAAAATACTTTCTTGAGGTATCCCCAATTTTTGCAAATAAAACTTCATATTCAATTGAAGCACATTGCATTTCAAAAGCTGATACAGGTAAGAGAATAAATGTTCCTTCAAAAGCGTTGTAAATATCCCCTGAACACATTTCCACAAAGCAAGTCCAAGCACCGAAAAAAAGGGGTCAAGATAAGATTTATATACACATACAAATTGCATAATGATCTTTTCTTAAAATAATTGTATCAGTCCCTTCTCAAGTAGGAACATGGAATATATTCTCCCATAGATGTTGGAAGTTGGTGTGAGAGTTTCTAGCACCAAAACATTCAATAGGTGCAAAACAGGAAAGATTCAACAGGAATAAAATATAAAAGCCCCATTGAGGAAACCAGAAAACATACCTGATTAATGACGACACCAGACAAAGCCCGACATGAGCCAGAAGACACTAAGTTTGTAAAACCCAGGTTGGCAATCTCATCCACCAACATGAGACTCTGGCAAACCAACAAATGGTTTTTTAACCACACAATTTCACAATTTCGTTGAAAGATATATTTTTTTCCACTATGACATCTTCCATCATCCTAAGCAGCTTATCTTGATCAACTGAATCAAATGCCTTGGAAACATCAGCAGCAACAATAAATACACCAGGCATAGTCGTTGATGCATTCTTTAGAGTGATTATAAAAGGATGCAACTTCTTGTAGACATACTTATAATCAAACACAGTTTACCCTAACTTCTCGGGTTATTTCAACAGTAAACCTTTTAGAATTGCATGTACGCCACGAAGTACAGAGTTTAGCAACTTAACACACTTGAACTTGAATATTCTTGATCGAGCTTTTGAACTTTTGTGCATCCAAGAATATCTATATTTTGAGTTTCCTGCAGCATTTTAGAGGATGCATTGAGATTTGCCAACAATCTAACTCCATTTTGTTTTGGACAAAGCCTCAACCTTGAGAAACCAAAAGATCTTTTTCTTATTATAGCTCTAACAGCAGACTCATCCAATTAAAGATAATTTTGACCTTTCAAGCAACTAACAGCATCATCTATGGACTCCTGCCAAACAGGTTTGCGATAATAAAAAACATCAAGTTTCCCAGTCACCTTCTGTGACATAGAAGTTGGCTTGCACCAATGGCACCACTAGAGATGAAAAGAACCATAAAATCCAGTTGACAAGTAGTTCACGCTTAATATCATGTTCGCTACAAATTGCTTCACCAAATTTCGACTCTGAACCATTCTTCGGCACCCAAGCATTACTGTTATCCGATAAAAAGGGGGAATCTAAGGATTTTAACTGATGCATGCATTGCATTACTGAGAACTTCTCAAATCTTCTCAACTGAATAAATCTGAAAATATTTCTCTTTAGCAACCTCCAATTAGAAGGAGTTCCTAGCAATTCTGGAGGAACCAAACTTCTACAAACAGCCCACAAAAATTCAAGTACCTGACTCTTTAAGCAATAAGGCCTGGTTGCCTTGAGCTCTGCATTATCCGTTTCTGGAGTATTACAGTTTTCTTTGGCAACACCACCACGGGATCGCTTGAGCCCTCTTTTGTCCATTATGCTTCTCTGGAATAGAAATTATAGTCAACTTTTAATTGTCTTGCAAGCTCTCTAATTTAAATCTCAGATGTATGCAATAGCACAAATCTATAAATTATAGCACCAAGCAAGGCTTGAAAATAGCATCAGGCAAAACATACACTAAACAAATCAATTGATTGCTCTTGCAACTTCAAATACTTTATATGAATTTCACAGGCAATACTAACCTCAACTATTGTTCTAGACTTTCCAGCCTTTTGATCCAAAGATGGTAAGGGACAATACTTCTCCAACAATTTTAAGTGATTGCAACACCTAGCTCTGCGTATGAGCATCTTCAGCAACTTGATAAATTTGTGATACCTGGGAACCAAATATACAAAAACCATACTATAGAATCTCTTTACCGCATGACTGATGGTCTAAATACAATTTTTAACATACTTTCATATATTTTGCAAGGTTTAACTTCGAAATAATTAACAAGGGCCACACTGATTTGAATGCAAATAATTAAGTGGTTTAGCTTTCACATACAATTTTTACCTTGCCCATTTCTGCAATGTTCATGTGCATAGTCAAAAGACAGATCTGTATATCATCAGAAAGTTTTCTAGCATTGTTGATCCATTCAGTTGTAGACCTACTAGCATATAGGTTCTGCACAGTAATGAATACTTACTCCGCAGCACAAAATAATAAGACATGGTAGTATAAAGCCAACAATAGCCTACTTTAGCAATTCCAGAAAAAAACAATGTTTTTTTCAAATCACTCCCTAAACAATAACATAAAATAATATAACATTGCAACCCTAGAGTAATAAAATTTGTAATATGTAACTTACAGGCAAGAAGATCCTTTGAGACGACATTCAACATTGTGGGAGCATGGAACTGACTGACTGCTTACATTTGCATCAGTCAAGCCAAAAATATTCTCCATGAGTCACTTCGAGCTTGAAAAGTTTGGTACCAAGGTATTTAGTATATCTTTGGAATATTAAGGTTAACATAAAGAAAATTGCTGGATAAAACTAGAAATGTATAAAAAAGACTACCTTGAAGAAAATTGAAGGAAAAAGTGAGAGACTCTATCTCTCAAAATCTATCAAGGATACATCCTTCTGGAAGAACAGATGAACATTCCATGTTATAGAACATAGATTGCCTGCTAATCTCAAATGAATTTGAGACTTTGCGGGGAGCTTTTAGCATCAAGTAACAGGAACATGGAACTGTCGCCTGCATAAGAAAATAAATGAAACTGTGAGGGCCATATGCAAATGTCAGTTGAGGCAATATATTTTGTTTTATATGTTTATTATGATTTAATAAGATGTCTTTGTATTTCTCGAAGTAGTGCTACTTGGCTTATGACATCAAAGTCAATTTTGAATTTATAATTAGTATAGATGCAACGTGTGATTTTCACAAATTTAAGCCATCAATTTTAATATTGGAGGTTACAGATATCACTTCTATGCAAGTCACAGAAGAAAAACCATTGAAATCCTTGATCTACAAGCTACTACATCATTTTTCTCTACAAAAGATTGTTAAGAATTCCAGTAGGATCTAAACTTTGCTCAATCCAAATACTAAAATCTCTTTCTAAATAAAATATACTAGCAGTAAACATAATCAACCTGGTTCTACAAATAAACTGCATTAGCATTAATCAAACAACTATGCAGTTAAACATAGTTATGGGGTTAAAACATATAACCAACCTGATTGGGGTTGGAGAGACACATGAGACTCCCAGGTAAGCAATCTTCATAAAAGCAAAAGATTCTGGAGATAGACTCCTCTTTGGATTCTGGAATGCTGTGTAGTCGGTGCCTCTTGTCACATTTCCATTTAAATGGTCTTGAAAATGGTTTTTGCTTCTCTGAAGTCTGAATTGAACTTTATAGAAATTCTCCATTGGAAAGAGATTTGCTACCATAAGTTCGTTTCCTTGTCCTTCCTGCTCATGAGAGAACATCTGATGTGAGGAACCATGGTTACCAAGTTCGATCAAAATTTTGCTAGTGAGAACAAAACCAATAGGCAACAAGGCAAAAACCAATAAATTATTTTATCCTTTAAATTAAGTTGCAAAGCTTTAAAATTAAGGGAGTGTCAAAAAATAGCATGCAGCGATAGTGAAACATTAACATGACAGTACAATTAAAGATAGCAACTGAGAGGAAAAAAACAAAGGATAGATAAAATTCTTTCAGGTCTGACTCGTTCTGATATCAAAGAATGACTCCAGTTATCTAATGGTTATGCAGAACCAAATTCTGACGATCAATGACTCTTGACCAGTATATCGAGTTCTATTGATGTCCCTACTAAATTCCATTCTTTTGGGTGCAAATAACAAGATGTTATATTTCTTCAAAAGCCTATATATTTTGATTTTAAAAAAGGAGGAACCAGGATAGATCAAGGCAATGGTACAAGTCATAGAATCAACTTACAGCTACAAGCAAAAAAAACTTGAAGAATGTGGTACACAATGCACCCTACAGTAATTAGCTCACTTTAAAATGTCCATGCACATTCTTAGGGCCAAACATCTCCAACAAACTGGACACCATATAAGCAGAGTGTGCACGTTAGTAGTCTTTCAATATAACAAAATACCTTGCATGGCCAATGAACTTTTTACCACAATTTTATTTTACTAATAGCAAAAAAAATCCAAAAGAAGCACATTACAGAAGGATATTGTTATCATTGTAATGTAACTTCAAAGTATTAAAATCAACTTAAAAAGTTAATTCAACAAAAATAACAATAGCAGTAATAAATTATCATAACAAATTTTTCCCTCAAGTAACAATATATATTCAGTTTACCAGGCAAATGTTCACATCGTGATATAATATATAGAAATCGAAGTACATCCATCTAGCAGTGTATTTGTGTTTCAGGACCTTGTAACGCTGCCCAATTTGAAAGGACACAGTAGAACCAGAACTTAACAGGCATTAATATTTATGCAGCTTAGCAGCTAAACTCACATTATAGCTTACTGTATTAGAACCTTTTTTCTTCATCCATCATGTAACGCTTACATGATTCTGATTCTTACAGTGCTTCTGATTGGGACATAAATGCATCCATATTATAGGTAGAGATAAGACCACTTTCCTAAGTTTTGTTTTATGAAAGGAAACTAAATTAAGCTTTGCAAAGGGATCCAAATAACACAAGTATTATATTATTTTTATTTATATGCACAAGCAAACAATATCTCTGGACTTTAATGTCAGTGTTGGATACAGATAAGTGTCCGAAAAAAGTACGTTCATTTGTTTTACAAGTTTTTCCACGTATTTGAATGGTCTTTGAAGGGCCATATCCTCATACCCATGTTGGGATACGGGTCGGACACGGAAAAAAATGAGAAGTTGAAGCTACATAGTACTGCATACCAGATTGAGGATTTTTCATTTCCTTTGACTTCTTGCGAAATAATTGACAGGAGAACCTGCAACTTGGAGGTGTTTCTTGTCAGAAATGGGCACAAATATTGTTGTATGCCACAGTAGGTAAAACATACAGTCATCCCCAACCTGCAAATACTCAATAATTGTCAAGAAGAAAAAAAAAAGAAAGGAATTAATATACCAAGAACACAGCTATTTGACATGCTTGACAGTTAACAAACCGCAACATTTGCGAAACTTCGACATACCCTTTCATGGAGAATACCCCATGCTGAAGAAGTCAAAAGCTCGACAATGTGGCTTGAAATTGTATGCTGTTTTGTCAAACACAAAAAGATTTCCACAAACAATCGTGGAGGAGAGAAGGAAACCTTAAGCAAAATTTTACAAAAAGGCATATAGTGTTTTAGCATGCTCCAATGAATAACATAACTTTCATGACAGACAAATTTACTCGTACACGTTATAAAAGTACTTGCTCTAGTCTAGTCATATACATAACACAAGCACTTAGTTTGTAAATATAGTCACAACCCTGCAAAGTTAAAATACTGTATATGAAAAAGAAAACCCTTCTTACAAAATAATCATCAAAATATAAAAGCCAAAAACTTGCCTTGTTAAAACCAGAACATATTACATTAGAAGCCGTGAGTCTTCGGATGTCATCATCTCAACAACCCTTACCACAAGCTGAAACCCAAAGAAAAGAACCTTTAAAAAGGATCTTCACTGAAGCAAAAATGAGACATTTTTAAAAGCAGAAACCAAACCTTTTCTTGAGTCCAACGTTTATCGGGATAAAAGTCAAGAAAAGGGGCATCTTTATTAACAACAACAAAACAATCATTAAGAAGATTGACGTAATCCGAAGGGTCGTCGGGTCGAATAAGAAAAGACAAGGGATCTTCACAGCATCGAAGACAAGAAGGACCTTCGCAACGGCCGCAAGTAAAGGGAGGCGAAGGCCGAGGGATTATAAAAGCGATGGTTTTGGCTAAGTTTTTGGCATCGTTATTTGAGGATTTGCCATAAAACCATGGGGGCTTTCCAGCTTCGTTTTCTCTTCCTCGTCATTTTCGTTGTTGAGAGGAGAGAAAGAGACGGGAGGTTTAGGTGTGTTTTAGTTTGAGGTTGCATTGTTTGTATAAACAAAAGCAGACATGGTATGTTTTCCCGCGCTCTGCCATTAGGCTTGAGGTGGGCATAGGCATAGGGTGAAGCAAGTCAAGGACTCTGAGGCTATTTGCCTTTTTTACAGTGTAATAATTACTGACACAGTTGATTGACTCCTCAAGCCGCCTTCGACTCTTTGATTCAAAACTGCTTTTACAAAAAATTACTTCCAAAAAATTGGTAAAAAAGTGCTATAAAAAAAAGTATGTTTTTTATAAAATAAAAAACTAAATCATTTTTTATGAAATAAAATTAAATTATGAAAACTATATATTATAAAATTTTAAAAATAAAAATTAAATATTGAGTTTTTCGAAAAATGGTATCACCTTTAATTAAAATTTTATTTTTTTATTTTTTTATAAGTTACTGACACCATTTTTTACTATTCATGTCAATTTATTATCGTAAATAATTTTTTACATCCCAATTTCTTTAATAATTTTTTAGTATTATTTTAAAAATTTTGACTTTTGAATCCAACCAATAGTTTCAGTAAAAAAAATGATGAAATTCATTTTAGAATATTCAGATTTGAGTATTTATGTGTGCATTGTCAAAGGGTTAATAAAGTATGAACAAATATTATCATGTAATCATACCAGTATATTTAAAAAAAAACTTGACTTTTGACATGAATATTATAAAAAATCATTTTTAAAATTTATTTTTGGAAATTATTTCTCGAGCAAATTACAAAAATAGTCACTTTTATTTATTTCGGATTACATGTTAGTCATTTTTGTTTGAAATGTTACGTTTTAGTCACTTATATTATCGTTTTATTACAAAGTGATCACTCTGCTGTTAAGCTCCGTTACCTCCCTAACGGCAATCTTACGTGGCAGTCCAAATAAGTTTTAAATGTCAACTTAGATGTCCAAATGGGATGAGAATAAATTTTTAATTAAATAAATTTAATTAATTGAAAATTTTAAATTAATTATAACTGAAAAAGAAAAATATAGTTGGACATCTTAGTTGGCATTTAAAATCCATTTGGAATGTCAGATAGGATTGTCATTAGGGAGGTGACAGAGCTTAACGGTAAAATGACCACTTCATAGCAAAACGATAATGTATGTGACTAAAATGTAATATTCCAAACATAAGTGACTAAATTGTAATCTAAGTCAACAAAAGTGATTACTTTTATAGTTTACCCTTATTTCTCAAAATATACGTTTTATTAAGGTCACCTAGATATAAGGGTTAAGGTGAGTTTGGATAGACGGTGTGTTTACCTATGGTTAGTGTAAAAACAACGGTGCCGGTGAGATTAAATACTGTAACGATATTTTAGCGTGAGACAAAAAGTAAGCTAAACGAACCGCACAACACTACCCATCCAAACCTAGTAGAATTTAATTTCCTTATAAATTTTTTGGTTTGATATTGGACAAAAAAGAAAATATGTATGATGAGGTGCATTAGTTGGACTTCCACAAGCACATGCCTGAGCTGTCAAGCTTGTGTAGCCAAAGGAGCTGTAACCGCTTATTCAACATTACATGTGGAAGTCACTTGTTGGAGTTGACGTAGTTAAATTTTCCCTCTTTACTTTTATCAAGTAAAGATTATTATGTATAATAATTTATTATATGAAATTAAAATTTTTGGAAAAAAAAAGTTTTCATAAGGTGGTCGTGAAAAGTGATAATGTTTTATTAATTGATTTAATTAAAAAAAGTTATGTGGTTGATAGCAATTATTCAGAGTTGCAATTGATACATGATTTATGCAACATTGGCAATGCAAGTTTCGACATGTCCCACAAAACTATAATAAACTAGCATGTGAGCTCATTTTGATCGGTTTGTTTAGTTATGTTTGGGCCAATCTGAAATCTAGTTTACAATTAATCTGTAAGCATGTAAGACCAAGTGGTCCGTAAATTGGAAAGTTTGTATATCAATAAAGTATGGTTTTGATTAGTAAGACTCTTAGTATATTGTTTATTATGACTTGTTCTATTAACACTTATGTATAAATACCATATATCTGATTTGCTACGAGTACTTGTGGCATGATCATATAATAAGACCTTGCATATGCATTAGGGTGGGATTTGGTTATGTGATGAAGGAAGTCTGTTTCTAATAGTTTAACTGCACAATAAAATTTTGACAGTATTTCCGCAATATATTTATGGTAGCACTGTTGCATTTTATCTGAGTGGCATAAGACCATATTACGGTTTGATGGATGGATGGGTTCTTGTAACCCTATTTGGTGTGATTGGTAGAACGAAGTTGATGTATAGTGGATGTGTAACACCCCTAACCCATATCCGTCTTTGAATTAGGGTTACAGAGCATTATCGATCAATACAAACATCTAATCTCATAATACAATAGTAATTCAACAATAATCATACATTCACATACATTAATATAACTTCATACATTTGGCTTGAAAACATATGTTAGATACTTTAAAAATAGCATAAACACCGTTCAGGGCTATTTTGAAACAATTCAGAAAGCTTGAGAAAAATTAAAAAATTATGTGAAACAGGGTCAAACGGTCGTGTAACAGCACGTGTGCCCGTCCGTGTTCATACTCGAAATAACTCTACTAACTTACATCACACGCCCGTGTGTGGGACCATGTGTTAAACCATGTGCCTATACGAAATTGAGTCACACGGTCGTGTCCCAACCCGTGTGTTTGCCCGTGTACCCTGCACTGTATCTCAAAATGGCACAAGGTCGTGTGTTACTCATGCCACAGGTCGTGCGTGTGTCCAAATTCCTTGATAAACATCATAACCTAAAACACCATTTATACTTCTGAGTTACATGAACTTTTATCAAATAAACATCCAACCAATATGCCCCCCCAAGGCACCACAAATATATCGACCAATCTCAACAGCATTCAAATCTTACCTTGATAACATCTCATGTAAATTTACTTGCAAGTTTTGCACTTAACACATATGTCATACTCAAGTTCTACTAGTTTGAACCAAATATGCACAAAAAACATAATAAACCTTATTACGTACAAGTTTCACATCTCTTTCATTGTACCACAAAATAACTTCCTATACATGACATGAACCATTCAACCTCTCAATAGTCTAGATCAAACCAATTTCAACCATATCAAAATAATCATTCTAAATCATACTGTCGAAACTATTTTTTGAAAAAAACAAAAATAAGTCGATTTATATTTTGGAAAATGAAAATGGAGTCACCACAAATAATTTTTACAGCAGATGTAATTGGGTCACCTTTCGAGATTTTTTTTAAAAAAATCATTAAAATAATTTTGGTCTTTAAAATCATAAAACGAGTTCCAGAGTCAGTTACGCATAAGGAAAGATTAACACCCTTACACGCTCAAAATTGGTACCTAATCGATTATTCAAAATCTTATTTGTTGAAAATTAAAAGTTCGAGAAAATTTTAAATTGTGATCCTTAAATGCATGAATGTCATATTTATTTTATTTTGTAAAAAAATTGTTTTCGAAGAAAGCTCGTTATTTCGAATAAATCGAGAAAAAGTTACATCCAGTAAGTTAGGAATAACAATTCGAATATTCAAAAATAACGAACTTTTCAAAAAAATCTCGTAGTTAAATTTTTAAAAGGATATTCAATTATCCCGGTTTAAAAAAAAAAACTAACACCCAGTAAGTTAATGCATGATTTTTCAAATTCCCGAGACAAATGACATTGCTTTGATTTTTAAAAACAATTTATGTATTTTTTTAAAAAAATGAATTAATACCATGTTATGCAGACATAAATATGCACATAACTTATAAATATAAATAAAAGAATAAAAATGTAATAAATGCAATTAATAGTACAATTCTCAAGAACTGCTATCACGTTCTTCGCATTTTTTGCTCGATTCTTTCCAGATCGAGGTCTCTGATAACACCTAATGAAGCTATTTCCAAGGCTGAAGATCACTCTTTCCCAAGAGGGGAAAATCGACAAAGGAATGAAAGAGAAATTGAAGGGAAAAGCTAGAGAGAAAATGAGATAAAAAATAGAATGTGTTGGTGAATTCGTGATTAGAATGGGTAGCTTAGGGAGGTATTTATAGGTGGGAGTTAGAGGTTATTTTTAGAAAATGAATTTCAGCCACTCAATCCCATGGTCGGCCACCTTTTGAGCACTTTGACTGGTTCAAAGTTTGCTTGAAACTAGCTTGGGGTAAATCCATAAAGGCACCAAAAGTGAAGGGGTTTGAATGGAATTTGAGAGGACTTTGAGGACTGATTTTCAAGGATTTGATGACTTTGACTTTGGGTTTATTATTTTGGTCTGTTATTTATTTATTTATATTCATAAAATAATAAATAAATAATAAAACAAAATTAATATTATTTTACATTATTTATTTATATTCATACAATAATAAATAAATAAATAATAAAATAAAATTAATTTTATTTTATTATTTATTTATATTTATAAAAATAATAATAAATAAATAAATAAAAATAATAATAAGAAAAATGGAATTGAGTTTCGAGGCCCGAACGAAATTGGGCTTGTACAGCTGCCCCTCTTTGCTCGTTGTCGTGTAACGGGAATGGAGCAAAGAAAAAGAAGACCAATTTCTTCCGATCCTACTGAATTTCAACTTTTTATGTTTTTTATTTTCAGTCATCTGTCCTTTCACTTTATTAGTTGCTTTATTCCAAAGTATTTGCTTCACTGCAACCTCAAGAAAATAGGATTTAATGTTGTAGTCTTATCTTGCTCCAGTCTATCTTTAGGGAGATAGGATTTGCTAATGACTTTAATCCGACCTACTTCAACTTTAAGGGTATAGGATTTGTTCTTGTAGCTTCATCCTGCTCTACTACAACTTTAAAGAGATAAGGACTCGCCTTCGAAGCTTCACTTTATTTCTCTGCAACTTCAATGAAGATCAAGGTCTACTACTTTGAGTTTTAATCTGCCCCTCTATAACTTTAGGGGTATAAAATTTTCTTCCGTAACTTTAATTTTCCCTTCTATAGTTTTAGGGGTAAAAGATTGGATTATTTCAATCTACTCCATGGTCAGGGTAAGAGATCTGATGGTCTTCAATCTGCCCTCTGGTTAGGGTAAAAGATTGGATTGCTTCAATCTGCTGAATGGTCTTCAATCTACCCTCTGGTTGAGGTAAAAGATTAGATTGCTTCAATCTACCCCATAGTTGGGGGAAAAGATTGGATTTCTTCAATCTACCCCATGATTGGGGTGAAAGATTGGATGGTCTTCAATCTTGCCCTTTAGTTAGGGTAAAAGATTGGATTTCTTCAATCTGTCCCATGATCGGGGTAAAAGATCGGATGGTTTTCAATGTTGCCCTCTGGTTAGGGTAAAAGATTGAATTTCTTCAATCTGCCCCATGATCGGGGTAAAAGATCGAATGGTGTTCAATCTTGCCCTCTAGTTAGGCTAAAAGATTGGATTTCTTCAATCTGCCCCATGATTGGGGTAAAAGATCGAATGATCTTCAATCTTGCCTTCTGGTTAGGCTAAAAGATTGGATTTCTTCAATCTGCCTCATGATCGGGGTAAAAGATCGGATGGTCTTCAATCTTGCCCTCTGGTTAGGTTAAAAGATTGGATTTCTTCAATCTGCCCCATATCGGGGTAAAAGATCGGATGGTCTTCAATCTTGCCCTCTGGTTAGAGTAAAAGATTGGATTTCTTCAATTTGCCCCATGATCGGGGTAAAAGATCGGATGGTCTTCAATGTTGCCCTCTGGTTAGGGTAAAAGATTGAATTTCTTCAATCTGTCCAATGATCGTGGTAAAAGATCGGATGGTCTTCAATGTTGCCCTATGGTTAAGGTAAAAGATTGGATTTCTTCAATCTGCCCCATGATCGGGGTAAAATATCGGATGGTCTTCAATCTTGCCCTCTGGTTAGGGTAAAAGATTGGATTTCTTCAATCTGCCTCATGATCGAGGTAAAAGATCGGATGATCTTCAATCTTGCCCTCTGGTTAGGGTAAAAGATTGGATTTCTTCAATCTTCCTCATGATCGGGGTAAAAGATCGGATGGTCTTCAATCTTGCCCTCTGTTTAGGATAAAAGATTGGATTTCTTTAATCTGCCCTATGATCGGGGTAAAAGATTGGATGATCTTCAATTTTACCCTCTAGTTAGGGTAAAAGATTAGATTTCTTCAATCTGTCCCATGATTGGGGTAAAAGATCGGATGGTTTTCAATCTTGCCCTCTGGTTAGGGTAAAAGATTGGAGGTTGTAACTTCGCTTCATTTTAGCT
Organism: Kokia cookei; assembly: GCA_039519145.1. Lineage (NCBI taxonomy): Eukaryota > Viridiplantae > Streptophyta > Magnoliopsida > Malvales > Malvaceae > Kokia > Kokia cookei. The sequence continues at coordinate 37,723,617 of CM076903.1, forward strand.
TCAAGAGTATAAAATTCATCCTTGTGACTTCAATCTTCTCCTCTACAGCTTTAAGTGAATGAGATTTGCCATTACAGCTTCATTCTGCTCCTCTACAGCTTTAAGTGTATAAGATTTGTTGTTGCGGTTTCAATCTGCACCTCCATAGCTTTGGGTGTATGAAATTTGCCATTACAGTTTCAATCTGTACCTACACAGCTTTAGGAGTAAAAGATTTGTTGTTCTATCGCCACTCTTTGAGGATATGACCTGTAGAACTTGTTTTATGAGCCTCTATCTAGGCCTCTATCTAGGCCATGTAACTAAGATGTCATGATTTGAATGAATCAAATGCTCCTGTCTAAATGCGCATGAATGATGAATGCAAAAATGTCATCTTTGAGAACGATTTTATTTTTAGTCCTTAGGTCGACATTGTTTTTCGTTTGTCTAAGTCCTATAGCAAGTGTGTTATCATGTTCTTCTTTTGGTATGGTATTTTTAACATGAAACCTAAAGAGGTAGTCATAATTTGAACTATTTGTTTCAAGATCCTTCTAACCCTCGGGTTTGGTTATTTCCAATTAGTGGTATTGTTTCAGGTCCTTATACTATTTAAGAATTTTCCAGAGCAATATGCAGAAATCATTTTATTCCTTATATCGTTAAACCACTAACCGTTATTTCAAATGCAAAAAATGCATGAATCAGGTTGTAAGGTGGATGAAATTGAATTTGATTGTATGCAAAGCTCGCATGAAGGAAAAGATTAAAAATCACTAGTCTACTAACTGTTCTTTCAATGCAAAAATGCTTAAACATGATTTTGAAGTGAACAGATTAACAATGGCAAACATTGATCAAAAGTTGCCAAAAAAAAGTGAGCAAAGAATGAAGTTAGGTGCCCCAAACATCAAAGTATGAGCTTCGCTGTGCAAACTTGATGAGAACCATTCTAAGCTTGACATGTGTCCATGAAACTTGGAGTACTTCGTCAATGCTTCAAGGTGTAAAGTTTCTCCACCTTATTTCTTTTGAGAGAGAAGACCATTTCATACATCTCTCTTTTATTCAAATTTAAGCCGCCTTTTCAAGTTTTCAACTCAACTCTCCTTAGGTTTCGAGATGCCCTTTACGGGTTTTCATCTTGACCTCCCCTTTTTTTTATTTTCTTATTTTTCCTTGTCTTTTTCTCTTTTTTCCTTTTTTTTTTTTAATTTTTTGTCTTTTTTTTAAAATTTCTTCCTTACTGAATCCAAGTTCACAGGGTTGAGCAGGTCTTTGCCGTCTATCTAGGACAAAATTAAAGCTCCTCCAAAAAAGGTTTTCTTCACCTCATAGGGTCTTTCCCAATTCGACATCCATTTTTTTTGGAAGTCTTTTGTAAGCAAGATCCTTTTCAAAACCAGAGCTCTCTCGTGGAATTCTCTAGAGCGGATTCTTCTTGGTCGTAAGCCCTTGTCACCTACTCATGACGAATGACTTTTAGTATTTTTTTTCTTCAATCAAGTTTAGCTGACTGCATCTGGATTGGATCCATTTTGTTTCATCAGTTCTAACAAAATCTGGAGGGAAAGAAACTCGACTCCAATGGGTAAGGCGACTTTCATTCTAGTGAGAAAGGTGTTGCCTCGGTGGATGTTCTGACAGAAGTCTGATAAGCATCGAGGGTAAATGGTGATTTCTCATGTCGAGCATTTGTAGGTCTCTGCTATTTTCCAATCAATCTTTTGGTGTCTTTATTGGTTTCCTCCACTGCCCTATCCGCCTTTTGGCGACGTGGTGCTGAATCGTGATACTTGATCTTGAATTAGCTGCAGACTTTCGCTATCGTGCTGTTGTTCAAATTCAAATCGTTGTCGGATATGATCCTTTTTAGCCTTCCATATCGACATATAATACCTCTTTTTCAAGAATTTGCTTAACCCTCGATTGGCATAGGAATCAGCTTCTACTCACTCAATGAAGTAATGAATCGAAACCCATTGGAAACTTTTAGCAAAATTTGCTCGGTGATGTCTATGCCCCACATAAAAAAAGGCCCTGACGTGAAGAGGTGAAGGAGATTTTCAAAAAGCCCTTTACGGGTTTACATCTTGACTTTTTCTTTTTTTTTCTTAGGTTTCAAGATGCCCTTTGCGAATTTTAGATCTCTATCCTTTTTTTTACCTCATTTTGATAACAAGTCAAGTCTCATTCTTCGAAGTTTCTATTGAATTGGATTAGATTCTTCCTTTATGGGAGCCTGTGTGTCATGACATAAATTTCTTAAACCCGACATGATTTGATAGGACCATACAAAGACCTTTGGATTCTCAAAGCATCTTGCCTTATTTCTTCAAAAACATATGCCTCAATTCTCACTTAAAATCACAACTCTTCGAGGTGATATTCGTTTCTTGATTTGCTCAACCATCCGTAGTAGATTGAGAGACAAGTTACATTCTTGATCATTTTCAAAGTCCTGAAGTTTTTCTAGACACATGTCCTTCTCACAATGAGGCTCCAAGTTAACAGTAACGTAGCTCATATGCACAACATAGATACAAAATGAGATCCAAAGAAATAATTGAATTAAAGAATGGTTAATTATGGTATGATTGAATGAGAAGAATTGTAAGATATTTGCCAAACAGGACAAAACAATGCATCGATTTTGGAATAACAGATAGTGATCATGTGCCCTTTACAAAAGGATCTCTATTACTCTTAGACTTAGAGTAATAAGTGTCTTCTGAATATTACTCTGGAAAAATCCTAAATAACCATAGGAAGCTCCTCTACAGTCTAGTTGTCCAAAACACTTCCAAGGACGTAGGGATGTACTCTCGACGGGTTCCACTCTGCACATGAGTTTTGCTCAAATTCTCTCATTATCTTGATTTATACAGTTTCCTTTTAGTTTTCATTTGGGGTTGATGACTCTCTCACACACAAATGTTTCAGATGTGAGGGATTTTATTGAAATTTAATGCATGAAGTGTAATACAAATGAATGGTAAAATGAATATAAAAAGGCGTTGATTCTAGTTCAATTCCATTAGAACAACTTTACTAGAAAACAAATTTCTTTACATAAGGCAGATACATACATGGTCGTGCCTTAATGCTCAAAGTCTTAATCTTCCAAGCTAATTTTTCTCTGGTTTAACTCTGATTTCAAGCTCAAAACGTCGGTTTTAAATGGTTAAGGTCTACAAGTGGTTAGTTACTTCTCGCATTTGGAACAAAGCTTCATTCACAATATAATCTTTATCTTCTACGTGCCTGTGAAAGCGTTGAAGTTGTATTCCAACATTCATTATTTGCTTCTACAGTTTCTTTGAAAAGCTCAACTCGTAGTTCACAATGAGACCTCAAGTTCTTTTACCTTTGAATTCTTCATTCTTGGCTTGACTTGCCTTCTGGCTTAGTCACTAATTCGAGACCACATCCTCTATATGCACTGATGCCTTGGGGAAGATGACTTCTCTATAAACTCTTAAGGTGAATATCTCAACCTTTTCTTTGCGACAAGGTGCACCAAATTTAAGTTTCACGAACTCTTTCAGGCTATGTACTTTTTATCCTTTTTTCTTAATCCCGATCGTAACTTAATGCTCACTCCCCGATTATGCTCATCAGTTTCTTAATCTCGAGTAAGTAAAACAAATCACTGTTTTCGGTAGAATGTCTACTTTGTCTCATTATCCCATTGATCTCATACTTCTTCTGGCTTCTGAATCATGCTTATCTAGGTGAAATTCCAAGACTTTGATATATGCACCTCTAGGAGGATGTTATCATTCTCTATTTGTCTTCTCTTTGACCATATACACACGGCCACATTGTCTTCCACTTTATCAAAAAACCTGTTTTCCATGTTAAGTTCTCTATTTGGTAATTAGGCTTAAATCAACACCTTTTCTTTGATGAAAATGCAATGCAAACAGGTTCAGGAATAAAACTTGAAAATAACTTGCAATTAAAAGCAAAGAAGCAAAAATATAATTGTATTTCTTAACTTGGTAACCATTAAGGTTTGACACAGTTCCACTTAAAGTAGTCTCTCATGGAATTAAATGCAAGTTAAAAAAAATGTGATGCTTATGAGTGCATGTATGCATAAGAAAAGTATTGACTCATAGCTCGATTCTATTAGAATAACTTTACTAGAAAACAAATATTTTTACATAAGGCAAATACGTATATGGTCGTGCCTTAGTGTTCAAAAGCCTTAATCTTCATAGGAAATCATCCAATTTCACCCTGGTTCGTCTCTGATTTTTGGTCCAAAATGTCAGCTTGAATGGTTAAGTGATCAGTCACTTCTCGTACTCGAGTCAAAGTGGCTCGTTGTGCGATCTTCGTTTCCGTCTTACTCATCTGTCCTTCTTTTGACCATAGACGCACGACTATATTGTATTCTACTTTATCAAGAAATTCATTTTCTTATGACCAATTTTCTATTTAGTAATCGAACTTAAGTCAATACATTTCCTAATATGAGGATGCAAATGCAAAATAAGACCAAAAACCAAGTTAGTACCAACAACTATAAAATGCATCAACAAGTATACCACAGAGAACCTACACATCTATTAAGTGGTTTCTAAAGGTTCGGTATAGTTCTACCTAGGGTGGGCACTTAGGACTCATTATATGTGGTTTTCGGTTCTAAAGTAATGGTACCCAAACCAGCAGATTCCTCAATCCTCACCCATTATAGGCTCATACAGACAAGTTCAGTTCAGAGGGACACATTTCCCATATGTTTGCACGGAAGTGAAAAGTTCACGAAAACATAGGTACGGATGTATTTCGTAAGCGATTCACTATCCTGCACGGAGGTGAAAACCTCACGAAGGAGTAGCTTCTCACTTCCACTTAAGCGGTGTAGTAACAAATGCATGCATGCAAAAATATATACATATAATATCCACATGCTATTATCACAACAAACATATAAAACACAAAAAAAAATGTATAGGATCGCAAATTAAATTAAATCGACTTTGAAATATTCAATGTAAAAGACAAAGAATAATTGACTTGCGGTTTGACTTGCGGTTTGACTCTCTTATTTGTCCCAGTGGAGTCGCCAAGCTGTCGAAACTGTTTTTTGAAAAAAACAAAAATAAGTCTCGCTTTATATTTTGGAAAATGAAAATGGAGTCGCCACCAATAATTTTTAAAGCAGGTGTAATTGAGTCACCTTTCGAGATTTTTTTTTTAAAAATCATTAAAATAATTTTGGTCTTTAAAACCATAAAACGAGTTCGGGAGTCGATTACACATAAGGAAGGATTAGCACCCTTACATGTCCAAAATTGGTACCTAATCAATTATTCAAAATCCTATTTGTTGAAAATTAAAAATTCGAGAAAAATTTAAATTGTGATCCTTAAATGCATGAATGTCATATTTATTTTATTTTGAAAAAAAATTATTTTCGAAGAAAGCTCGTTATTTCGAATAAATCGAGAAAAAGTTACATCCAGTAAGTTAGGATATAACAATTCGAATATTCAAAAATAACAAACTTGTCAAAAAAATCTCGTATTTAAATTTTTAAAAGGATGTTCAATTATTCAGGTTCAAAAAAAATCGACACCCAGTAAATTAGGGCATGATTTTTCAAATTCCCGAGACAAATGACATTGCCTTGATTTTTAAAAACAATTTATGTATTTTTTTAAAAAATGAATTACCATGTTATGCAAACATAAATATGCATATAACTTACAAATATAAATAAAATAATAAAAATGTAATAAATGAAATTAATAGTACAATTCTCAAGAACTGCTATCATGTTTTTCGTATTTCTTGCTTGATTCTTCCTAAATAGAGGTCTCTGATAACACCTAATGAAGCTATTTCCAAGGCTGAAGACCACTCTTTCCCAAGAGGGAAAAATCGACAAAGGAATGGAAGAGAAATGGAAGGGCAAAGCTAGAGAGAAAATGAGATAAAAAAAAATGTGTTGGTGAATTCGTGAATAGAATGTGTAGCTTAGGGAGGTATTTATAGGTGAGAGTTAGAGGCTATTTTTAAAAAAATGAATTTCAGCCACTCAATCCCATGGCCGGCCACCTTTTGAGCACTTTGACTAGTTCAAAGTTTGCTTGAAACTAGCTTGGGGTAAATCCATAAAGGCACCAAAAGTGAAGAGGTTTGAATGGAATTTGAGAGGACTTTGAGAACTGATTTTCAAGGATTTGATGACTTTGACTTTGGGTTTATTAATTTGGTTTGTTATTTATTTATTTATATTCATAAAATAATAAATAAATAATAAAACAAAATTAATATTATTTTACATTATTTATTTATATTCATACAATAATAAATAAATAAATAATAAAATAAAATTAATATTATTTTATATTTATTTATATTTATAAAAATAATAATAAATAAATAAATACAAATAATAAGAAAAATGGAATTAGGTTTCGAGGCTCGGGCGAAATTAGGCTTGTACACATACTACATTTTAAACATTAATCACAAGAAGTTTGGTCTTATTCCAGGCAAGAAAATTCACTTGATAACATTTTAATCCTAGCACATGCCATTTATAACCATTAACTGATGTAACCATCAAATACTGTTATGCCTAATAGATAGTGTGACGATACTTCGACTAGATTCCAACCTGCTAAGCTTTCCGATAATCTACAAGACAGAAGAAACAATTACGTAAGCATTTAATGCTTAGTAAATTCGTATAAGGGAAACTTACTGAACATATTAAAATCAAACAACTAAATCTACTTTCCTCATGTCTTATGCCGAACTTTCTTTCCTATACACAGCACTTCATAAGGATAGTGAATATAGCATTACATAAAATCCCACGTAACTCATGGCACGGATGTGATAAGGTTTTGTACTTTATCTGTCATCCATCATACATACATATACCCATTACCCATTCTTTTCTTTGAATTCATATAATTAATAGCTAATAATTAAACACAACATCTATATCACCTCACATGTATTAAGTAATACATTTCAACCATATTTAATCCATCATATAATAAATCCTTATTCTTTTCATTCCGTATATGCAAACTCATATCTCCATACCATATAAACATTTATTACATTAATGTTTTTATACATGCCTTTCCATTTACCTTTTACTTACTCATTAAAATCATATGATAATGAATAGTAAGTAAACATAACATTCATAAAACATATCATATATTAAGAAATGAATTTCATGCATAATTCATCCATCACATGATAGTTTATCATCTATTTACATTTCATATATGCTTATTCATCTTTCCACATAGTATAACATTAAGTCTTTAAACATATCTTTCCATTGACCTTTTCTTACTCGTTGAACCTTTTCGAATAACATCGGATACTCAGAATCCCTTATCATTTACTTTAATTCTTAAAGTGACCTACAATGCTGCTCACACAAGCTTTAGAGTATCCGCAACACATGCAAGATCTCAAGCCATCATAATAGTCTGTTTAACTAGAACATAGCACTCGCTGAATGTACACTAGCACGAAGCTTGCTAAAAGTCACCTGCTCGAAGCTTGCTATTTATCTCTTATTTTCTACTAACTAATCATTTACGACACATGATAATTAATTTTACTAAATATACATACATACATATATATATATATATATATACAATAAACGTAAATAATTTTAGCATGAAAGTTCATACGAATTTACCTCGATTATATAATAACTTCCAACATGATTTGACTACTATTCTGCTACTTTGACTTATTCGCGATTTGCATCCGTTCGAGTTGTTTCTTGATCTAAATAAATATTTTATTATTAAATTTACTATATTCTAGCACTTAAAATAACAAATTTAACTTATACCCTTGATTTGTGCAAATTTATGAAATTACCCTCAAATTTTACATTTTATGCAATTTAGTCCTTAAGTCTTGAACTTGTAATTTTACCATTTCTAACCAAAAATCATGCTAGCCGATTTTTATGTCCATCCTTAACAGCCCATATTTATAAAAATTTACTATATTTTCCTTGACTTGTGCCATTTTCACAAATAAGTCCCTAAACCTTAAAATCATCAAAACCTCTTAACAAAACATGTTTATTTAACGACCAAGTTTATCAATCTATCATAAAACTTCAAAAGCATATCAAATTCATCCATGACACAATTTATAACATGTATTATTTATAAAATTTAACTCCCGAGTTAGTTAACTTAAACTAATACGAGCTCAAAAACGTAAAAATCATTGAAAACGGGGCTCAAAATCCTTACCATGCATGAAATACAAGCTTGGCCGAAAGCTTGGTTTCACTTTTATGGAGCATTCGGCTGAAGGAGATAAACCTAGAGAAAAAATTATGTCTTTTTCTTTTTCCTTTATTAGCTTTTTACTTAATATTTCTTTTATTATATTTTAACTTACTTTTTCTTTTAATTAACCAATTATTATTTCCAACCAAACATTTAATTTAATAATACATTAACTCCACCAACCTCCACTAACATAAATATGGAAATTTGACATGCAAGTCCACTATATTACTCATTTATTCCATTTAGTTCATTGACAAGAAGCACAATCTTTTGCATCTTTTACAATTTAACCCTTTTCAGTCTATTAATTATTTAAACATTAATTTTTTTTTACCAAAATTTAATACACCTATATAAACATTCCGTAAATATTTAATAAAATATTTACATACCCGTTTTATAGAAACGAGGTCCCGATACCTCCATTTCTAAAATCACTTGACTTTAGAGATTTCGCGTAAATCTAATTATCATCCCAAAAACATAAATTGTCAATTCAAAAATTATTTTAACGCTATACTCGACTCGTGAATATTAAATTATAATATTTACAAATAAACTCGTCTGATTTGTGGCCTTGAAACCACTGCTTTCGATACTAATGAAAATCGGACTGTTATAGGATGGGGTAGGATTATTCTGTGTGATTTTTTCATGCTAAGCATGTTGTAATTTCTGATCTGTCTGCTTTGACATATGCATCTAAGCATGATTCTATTATGTGATTTTGCTTGTAGGTCAAGGCACACACAGGGCTTTATGGCTTACCCTATTTGCTTAATCTTTTCATGTAACCCTCAGACTTAAAATTTGGCGATGCTCAAGAGTTCAAATTGGTTATTTTGACTAAAATTGATTTGATGATTTTTTTTTAAAAAAAAAATTTATGGAGTTTTTGGACTTTATTTGTGGTTTTGGGATTTGCTAAGTATTTAGTTAGTTTTTTTAAAAATCGACATGATTTAAGAAAATGAATAATTAGACGTTCGATTTCCAAAATTAAATAAGCCTACAAAATTTTTCGCTACAAAGTTTTAATAGAGTATATGCGATTTTACAAAGCAAATCAATTAAGTCGATGGCATGATGTCTATAACAAATTGAATATTATAAGTAAACGTTTCAAAATTCACAGACTCATTTTACGGTTGTCAAACTTTTCCAACCAAAAAGGAAAAATCAAGTTTTGGTAAAATATTCAATTTCAGAATAGGTTAAGTTTTGAAACCAAACGATCAAACCTTTGAAATATCAATGCAGCTTTCATGATCCGACCATAGCGTTTAGGACAGGTATGAGGTGTTATAAGATTTATTTTTTTTTTCTATAAAATGGAAAATTTCTACTTTAATCATTGTACCTTTTCACTTTATTCAATTTAGCCTCTATCTCGATTTTCCGACTCCTCATTTCAATACATATCCATATCACATTCATAAAAAATATTTCTTCAAATTTGGCCCCTTTTCAAAATGATAAATTTACACTTTTAATCTTTCAACTTTTAAAAATTAACAATTTAATCCTTACTAAATTTCATTATTCATACTTTCTCTCCAACACTTAATTCACCCTTTAAATATTCATCCTTTCTGAATGACTAAAAGTTTAGGATATTATAATATTTATTATTAATTAATTAATTCTGATATTTTGTAATGGTCCCTTATGAACTTCATGTCAGCTACCTCAAAATCAGATAAGCCATAAGCCTATTCTTCCATATGGGCGGCCATACCTCTTATTATCCCTATTAGGTTAATTTGGCCTACATATGTATTTTATATTCCAAATTTAGTTTAATTTAAGTAATTAAAATCAATTGTCCATTTAATTAATTTACGCAAGCTTTATTTTGATTCAATTAAAATTATGTTGACTTTATCATATTTAAATTCATGTGTGATTTTATTTTGTTTCACTTCAAGTAATCAAGCAATATAATCTCTGAATTTAGTTTCACTTCGGATATATTATTTGATCTAAATAAATATTTATCTAGTTAAAATATATTTGAAGTAACTAAATTAACCCTATGTCAATTAAATCGAGAAAACACTTGTTACTAAAATGAGTGAATTCGATGATCCATTTTTTTTTTTGTACAAAAATAAATGCAAATATTTGGGTTAAACATTGTTGGGACTATAGTTGTCCAGTGCTGATATTTCGATATTCGTTTATACAACTACTTGACTGTTTATTCATTCCCATGTTTAACCAGTCGTCCATATAGACCTTTGAAGAATAGTTTGGACAAGACTTCGGGACAACTTAGATGGAGTTGGATGTTGGCATTTTTTTACTTGGACCTTCATGATTATTTTATTCATAAGAAATGAGAACTTTTGACTGGTTTAGTTATCAAATTGTAACTTAAACGAAAATTTTTGAATAGTTCAATGATAAAAATGTAACTTTTTTTTAATTAAGTGACCAAAACAAAAATTTACCCATGGTGTTGACTAATGATGTAGCTTGCCCTTACGTAGAATATTATCCGATTACGCAAATCATTATAACATTAAAATTGATATAAAACTTGTTAATTAACTCCTAACACGAAAAGCTTAATATATACTATCCTTTGAATTCTGCCTCTTTTCTCAAGTTGGCCTTGGGACTTTTTTGGGGATCTAATTGGGTTGGAACTCGTTACACAAATTATTGGTTACTATTAACACCATTTGTTTTTGAACAATTAAGTGATAGGGGTGAAACTAGATTTAGACAGGCAAGTGCCTTAGCCCCCTCCCAAAGTGAAAAATTATTCCTTTAGTCTTTTGAATATTTCTAAAGTTTTAAGTTAATTTAATGGTGAAATTGTATTTCACCCCTTAAATTTTAAAATTAAGTTATGCACTCTCAAAAATAAAATGTTTATAGTTTAATCCCTTGAAAATTGTAAAATTTTACATTAGTACAATGACGAAATTATGTTTTTAGCTCACTTAAAAATTTATAATTTGAATTTAGCCCCTCCAGAAAAATTTCAGCTTTGCCCCTATTAGGCAACGTGACCAAACGCAGAGGTAACACATGGACAAACAAGGGAATGACATGTGTCTTCCTCTTTAATTATTCTAAAATTTAAAAAATATATTTTTTTATAAATATAATAAATATAAAATTATAAAAATGAATACATAAAATTTGAAAAATAAAAATACATTAAAATTTTAAAAAATATATATAAAATTTGAAAAAATAATTTAAAATTTTAAAACATATTTAAAATTTTAGAAAGTTACAAAAGGTTGAAATATAAAAAATTTAAAATTTAAAAAAATAAAAAATTGAAGAAAGGAAAAAATATTATAAAAATTAAAAAAATAAAAAAAAAAAACCCAACATTGACAGGCATTAACCGAGTATTAACCGTTCAGTTTTTTCTTTTTGTATTTTAAAAATATTTTTATATTTTTTGAAATTTTCTAAAATTTAACTATACTTTTTCAAATATATATATATATATTATTTTTTGAAATTTTAACTAATTTTAAAATTTTATCTTTGAATTATATATTTTCATTTTTTTATTTTTAAATTTTTTTATTATTTTTTAATGTGTATACTAAATTTAAAAATATTTTTAATTTTTAGAATAATTACAGAGAAAGACACATGCCATTCTCTTGTTTTCTCACATATGACATCCAAATTTAGCAACATCATCCAATTATTCAAAAAAAAATGTTAATTGTAAGGATATATTTGTGTAATATATCAACCTTGATGATTAATTTGATAAAAATTACCAAGGACCAACTTAATAACAGTGGCCAAGTTAACCTATTTATTAAGCCAATATGGAACATGACCAACCATTGAGTTATGTTGAGCAAAGTAACCAAGATTAAAATTTAGTGGTGTTCATGGTCGGGTTGGGCCTAAGTATGATATTAATATATTTTATATTTGTTTAAGCTCGATTTTGCCTGAAATATGGGCCTAAATGTTTGCTCAAATTCGTCCATATTCGTAAAAAACTAACCATACTCATTTTAAGTCCGTTCATATTATTTTTAATTTTTTAAAATTAGATTGTATTATTTTAATATTTAATAATTTTATATATTTTTTATTTATTAATTTTTTATATATTTTAATGTTTATATTGTAGTAATATTATATATTTAGTATAAAATTATTTTTTAATACGTTCTAAATTACATAATATATAAAAATAATATAATATAAAATATTATGAATTTTAAAATGGATCGGATCGGTTCAGACTTGAACCTTGAACGTTCAAACCCGAATCCAATTTATATTTTAAATGAACCTAATTTTTTGAAGTTTATTTTCGAATCTAATATTTTTATTCAAATCCTTCCAAATATCTATGAAAATGTTAACACATGTCTAAAAGAAGAATGATTTTAGATAACAATAAATTTTCATTAATATGATTTTTTTTTTTGTAGTTTGATAGAAGTAAGCTGCATCCATCTACCAGCTAACCGAGAAACCATACAAAAGGTGATTTTAACTTTAATATATTCTAATGCTTTTTTTTTTTTTTTTGAAGTCTGGGTTTAAGATGACATTTTTTACCAGCTGTTGCCACCACCAGAACTCCAACCACCTTGGTTTCCAGGAACATGGCCACCCCAACTGCTACTTCCGCCTCTACTGGCATTACTATTCCATACGTTACCACAAGACCTATCTCCATCATTTGTGACATTGTCATGGCCCCAACTTCCTTTAGTATCACCAGGGAAGTTCATTTTTGCATCATGGTTCCACTTCCTATTCTCATTGGAGGACTTGGGGCGGAATTCACTTTCCCTCTCATTAACACGCCCACGCCTTGCGCTTCCACTCCAACCTCTCCTGACACCGTCCCAATTGCCGTTCCTACCACCATAACTACGTCCTCCATTGTGGCCATATCCACCTGCATTGTTTCCACTGGAATTCCAAGCTCCATCATTACCACCACTACCACTCTCTTCCTTGCTACCCCAACTGTGACTTCTACCGCGTCCACGTCCACGTCCTCTACCACGACCACCTGCATTATTTCCACCAGCATGCCAAGCTCCATTGCTATCAGAGCTGTCACCACTACTTCGAACATCTTTTTTGCCACCCCAACTACTGCTATGACGCCCACCATCTCCAGGACCACGCCCACGCCCACTTCTCCCAACACGACCACTAAATCGACCACCGTTGTTTCCACTAGCATGCCAACCTTCATCATTGCCACCGCTATCACCATTTTTGGTGTTGCCCCAGCCACTGGCAGAATCATCCTGAGGAGCATTATCACCACTTTGACCCCATTTTCTCTCACTATTCTTGCTCCATTCACTGTTCTTGATGCCATCATTTTTATCCCAGTTTCCACCGCTGGACCATCCACCAGGCAGATTTTCATTATTGAGGGCAATATCAATATAATTACCGCATTTTGTAGCAATATCGGAAGGGACACGACCAGGGGCATTGATTGGCCTAGGAATTCCACTTGGATGCTTTTTCCCAACATCTTCATCTCCATCACTGTTTCTATGGTTCCTTCCTGTCAATCAAGGCACAAAACATACAAATGAATAAATCACTATGGTCAGCCAAAATTCATAAACTACCAAGTGCACACACTTGAATATTACTCCACAGGGAATGTCCTTCAAATTTAGAATTTCTTAATTTCATACTCTAAAACATTTAAATCAAATGGTACATGTGGTTTCTCTCCAACTTGGAAATGGGGCGGAAGGGGAATGCGAGAGACTGTTTTTCATCATTGTAAAAGATCATTCATACGACATGTGCAAATCCTAGGTTTTTATTTGCATCCTACATTCGGTCGTATCTAGCATCTGACGAACTGATTCTAGGAAGACTTAATCTCATCAAAATGAGAATAAACAATGTTGCTTTGGCACTTTATTTTTCTCCAAGTACCATTGTCTGAATCCAAACATCCGTATAGAAATATGACTGTCATAGGACCCTCCAAATTTTTTATAGAAAAGATTCAAAAATTAAACATAGCCGCATCTGTCACAACTGAGTCCAGGTAACAAAGTGTAACACTTTTAGATGCAACTTGTACTAAGCAAAGTTCTAAAAGCTTTAGCTTAATGCAAATGACAACCGTTTTTTCATCAGAATTATCAATATCAGACAGAATAAGAAAGCGAATTCTAAATATGGAAATAAAGGGATGCATGATTCTGCAGGTCAGCTTATCACTTGCAAGATGGTATTTCCTATTAGTTATCAGTTCATCATGTAAGAAAATTTAGAAGCTAAGTATCTGATAAAGTTTATTCACTTTACCTCTTGAAAAATCTCTGACCTTGCTGTAATTGAACTGGCCTTGCCTACCATCACCAGTATATGCTCCTGGAGAATTCTTGATTGGAAGACTTTCAAGGGCCGGTGACTTGTGCTGCAATGCAATGATGTTCGTCTGAAAATATCCCACGAGAAGTTCAATCTTATCAAATATCTGTTTCCTGAATCTGAATCCATTTGGAAGCAATCCAATATATTCATGGTGTAGGTTTTTACTTCTTATGTATGACAGAATGAAAGTTCCTGGATGCTCATAAGAAACTCCGAAATAATAAACTATCCTCAAAGGGTATTCTGCTTTCTCAGCTGTCAAGATTCCATCAACCTCTGCTTTTGAACCCCTCTTGAATTTTCGGAAACCTAGCATTTCTTTCAAGTGCTTCACTAGTGGGGCAACATAACGATCCATAACCTGTTTTTGACACCAAGGCTCTTAATACATGAACATTATGACACTAGATGTCATTGTCAAAATAGCACAACCCAAGTGCAGATATGCTTTACATAGATTCTAGAGAAAAAAGGTAACCCCAATGTAATACATGGATACAAATATGTGAAACTTCAAAAGTTTATTCAGATTTGACTTGGTAATGAACAGCATGTATGCCTTGTACTATGTTATAGGATTACTTGACTTGAGAATTTCAGAATACTCTGATCTCTTTGATAAAAGGAAGGCCATCAACTGACATTCCTGAAACAAAGACTAGGTTCGGTTCCATAAGAACTATGAATGAGACTCATTTAATTGGTGTCATTTATTTCCCTACTTCACTAGCAATTTAGATTTTTGTAAAATGAAGAAAGCAAATAATGATACCACTAACCAAAATAAAAGAGAGATGATTGAGCATTGATTTTTAAAAAATAAAAACCATATGAATCGTGTCATATCAACAATAAACTAAATACCAACCTCATCTAAATCACCAAAAGTTTCATCCCCTATCTTTAATGTTTTCCCAAGATGGCGTATGCTTTTGATATCCTTGTGATCTTTCCCACTTTGAGCAATGTCTTTGTTAACATAAAGTTGGGTAAAGACTTTTAAAGTTGGAGCCAAATAAGATGGGCCTTTTAAACTTGGACGAAATATACTTTCACCAGCATCCTTATCTGATAGAAACTATTCATCAAAAAACAAAGTATATACTTTGTCAGCCACTTCAATTGTTCAAAATTAATATTAAAAAGAATAGGCATGTCGTTATAGAACATACCTCCATTGCTTCATCCATTGTCATGTTTCTAAAGCAAGGATGACTAATTGTTCGTGGCATGAAATGCTCTTTTCCGAGCTTCTCCTCAATACAACTTTTGTGCTGCTGGTTTAACAGAATGGTCCCACCTTCATGATAGTAAGGATCAACTTCACCAATATCTTCATATTTGATTCTCTTCATTTCGCTTTCTTTGCAAGTCAGAAGAGCCTGGCATTTACTCTTGTCAATCTGTTTAATCTTACACGATACCTTGTCCCCCTCATGCAACTTGTTTTGCAAAGAACAATCATCATCCTCATCCAAGAAGTCATCCTTCATTATTATCCCAGTTAAGCCTGAATCAAGCACACAAAAAGCTTGTTGTGGTCGAACATGGCAGACAATAGCTTGAACAAATCTTCCTTCAGCAACAGAAGTCCCATTTTTTCCGCATATCATATTGAATTCTTTATCAGGGGTTGGTGCTTTATAAGGTTTACGAGGGTCTAGAAATCCATGGAGCAATTCCTTCTTAATAAGATAAAAGGTCTGTCTTCTATTTTCACCGGTCTCTTTTTCATAATTATCTGAAAAATCATTAATATCAAATGTACTCAGCACTTGTGGTTCATTTTTTACATACTCTAGAGGTGTCTCTGTAATATTATTACATACAGCCTCAGTCAATGTCTCTGCAAGCTCATATGACTCGGGGTGAATTCTTGTACCATCAAAGCTAGTACATGGAAGCCGACTGCTACAGACACATAAGAAACCAGCTGCATTATGGAAAACCTTTTCTGTCTTAAGTCCAAAACTAGCCAACTCCTTTCTACTATTAACTGCTTGATATTGAACAGTTTCCCTTTGTAAGATAGAAGCTTTCCGTGGTCCAAGTCCAGAAACAAACTGAAGCAAAGGAAAATACCAATCATGTCTCACCGCAAAATTTATGTCAACACCTACCTGATTTGTCACATGGACCATCATCCGTTCAATCATCTCATACTTCTCATCAGGTGTTAAAAAGTTATCTAAAGAGCTAAGCTTCCAAGATACTATCTCTTTATTAGCTCCGCAAAGCGTGGCAACCATAGCCAATGGATTTTACAGGTAACGGCCAAGAGCAACAGCTCGCTTAACAATGCCTAAAAGAAGTTAAGCCCCAGACAAGAGAAAGGATTAATGAAGAAAAATATATGAATCAGCAATAACATTATTAAAAACATGAAGAAACAAATGTAAACATCTGGCTGTTCTGGAAGCTGATCTGACGAAATCTCAGAATGTTCATAAAGCTGAGGCAAGGATTCATCACCAAAAACAACACTAATCTCACCTGTAGCTTGACCAAGGTCTCTACGATTTTCCTCCAATTTAGAAATGATCCGATTGTGGACAAAGAAATTACCCATGAATTCAATGAATGCTACCGTTCACATTTCAATGACTATGCAACAAATGCTTGTCCTGTGTTTACGAAATATTTCTCTCCGGACACGTAAGGTTTGATCCTCAAGTTCATTCATAACAGCATAACATACAAATCTTCAAATAAACTTGAGATATAAGTCAAAATTTATGCTTATCTCAAGAAAAGAAGTGCAACTCAATATGTTTCCTTTGTATTGTGGATTCAAGACAACACCTCTAACAATTAACTTTCAAAGTTTCTGCAACTCCCTTCTCAACAATCATGAAAAACTTTGCAGATAAATTAAAACAAAGTAGTTCATCATTAATCACAATGGCTTGCGACATAATAGAAATGCACAAAGCAGTTCTATAATTCCAGAGACTGCAGACAACTTTTAAATATAATTTGTGCTTTCATAAAAAGATATAAATGTAATGTGTTTTTTCACAAAAAAGAAATGATGCAACAAAGTTGGTAAAGTACAGGAATTTAATTTGTTGATATAGAAGACTAGGATCTAAATCTGAAACTTGATAAACTGCAGTGGATGTATATACATACCTCTTTCACATCATCTCTCAGTCGAACACAAGATGCATTTGCTGCACCAATAACAATGATTTCTTGCGCTGCTGGTCATCAATGGTTTGTGACCGTAAGGAGAAGGACCTGGCTTCCAATGTATCCAACAATACTCCTGATGAATCTAACATCACAAATGTTGTTGCAGGCTTCCCAGGCCCCCAGCAGCAAGCCATTACTTTCGGTGCAACACTTTCCACTGACCCAAGAATTACATTGCATGAATAAGGACCAACAGAAACCATCTTCCATAGTTCCTTCCCACATTCCATAAGCAACCAGTGTTTTGCTCTGGCGGTCAAAAAGTTCCGAGCTTCCTTCTCCATAGAAGGAAGTATGAAGTTGAAGATAGCATCATGTAGAATTAACTTGTACTGTTCTTTCCAAAGTTGAGCAGATCTTCCAGCTCCATCGATTAAGTAGACATCACGAAAGCCAGTGATCAATTTATTCAGTGTAGTTTCCGGCATTTTTATAGAAACTTGAAGGAGCTTCTCTTCTTCAGCCTTTTAAATAAGAAGCCATTGAGCATCATTGAATTCAGAAAGTGGTTTGTCGCGTAGCCACTTAATGCTTGAAAGCTGATGAAAGCAATCTATAGTCACATTTCCTTCAGGAGTTGGGTTTGTCGAGACTACAGCTTTATCTCTAAAAATGCTGCGGATGTGTTTCTTGATACATGGCTCACAACTCAACTCCAATGCAGCCTTCAAAAAACAGAGTTAAGGAAACAGCAAGAATTAAGACACCCTCCAAAAAAGGGTAATTTTAGACACGTATTGAAGCGTACCATGTGCCTAGCACCTTTAAGCACTAGCTCTGGAGTTTCAAACATAGCACACGTAAAATTTAATGCTATCTCATCAGGTGATTCATCAGGATAATCTCGAAACTCCATGTCCTGCAGTCGTGTGGCACAAAAGATTAGACCCCTTCTCTAGGAATATTTACACACACAAAAACATATTTTCACAGGTATCTGAAAAACAAGTCTACAGGAGTGCATGAAGATTTTTCTTAAGCATTTGCAGCTATGTTACTTGGACTTGAGAATAATTTTATGCATTTACATTTATACTTGCTGGAATATAAATACGCAGGCACCACAAAAAAGTAAAACAGTGCACTTACCATTTTCTCTAAAGCAATTTGCAAACTGAGCTGCTCGGAGGCATACCGAAACTGGCTGGCTAGTTTCCATAAGCCAGCCATCATGCAGTTACTATAAAGGGATTTCCTTATCGGCCTCTTAAATTTTCCATCCATTTTCTCTTCAGGTGAAAGAAAATGCAAGCTGAACTTTGCATCCACATCATCAATCTCTTCCTTCGTTTCAGCTTCATTGAGAGACTTTGATATTGATTCAAATAACTGGTTATTCAAAGTATAATTTTCACTATTATCAATCTTCAGACATTCCTCATCATAGATTTTCCTTTGGTGCATCTGAAGCACACTCTTATGCTTCTGAAGAAGCAACCACATTTTGTCTAATTCTTTTATAATCCAAAGTACCTGAAAATAATGCAATAAATAGAACTTGTTCTTGGAAGTCACACTTTCAGTATACCATCACAGTATAGAGACCATTGATTATGGCTCGTCCATTGATTAAGGCATCTGAGCCACTCTCGACTCTGGGCACATAAGCAAAAATTTAATAAAAAACTTACCTTATGCACTTCAGTTGCCCTGCTTGTCCAACACCATCATTATCTTCATTCTCAGCCTCATTTTGCTCAAAATCATCCAGCAGACTCAGACATTGCTCCTTCCGATACATGGCAATAAATGGAACCTAGCATAGAGAGAAAACATGCATGTAAGTTTGCATTTTAATTTCAAACTTTGAAGAAAAGTTTTAGTATACTTACATCAAACTTCTCCACATGATGCAATTCCAAGAACTTCATAATATCTTCCTTCTTAATTTTGTTCAGTAGAATAGATACCTCTACAGATCTTTCTTCAGTTCTTTTCTTGCAGAACAATATATATGAATTCATTACAAGTTGATTATGTATCCAAATAGTCTCCTCTTCTATGCTCCTTTTATCAAGTGGAGGAGGCCCCGCAATTTCTTCAATCATCTAAGGAAAAGAAATAGAGAAATTAATACAAGTCTGGTACCTTGAGGGATTGAATGCAACAAAATATAACTGCATCCTCTCTGGGATATCAGTCTGCCTGATAAGATCATCCCTCTCAGTTGTATACTTGTTGGCTAGAAAAAAGGGCTCAAACTCACTAGAATTATCCAGGTTCACTTTTGAAGCTTGAACATGCTTCTGATGATTCAGGGTCTGATTGGCATAATCAGTAATAGGAACCTTGTCGTCTAAGGCAGATGAACAAATGGTTACGACTTGCTCCATCTTCTTTTTGTTCATCTTCAACCACCTTCAAAGATAGTTAGCATTAACAAACAGATAATATAAGGTAAAATGTTTAACACTCAACCAATATTCAAGGTACTTAAATTTTGTCAAAAGCTTCATAAAAAGTGATTTTATGATGAGTAATATGTATCTTAGAGATGATCCCTCTCCATAAGATTTTTCCTCACCCACAATAAAATCACTCATCTCATAGTTTTGAACACTGAATGAAGCTTCTTCTTCTCCGAATATATCATCAAATAGCAGGCCTACAATATTTAACTGCATTAGATAACACTTTATTCCTTCTTTCTTTCTTGGTAGGGAATGCATAGGCAAGTTAAAACGTCTGAGCAATTAGTGACAATCAGAGGCAAGCAGCAAGTAAAATTGTTTCCAACATCATTCAGTAGAACAAGAGAAAGATTACTCAAATCAGAGTAGGAAATTACCCTCGTCATCAGAAAAACCAGATTGCTCAACCACCTTAGTACGTTTTCCAGCCTTTTTAAGCCGCTTAAACATTTCAGTTTCCTGGGTAAATTTTCATCCAACAAAGCCATCAGGGAAAATCATGGATATTGTAAGCTCGGCAGCTCATACAGCAAAGAGCTCAATTGTCAAACATAGGAATTTTTCTTAGAATGTTAGAACTACCTTACAATGATTAGTAATACAAATGATAGCAACGAATAAAATTGAGTGTATGGATCAAGTTCGATGCTTACTTTTGGAAATTGACAAATGCCTGAAATTCTGTTTTCTTGAACCAATTCAATATCATCATCATACAGAACAAGATCCTTCACTGATCTCCTGGAGAATTAAAAACCAGTGGCACTTCAAATGGCAAAGATAGTCATGAGATTAAAATCAATCAACATAACACATTGGGATATAAAACTCACCTTTTCCTGTTTTTCTTTTTCGTCTTCTTGCGTTTCAAAACTTGATCATCCACTATAAACCCATCATATTCAAAATGGTCCAAATTCTCTGATCATCCCCATAAACACAGATTCAGACAACATTATACATGAACGAAGAACTTCAAGAAAAATAATATTGGGGACAATGAAAACGTAACCCAAAATGCCACTTTGGAAGAATTTAAGAGAGGAACATTAAAAAAAGGAAGCAATATGACCATATAAACAATAAAGATCTTTTAGCATTATTTTAGTCTAAACAACAGAAATAGCAAGAAAATAAAACATAAACTAACAGCATAACATAAAAAAGAAAGAATATGAATAAAAATATAAATCCCAAGTGCATATTACTTAATATAAACTGAATAGTGAGGGCTCTCATACTTAAAATGCAAGATATCTAAACTTTACTTAGCATAGAACTTACTTTTTTCACCATTAATAACCCTTCCCTTGCTTTCAAAGCACCAGAGGGAAAAAAAAAAGCTATAGAGGAAAATGAAGATTAAAATAAAAAAAGAGTTATGGAGATCTAAAACAGCAAAAAGAAAATTAAGAAGACACGAGTCCTTAAAAAGCCAAAAACATTTTGAATGAACTTTTTTCTTCAAAGAAAAGTTATGCTTCATCAAGAGAGTACTAGGAGACATGGACTAAAAGTCTCATGGTAAAGTATAGACATGGAGGAAGTTTAATTATTATTCTAGATCATACTAACATTGAAAATAAGAGATTGATAAATAGTGTTTTCTTAATATAAGTTATTATTTAGTTGATTTTGGTTACACAAATTCTGAGGGATTTCTTACACCTTTTAAGGAATAAAGATATCATTTGAATGAATGGTGCCAAGATCACCAACCAAGTACTCTAGAAGAATTTTTCAATATGAAACATGTATCAACGCACAACGTTACTGAAAGATGTTTTGATTTATTAAAACTTAGATGAGGTATGCTTAGGAGTCCATCATTTTATCATGTGAGGGTGCACAATCGAATTATTATTGCTTGTTGATGGTTTCATAATTTTATTTGAACTGAAATGAGTTTTGTTCCAATTGAAGCGGCATTGAGATAAGGTTTAAATAGTAATGTGATAAAGGATGATAAACCTAATATAATCAATATCCATCCACTTGATGCATGGGCAAATTGGAGGATGAAACTAGCAAATTAAATGTTAAATGAAAGACAAACATCTAGAAATTAATGGGGCTAAAAGTGGTGTTTGAAAGACTTTATGTTATTTTATTTATCTTTGATGTTGTGTTTATGGTTTTTTTTTATTGTACTATACTTGCATTAATTGAATTTTTTTTATCTATTAATTGATTGTGTGAAAGCTTGCTAGAGATTATTGCTCTCAAGGTTGGCTATTCCTAATATTATGTACTTCTTTTGGGTATATTTAAGAGTTTTTATTATTATTTTGTTTTGTTGAAAATATTGTAAGCGAAATAGTTTTATAACCTCAACCACAACATAGCACTAGTATCACGGGTCGCACAGAGAGTCCGCAATTGATGTGTCCATTTTAAATCCTTGATGTTTCTTTTTCATC
This sequence comes from Kokia cookei, assembly GCA_039519145.1. NCBI lineage: Eukaryota > Viridiplantae > Streptophyta > Magnoliopsida > Malvales > Malvaceae > Kokia > Kokia cookei. The sequence goes on from CM076903.1 coordinate 37,746,303, forward strand.
TACTTGAATCTTGATTAAAATTTAAATGTTTCAATAAATTATATTACTAGTATAATTATTGTATAAAATTTAAATCCCTTAGAACTCTTTTATTGTAGATGATAACTAATTTCAATTATTGATGTAATTTTTGTAAGAATTATCATTTAAATTGTGAAGTGTTAGATTGATTACGGATTTAAACTCAAGAAATCGTTTAAGGTCATACGATTTGTCAGACTAAAGTTTTAGCCCCATAACACTAGAAGTAAATTTTCAAATGCAACTTTCTCACTATTGTTTCATGGGTAACCATTTCCATTTTTATTTGATTAATTCATTTTGAGATATGTGAATCGATTTCTCAACCTGTCGAGGAACTTTATTTTTAAAATTTAATTAATACCTATCTTGTTTTCTCTTTTTTTCATTGTGACTGCTATTTTTATTTAATCTCTATCAGAGAAGAAGCAAGCAAATCAAGATTGCCATGGAAATTGCAACCTCGTATGAAGTTTATTTGAGCAAGTTGTTATGGAGACCATGAAAGAAAAACTTCTAACATTCTCTCTTTTTCTCAATAAGCAATAGTTCTTTGGACTTTTTTTTTGGGTGAGCAAATTTGGTTATGAACAATATATAATATAATGCACGTGTCAAATTAAGAGTAGAGGGGATGTATAACTTACATAAGGATAGAGAAATTTTGTTCATATAATTTTGTTCAAAAACTTCAATGAATAATGAATAACTCGTGACCAGCATTTATTCTTTTAATGGTCTTACAGAATGTAAAAAGTTAATTATTGAATTTATTCTGATAAATATCTTAAAAAATAAAAAAAAAATTCAAATAAATTTGATTATTCAATAAATTCAATTTAAATTGGTCTAAATCAAGAAAAAGATATTGTTGATAACATCTACACAACTTAATCCATTAATAATTGTTTATTAATCAATTGAACTAAATTTGTTAGTGCAATGTAAAACTGTGTTGAAATGTATGTTTTGTTAATTAAAGATAAATGTTATATGAATATTTTTCTAATATAAATTTTTATATGTATGGAGGATTATATTTTTACATTGATATTCAAATATAAGTAGATACTATAAATTTTAGGGAAAATATAGGTTAAAACAAATACCATAAACTTAGTACATAAAACAATGCCGCATAAACAATGGTATTCTACCTTGCTCAAACTCTTTAAGTACTCAAATCCAACCATGTTACACACATTTTGGACAAAGATATGACCCTTCAAATATATAAAAATATTGTCGATTGAATCTTAGTTTGATTAACATCGATATTGTTATCAACGTAAAAAATCATGAGTTCGAATATGCTGAAATGCATTATCTTCTTATTTAAAAGTTACGAAAGAGTTATAAGTAATTCTAAAAATTGTATAAAAAAATAGATATGATAAAAAATATAATGAAATTAATGTTAAAAAAATACATGAGAATATTCAAGTCAAAAGGAAATGAAGCTGTAAAGCCGTGTGTTTTTCCCATCACTACACTCTATTTTATATCTTCTTACTCTTCATTTTTTTGGTTATAACATCCTACACATTCATATATTAATGAGTAACCTTTATAACATGATCCTTCAAAGACCATATAAATATATGAAAAAAAAACCCTTCCAAATAATCAACCAGATACACAGTCATATCCAACACCCTCTCTCAAGTCTATGTCGCATAAAGTTGAATTTGGTTGGTTAGTGCTAATGGCAACTCACGGTCAAAGAACTGTTAATACAGCATAGGAAGCTAGCAGACTAAATTAAATTAAAAGCAAACAAAGAACAAGAAAAGACAGCTGAATTTGCCTAAACGGTCTAATCAAAAACACAAACAAGTAAATGATCAATAGTTCAACATAGATTTTCTGAGGGCAATTCTATTACACTAAAAAGCCATGTTCTTTCGTTGAGTAAAGAGCAAATTCCCAGACAGGTGTCTCGTTGGTGTGGGAAGCTACCATTTTAAAGTTATGTTAGCAAATTATAACATACAGTGAATGACGACGAGGATAAACAGGGAGAGAGACCTACATAGGATATATTTCCATATTCCAATGAGGTCATTTCGACTTTTGCCTTTTCTTGACCTTTCTACTTGAGTTCTAATCTGATCTGGAACACTAACTTTCCTAGGATTCCTGCCCCCATAACTACTTAGCCCTACCCTTCCTCATCGTAATCTTCTTCATCCTCATCTAACCTTTTTCCAAGTTGAGCAAGTTGAAGAGGATCAATGGCCATCTTGTCCATGTCTGAAAGAGACCAGCCCGGGTATTCTTCATGTTTAGTTTCAGTTATAGGTTCTGCTGAAGAAGGCTGAGCTGCTGTTTCTGCTGTTGCCGGCTCAGGAGCAGCAGCAGTAGCAGCACCCACTGTGGGCTTTGCTTCCACGTTCTCATCTACCTCTGCATTCAGATCAAAATTCCGAACAGCTTGATTGGCATCTTCAGCAATTGTGTTCTCTTTTATCGGTTCGTTGGACTCAAAACCATCATCAACCACCATTCCAGGGGTTGGATGACTTTTGTTGTTTTGTTGAAGAGTTGCGCAGGGTTCTGGTTCTATTTCACGATGAGCATCTCTTTCCACATTCCGACCTCCTCTTCCACGTCCCCTACCTCGTCCCCGGCCTCTCCCTCTACCAATGGTCCCTGCATGACCCACATCATGCTGCATAGAGCATGTCTAAAAAGTCAGTTATTGAAAGCACCGAAATTCACACACACATTAAATAGATGATCAACTTTAAGTTGATTTATAATTCATATAAGAGGCCTGTCATTGAAAGTAATTTATTCACAAACATCTAAAATAATATTACGTTGCAGTGAACAAACCTAGTTCAACTTTTGCAGAAGTATCTGGCATCTATATTGCTCCAATTCACTAGTTTTTTTTGAAATACCCATGTCCAAGACATACACGGACACGGGCATAAAGATATAACCCCTCAAAAACCCTCCAAATACATAAAAAAACTTCATAAAAATTTAACATACCCGTGTCAGATAATATGCCCATATCCGACACTCATACCCAAGTCCGAGTAACATAGTTTGGCTTTGGCATAATAAATTGAAGTTCACCAGATACCTCTTTGTCGCTGAAGAAAAACATTCACCACCATTCATTCTTAAAGTTGCACAAAAGGACATCCGATGATCTATATTTTTATAGCTGTCTATACACACACACACACACAAAAAAAAATGTTGAAATGGAAGCCATCTTACCATTCTGCTCCTCTTTGATTCTTCGTCACTGTCATGGACTTCATCTCCGGAGGCTTTCCTGGCAGCAAATTTGGAAACATATCATGAAATAAGTAAATCTTTCAATGAATTAAAAAGTAACAAACACGAAGCAAGGCTTTCTCTAACCTTCTCCTTGAAATACTTCGATCGTCATCAGCAGCAGCAGCAGCAGCAGCAGCATCGGAATGACCATGACCATAATCAGGAACCCGGCTAACAATTTCCCTCAGAAAATCAAATACATTATAGCTCTGTACACAATGCTTTCTGCAGTTTAGTTGGCCACTTTAGTTAGACCAAAGCACAGGACATTGCCAAATATACATCACTATGAATAAACACAAACAAGATCGGAAGTAACATAATAAGATGCCATGCTGATCAGAAGACTTGTTAATTGAAAAAAGTAGCATGATCCAGAAAAGGAGAGAAAAGATTCAGAATCACGATTCTCCATCTACAATAATCAGCATAGTTGATCTGTATCTAAATACTTTGTGACCCGAAAAGGAGGAAATCTGAACCAGGTCCAACATAAAATTAGAACCTTTTAGGAATCAAATTTGTGAGAAAGGGATGATGTAGCTTGATAAGTTCTGGAATGCTAGTTTCGATTATTGAAATCAAAGAACACATTTCAAGAAACTTTCTATTCCTCCACTCACCCTAAACACCCCAAAAGCTCTTGTATGAGGACATGAAAGGGCACTGGTTGATTACCATGGAATCTTGATATTCTTATATCAGGCTACTTTATATTAGTTGCAGTGACATTGATAGTTGTGGTTTTCCACTATGGTACCCTGACTCCACATTTTTCTTCAAGTACCCATGTCCAACACCCATATACAGCACACACGTATTCAAACATGGACATGGAATATGATCCCCCAAGAATTCTTCAAATACATGGAAATCTTGGGAAAATTGAATACCCATGTCAGACGCATACCCACATCCAATTCTCACACCCAAGTCCAAGTAAAATAGGTTTTCCATGTGTTTCTTCCTTCACTATTAGATACGATATTATGCTAATTCTCTTCTCTTACTCACAAAGTGCATTTTTTAGCGAGAAAATACAAATAAAAGAAAGATCAGATCTTCTTGGTTTACTAAATACCGCGATGAGCACTTCTACAAAAAAGATTGGTCACGTCAGCCAAAGTAATTGCCAAGTGATAATTTCTTTGTAAACTAAAACTATTACAAGAAGTCTTTACTGAAAGTATCTTACAAGCTCTAAGTCTATGTTGGTCCAACTCTTCATTTTCCCTCCATGTTTGATATCCATATCCAAATATATTCTGATACAAGTACTAAGGTACATCTCCCAAATGTATAGAAAAACATAAAAAATAATAATAAGCATACCAATATCCTACAGTAACCCCAAGTCTAACATATATTACAGCCCAGCAGAGGGCTCAATTCATGTTCAGGACTGGAGAATGCTTGAATGTTGGTATTTTGAGAGAAATAGAATCTGGGTAGTAAGTAAATCTTAAATTTGTTACTTTCATACCATCTTTGGGTTTTTGGTGGTATTGCATCTATTTGCTATCCCCAGTCCACTCACACACACTCTCTTTTCCCTTGACTTCGTGTCGCTCTCTTTTTTCCCTCTTAACATCTCTTCCTTCTCTCAACTCCAAATCAATCAGTGTCTGAACCTTTAAGATCAAAACTCCAAAAAATATCTACGGCTTTTAGTGTGGTTATCATATTTATACTATAGCTATCAATGTAAATGGTGAACGTTCACATGGTCAGAACATTGAAACAGACTAGACAAAGAGCATTATGTGTATGAAAACTTATATAAATGCAGAAAGATCCTTGAGCCCTCAAGTAGACAATAAAACATTGTAAGCTAATTGCTACAAAGAATAATGTTAATTCTTCACTTACAAATGTAATGAATTCATGGTCTTTGCTCCTCTCTGAAGGGTAATCTGATATGTATGATCACAAAGGTCTTGTAGAAACAATTCCAATGCTTTAGCTGCAAGGTCATAGAAAGAAGCATGAGTAAGTAATATACAGGTGTAGGGAATTAGTTACATAAAATCATTTACTTCGCTGCCACTCACAAACTAAAACAGGCACTGCTAACGCAATCTTCCCAACATCTTCATCGGCTTGCATAATCTTTTTAATGCGAGCCTGAAAATCAAACAAGTTTGAAAGTTTCAGCATGAATCACAGCTAACGTCTAAATGATAAGAAAACCAAAGATAAGGGAGTATCATTCCAAGAAGGATAGCTTATAGATCCATTATCCAAAAGCATATATAAAACATAAAATATATATATATATATATATATATATTATTTACCAGACTTTTTAATCATTCTCTTACAAGAAAAAGTTTAAAAACAGCTTGAAGGATGTAAAAATGTTTCCAGTGTGGAACAGTAATATTGTATATTTAAATTAAAAGTAATCAACATTCTCTATAAGAATCGGATATATTAAGAAACCAGACAAGGTTTGTTAAAAAATCCAAGAGAATAGAAGACGAGAAGAAATGACCATTGACACGGCATTTCTTGTCATTCCATTAACTGAGCATCAACCTTCAGGTCACTGTTTTAATATCATCAGCTTAATGCAAGTAACCTATCATGAAGCTCGCTCATTTTACCAGGTTTTGATTTCAAACCAATCAAGACACAAGTACACAGAGCACAGATGTCAACAATAAACAAGAACAGCAAGATCAATGAGAAACTAAACTTCTAGAAGTCAGTAAGCAAGACATTTTGAAGCCTACCATCAGTTGATGTTATAGCTCATAGTATGGTCATCTGAGAATATTACTGTAATACTTGATGAAAAACTATAATTTAAAGATTTTTATAAGCAACAGCTGCCAGTGACTACTTCAAAAAGAAGGCAATTTCCAAAAGCTGCATTAGAGAAACTCTTTATGAATAATGATCCCTTCTTAAAGCAAAAACTATGTCTGCAAACTCATTGCTTAGTTCTATCTTTCTCTTAAAAATTACATTTTATTTCAATATTTTCAAAAAGATAGTGAAGGCTTTAACATGATCCTTCACCTTCCTGTAGAAGGCAATAGAGGTAACCAATGAAACTGTCCAGAAAAGTGCCCTATCAGTACTACTGAATTCCAAACTCCAACTAGTGGTTGCAAAAAAAAGAAGGTTACGTTTCAGACTAAGAGAAGAATTGTTAACACAAGAACAGAAAGAGATAAAGGCACACCCAGAGAGGGTTAGCAATCACAGAGACCACACACTATACCATACTGCTCATTCTTAAATGTCAGAATTGATACAAATGATTACTTAAGGATTCAAACGGGCGTCGAACTGATGATAACTTAAAATACCAGGTTAAAAAAGAAATAAATCCCAAGTTCCAACTACTGTAGTGTTGGTACATTTCAGAAAATCAATCAAACAATTCTCAGTTCTTGCTTCCAAGAAAAGGAGAAAATCAAAATTGACCAATTTTGTAGAACCATCCAAAAAATTAAAATTAGAAAACCATAAAAGAAGCTACCTGGGGTTTTCATAGAACAGTCAAAAGAATAAAGAATCCTCCCTAAAATGACTATGGAAAACACAAAACCAACAAGACACTCCATGATTATTGAAAACCCTAATTATTGAAAACATCATCCAATAATATGGGGGAAAATTCCTACAAATCGAAATTTCAGCAACAAAAACAATCACAAAACAAAAAAACCAAAAAAGACCCAGACTTAAATTCCAGACGTATCAATCAAAAATCAAATACCCAAAACAAATAAATAACAGATAGAGCAAAGAAATTAACCAAATTCAAAGAAAAGGGAAAAAATATTAAAAAAAATGAAGCTTACAGCTGGGAAACGGGTATCAAGTTTTTTCCTCATGGTTTGGTTCGCAGATTTGGATCATTAAATTATTAAAATACTAAAATAAGTAAACAAAACAAGATCTTTTCCCTTTCAAAGAAAAAAAAGAACTTCAGAAGGAAATTATTGTTGCCCTAATCCTTTCAAACATGAAAAAAAATATAACAAAAAACACCACCTATCGCAGATCCGAATATAGCTTTTTTCTTTTAGATCATAAAAAAACAAAACAAAAAAAACGAAATTCTATGTTTGAAAACCGAATATACGTCGCACAAGTTGGACAAGGAGGAAAATTAAAGAGCAAAAATAAAAGGGTAAACTGCAAAAATAGTCACTTTTGTTTGCCTCAGGTTACATTTTAGTCACTTATGTTTGAAATGTTACGTTTTAGTCACTTATGTTAATATTTTGTTACGAAATGATCACTGTGCCGTTAAGTTTCGCTATCTCCCTAACAGTAACCTATGTGGCAGTCCAACTAGATTTTAAGTGTCAATATCTTCTGTCTCAAAGCTGGAATAAAAGGAAAGAGGATGAAGAAGAGAGATAAGTAGAAATGAGTTTAGGTTTTTTCAATTAAGATTTAGGGTTTAAAAATTTTAATTAATTAAATTTATTTAATTAAAGATTTATCCTCATCCCATTTAGAAATCCAAGTTGGCACGTTAAGGAGATAACGGAATTTAACGGCACAGTGATCACTTCATAACAAAATACTAACATAAGTGATTAAAACGTAACATTTCAAACATAAGTGACTAAAATGTAACATGAGGCAAACAAAAATAACTATTTTTATAATTTACCCAAAATAAAATAACTTTTTAAGTCAATTGTATATCGATAGATAAACTTATAGTAAGAAAAAAGTTTTAACAGTTCAATAGATTCTTGTCGCGTGTTCAGCTCGATACTTTATGCGAGATCTAATATACCATTTTTACACGTGAGATATATTCATTGGACTGTCTTCACAGTTTCATGGTTGATCCACACAACATTTCTCTGATATTTGTTTTTGATTTTTTATTTATATAATATTAAAGATAAAAACTTTAATCACTCTATTTAAATAAAAAAATTTATTTGTTAATTGAATTTTAATTTAATTTATATAAATATTGTTATTAATACGGAAAGAACAGGTTTAAGTGTAATAAAGCATATTATTTTTTTATTTTATGAATAAAAGATGAATTATAAATAATTTTAATTATATCAAAATATGATCTAAATCTATAATAAAATTATTTAAAAAGAATAATAATAACTTTTATTAAATCAATTCATCTCTGCACGTAAGCCAAAACAGACGGGAGAAGGAAAAAGCAACAGCAAAATTACTTTTTTCTATATTTAATTTGTCTCTTAGACAAGGTTCAAAAACTTTAATTTGATTTGGTTTAATTCCATTTTTAAAAAATTTGAGTTTGCATTTATATTTTAGATTTCAATAAATTTATCTGTAAATTATATAAATGGTTAGTCAATTATTAGTTTAATTATATTTTTATTGTCACATTTTTTCATAACAACAATTTTTACACCTTAATAATAATATTTTTTTTCTGTATAAACTTTTCTAAACTTGATTATTTTCAATACAAATTTATTCTCTCAAATCTCAATTTTCTCAATAATTTCCTTTTAAATGTTTCTCTGAATCCTATTCTTTTCTATTTTATTTTATTCCTTATAATTTGTAAAACGACAAATCAACTTATTCAATTAAATGACAAACACGTCTCCAATGTTCAATTGCAAATGATAAAAAAATATTATTAAATTATTTAATTTTAATTAGTTAATCATTATGCTGTTAATATTATTAATTTTTTATATTTATACACTCAAACCAAATATCAAATTTTGGAGACATACATACACAATTTAAAAATGAGTGCAGCAGGAACTCAATGAGTGGTTCTAGTGGTAAAGAGGATCCTATTCATTTTAGGAGACTCAAGTCCGAGTATCTGTGTGTGCAAAATGTATGTGCTTTATTAAAATTTATTTTCAATTTTTAATTTGTTGTAAAATATTTAATATTTTTATATTTTATATGTCTTTTAAATTTTATTTTATATAAAAATAAAAATATAAAAAAATAATATGGACAGATTGAGCCGAATTCAGATTTTAGCATTTTGTTCGGGCTGGACTTTAATAAAATTTTAAGTCTATTATTTGGGTCAAGCTCGAATTTAGAAAATGAATCTATTATTTGGATGATCCATATGTCTTGAGCCTTCTCTTTTTTGATTTGTTCCTTGATCCAGAAGAATGTAATTCTCAATCCATCCTTCAACCTTATGGTAGGAGTCCAACCAAGTTTTTCTTTGATCGATGTATTGTTTGAATTACAGCCATGAACACTCACTGGGCAGGGACTCTAACCCTCAAAAAAAAAAAATTAAAATTCATGTAAACCTTTTATAATTTATAAAATTTTAAATTAGTAATAAAAAATTACACTTTAATTTTTTAAAATAATAAAAATTTGATTTAATTTTTTAAAATTTATAAAAATATAAATTATTAAAATAATAAAATTATATTTTTAATATCGTTAAAGTATATAATTTTATTTTGACTAAAATTTTTTTTTGATTCCGCGCTGTTTCTGAGCCAGAAATACCATGGATTGGAAGCTTTTTATCCTCGGAGCTAACAACAATCTCTTGCCATCTCATCACTTCCGATGTTCACAGGTTCGCGGAAATCTGACTGTCAATCCAAGTACACCTTCGACACATTCATCAATGGAGGTGAAAGATCGGGTCTGAAGCCCATCTTCCCGCATCTCAAACTTGTCAATGGAAGTAATAGCTCTTGTGCAAAAGGCAGCTGGAGCCTTCTCCCTTCCACCTTTCCATGTTGTGAAACCTTCCAATACGAACTCGATTCCAAAATCTTTGGTGTAGTGCTAGCACATCTCCTCGGTTGCAATTTTTTCCAAGCCATAAGCATCTTGAGGCTCAGCAGGCCAGGCATAGAAAAACCTCTTAACTCCACCAATCCTAGCAACCTCAAGCATGTTGAAACTGATCAGTGTGTTGTTGTACATAATGACAGAGTGGTTTGACTGAATGAAACCCATCCCACCCATATCGGCAGCGAGGTTGAAGACATGGTCCACTCCTATGACTCGACAATTAACGAGGTGGAATTCATGACAAAACATATCTTCTGTCATGTGCTCCTCCTTCTTCCAGTCAGAATCAATGATGTAATAGCCTTCACTCTTCGGACGTCGACCAATGTTGGAAGCAATGAACTCACCGCCACCAGTGATGGAAATCCGGAGTTTCTGAGATGGCCTTACTGGTACTAATTTTAACAACTTCATCATTGTACTTTTAGTATTATTTTTTAATTGGTATTAATTTTCTAGATTTTCTTTAACAAACGCTAATAATTTGTATATAAATTTTATTTAATTTGTTTTTGTTGAGTATTTTTCTGTATGTCTTTCATATGGTGGATTTTGTTTTTTTATATGATATGATATTGTTTATTGATAAAACATGTTAAGTAAGTTTCATGCACGTGGACACGTACCTTACTTTAAGCTAAACATGTGTTCTGCTGTCACTAAACTCATGTAACTCCGCCAAATAAGGATCGAGCTTGATATGGTAACCTGCAAGTTTAATCCTTTGGTCAACTCTGTGAGCTTGATCTGAATTTGTAACCCTACCATGAGAGCTTAATAAGATTCGACTCAACTCGAAATAAGTTTGGGCCAATGATGACAACCATCCTAATAATTTTAAGTAACTAATTTATTATAGTTTAAAATAAATATTATTTTTATTTAATATAATTTAATTTATAAACATGATTAATCCATGCATTCCATAGAATAAAAAAAATAATATTACAATGTTTTAAATTTGGATAAATTACACCAACAGTCATCCAATTTTCATTTTCCGAAATAAACAGTTATCGAGTTGACATTTCAGTCTCTCAACTTTAAAAATATGACAAAACAGTCACTAACGTTATTGAAAAATGACAAAACAGTCACTAATTAACAGTTTTCATTAGAGACTTGACCGAACCGCTTATGTGGCAAGTTAATTAGCTAATGTGGCCGGTTAACTTGACTTGCCACATTGGACTAATAGTCAAAGAGTCAAAAAATCAAGAAAATATGATTGATCCTTCTCATCTTTCTCTTCATCTTCTTCTCCCTCAACCTCTTGCTCCTTATGCTCATCCACGCAGTACAGCATGATGCTTGTGTCAGGAACATATCCGATTTCCTTGATCCTCCCACTAATCTTCTCCTACATCTTATGGATTGCCTTCATTTGCGGGTGGGAATCATCGCTTGCCACAAACTTATGTACTGTGTTTTGAATTTCTACCCAACTACAAGCAGGCTCCTTCTTCACCCTACTCTCATTCATCAGTTTTCTCACATTAGCAATGTCTTTCCACCCATTGCAGGAGGCATAGATATGGGATAGCAACACAAGAGGTGATGAAACATGAGGATTGAGCTCAAAAACCCGTTTTGCAGCAAAACTGCCTATTTCCACATCCTTATGTATCCTACATGCACCAAGTAAAGCTACCCAAACACCTGCAATGGGTTGGATTGTCATTTCATTGATAAACTTCAGATGCAAAGAATATGCAATTATACAAAGCTGGGATTGTGACCCAAAAAAAAAGCAAACAAAGGGGGAAGCTTGACAAACCCTTGAAGAGTTAATCAAAGTTTATTTAAAAGCAGAGAAGTTGGTTGCTTTTCTTCCCTTTTCATACCCATTGAAAGGGATGAAAAATCTAATGAAAATGTGGATTAATGGATGGAAAAAAAACTGAAACCAAAACTGAGATTTCAAAAGTAGTGGAGCAAACAGTAAATCAAAAAAGGGAAAAGGCAATTCAAGGATTTTTTCAGTTTCCACTAAGTAAAAAAATTCAAAACCACAATTAAATGATGAAACAAATTGAGTCAATGTAAAATTAAAAGGTAGAACAAGAACAATCCAAAGGACAGATCTTAATGGTCCCCTTTCGTGCTCCAAAGACTTGGTTTTTTTTTTCCATACTGATACAACTCATACGCAATTTCCATTACCCATAATGAGTTGCCTTTCCTTACATGCATCTTTCTAAGTCTCGCAAAAAACTAAAAAAAAAAACAGATAAAAGAAAGCAACAAGAACCCAATTTCATAATTTCAAATAAAGAAAGAGAAAGGAAAGAATGTAATTTAAAAAAAAACACTTGAAAATTCCAAGCTTGCTAGACACTTGAACAAACAAACAAAAATTACACTCAAATTCAACTTAAACTTCTTCTTCTTCTTCTTCTTTCCTTTTATTATTATTTTTTTAAACCCTAAAATATGTTGATAAGGGTTATGTCTCAATAGTCATCGGCGAGCTGAATGTTAATCCACACTCCTTCAATGCCGTCACATGCCACGTCCTTGTTTCGTGACGTTTGTGACGAAAAAGGTTAAAAAAGACTGTTTTGTCACATTTTCCAAGTTGAAGGATTGAAATGTTAACCCAATGACTGTTTGTTTCGAAAAATGAAAATTGGGTGACTGTTGATGTAATTTACCTTTAAATTTTTAATGCGTTCCATGTAACAAGTAAAAATATAGCATTTGTGAGGGGAAAATTTCCAAACATAAACCTCTATGCCTTTTTATATTATTTTTATTCGTATTTTCCAAGTTATATTTTCGTAACAAGTCCTTCCAATTTGCTTATATTTAATAATTTAATTTATTATTTTACATAAAAAGAAACTATAAATTGTAAAACCGTTTAAAAAAGTCTTTTCAAATTTATCATCATTTTTACAAATAAATACACTATTAAAATTCAAATAGATACTTAAAATATAAATAATGTTACAATAAATTATTTAGTAATCACAACATTTAAATTTAATTAACAATCTACATTCAACAATTAATAATTAAAATTAAGTTAGAATCTATATATGAAAATAGAATCACACAACCTACTATTATAATATTTATATTTTAAAAATGATCGTAAAATTACAATTTAATTTCAACCTCCGTAATGTGTATAGTTTTCTCTTAGGTCAAGAGTACTCTCTCTAGTTTCCTAAGAGTTGAAACAACGACTGTGTTGGGTGGGGACGAGAGGTGAAAAGCTCCCTTTTGGAAGAGGAATTGCTTCATCTATCAGTGAAAAGCTCGAAGATTGTCCCAACAGGTAAACCAATGTTGATTTGCAAGGTCTGGTTGAAAAAGTCGTATAATCTAGACAACTTCAGAGCCCAAATGAGAAGCCTGTGAAAAACAAGAAAAAAGTTTGACATTCAACTTGCAGGGCAGAATCTGTATCTAATTTTGTTTGAATCTTCTGATGATTTAGATCAAATTTTAGAGGGACAAGCCTGGTTCTTTAGAAAATAATTAGTGTTATTCGATCGATTGGAGAAAGAGATGGAACGTAGCCAAGTTTGCTTAACAATCTCTCCTTTTTGGTTAAAAGCTGGACCATGCCCTCCGCAGTGCGATAAGAAGGACCTCATGCATGCGGTAGGCTCTTCGTTTAGTGGGATTCTAAGTTCTGAAATAAAAGGGGAGTTTTGTCGGATAAAGATCTAACTTGATGTGCGTAAACCTTTGAGGAGGGGGTTTTTATTCAAACAGGGGAACAAGAGAGTAGATGGCTACCTTTTAAGTATGAAGCCCTGCCCTTTTTCTGTTTCGGGTGTGAGAGAATGAGGCACAATTTTAAGGATTGTGTAGAGGTTATAGATGAGCAAAAAGCAATGTCGGAAGATGACCTTCCTTATTCTTTAGCATGGGAAGCAGAATCGAGCATGGTAAGAAAAAAGGTAATTTAGTTACGTGAGGCATCAAAAAATGGGTTAATTCATTGATAATTTTTCGGTGACGATAAAACGTTAGGGATCAAAAGGAAACAGACTGACAAAAGTCTGTTAGTAATTGAAGACCTGACTGTAGCATCTTTAGTGGCGAAAAGTAAGGATAATGTGGTTTTCGAATCTGATGCAACCTCCCCAAAATAGAAACAATGGTTGAGTAGAAGTGAATTACGAAAATCATTGACCCCATCTAATTCGAGTCTGGTGACAATGGGCCACGACGGTGTTTGTAATGAAGATTTCGAGTCCTGTGGCTTATTAGAAGGATGCGATAGTGGTATGGATGATCCTGTTAGGGAAGGGATAAAACAAACAAAAAGGACTTGGAAGCTCCTAGCTAGAGAGGCGTTGTCAGATCAAACTATAAATCCGAAGGGACAGAGGAAGAAGAAAGTAAAAGAGGATAAGTTGTTTAAAGATATGCCCGACTTTGAAGGTAAGGTGAACAGGAAGAAATTGAAGAGCCGTGATATCTTTGCATTACAGAACACTGAGTACTCAGATGACACAAAGGCTTCGGAGAGCCTGAATCTCCAAATAGGATTGACGACTGCCAAGGGGCATGCTGACCAAACGTAATGAAAATATTATGCTGGAATGTTCGTGGGTTGGGGAACCCACGGCAGTACGTCGACTTCGACACATGTTGAAGTTACACAATCCCCAGTTAGTCTTCTTTATGGAGGCTGAATTAAACGATTGAAGGATGGAGATAGTTAGGAGAAAATGTGGTTTTGTTAATGGTTTTAGTGTTTCCACTAACGGCTCAAGAGGTGGACTTTGTCTGGCCTGGAAAATAGAAGTGAAAGTTAGCCTACGAAATTACTCACAGAACCATATAAACACATGTTGAAGTTACACAATCCCCAGTTAGTCTTCTTTATGGAGGCTGAATTAAACGATTGAAGGATGGAGATAGTTAGGAGAAAATGTGGTTTTGTTAATGGTTTTAGTGTTTCCACTAACGGCTCAAGAGGTGGACTTTGTCTGGCCTGGAAAATAGAAGTGAAAGTTAGCCTACGAAATTACTCACAGAACCATATAAACGCTTTTGTTTAATTAATAGAAGATAGAGGTGAATGGCGTTTTAGAGGTTTTTATGGGTCACCAATTACTACTAATAAAAGTGGATCGTAGGATTTGCTCAAATAGTTAGGTTCGGATCATGGGGGCCTTTGGTTAATATGCGGGAACTTCAATAAAATCTTATACGAAGCAGAGAAACATGGACATTTCCCTAGAGAAGAGCATCAAATGGAACAGTTTCGAAGTGTCTTGTAGGAATGTCGTTTAATTGATATTGGGTATTCTGAACCTTAGTATACATGGCAAAAGGGTAATTCGACGGAGACAAACATTAGGGAGTGATTAGATCATGGTGTAACAAATGAAGATTGGCTAGAATTATTCCCGCAAGCTAACCTAAATCATCTCCTCCATTCTTTTTCTGATCATTATCTCGTTCTTCTCCAAAAGTCTCGAGTAGCCCCTTGAAAAAAGAGAAATTTTATTTTCGAGGTGTAGAAGGCATTGAAAGAATCGATAGAGGAAATTGTTAGAAACATTTGGAACAATGAATCAAGTGATGATCTATCTAAATTTAATAAGCTTTGGAAAGATCTGTTAACTTAGGTGTAAGTAAAGAAGAGCGAAAATGGTGGTTTAAAAGGTGAACTCATGAGGAAACTAAATATGCTAATGAAGGAAGATCGTACTGACGAGAACTTTACAGACATCATCAATCTAAAACTTGAATTGAATTGGGAAATTGAGAAAGATAAACTCTTCTAAGAGCAACGAGCCTAAGCCAATTGGCTGAAAGCGAGGGACAAAAAATACTACGTTCTTTCATAAACAAGCATCCCAAAAGAAGCGGGCTAATACAATTAAAGTTTTGGAAGGTTTGAACGGTGGAATGACAAACGATGTAATGGAGATGGCAACGATTACAAAAGATTACTTTGCTCACCTATTCACGAGTAACGGTATGAGCCCTGATCTAAACTATGTACTTTTCGGTATTGAAAAGATTATTGATGATGATATGAATAGGTTACTCATTAAACGATATACAACGGAGGAAGTATTTGAAGCTTTGAAGGGGATGAGACCTACAAAAGCCCTAAGAATAGATGGCTTCCCAGCCTTGTTTTTTCAACAATTTTGACACATTATGAGAGGTGAAGTAATGGATTTCTGTCTAAAAATTCTTAACGAAGACACAGACATTAGCTAGGTTAACACTACAAGTATTGTTATGTATTTGTGTATTGACGTAACTCAGAGCGCTTTTGTACAAGGTAGATTAATTTCAGATAATATTTTACTTGTATATGAACTTCTTCATACCCTTCGACAGAAAAGAAGTGGTAAGAAAGGTTTGATGGCAGTGAAACTAGACATGCGTAAGGCATAGAATGAGATTTTTTACAAGCTATGATGAGGAAAATGGGTTTCGCGGATTCATGCATTAAACTAGTACTGAAATGTATCTTAACGGTTTCATATTCGATTTCAATCAATGGTGTTGCTAGGGAACTATTTAAACCAACAAAAAGCCTCAAACAAGAGGATCCGTTAAGTCCGCTTTTGTTTCTAGTGTGTAGTGAAGTGCTGTCTTTGCTCATGAACTTAGAGGTATGAGAGTGGTTGTTCAAAGGGGTCAAGGTGAGTCAGAAGGGTCCCCAAATTTCGCATCTACTTTTCGCAAACGATTGTGTGCTATTCAAAGAAGCAACAATAAAGGGAGCTCAATATTTTCAAAAAATAGATAAAAGTTGTTCTAGGCAATGTGTTAATACAAAAAAGTCGACGATTTATTTCAGCTCAAATACGGTAGCTTCGATAAGAGACCAGGTTTTATTGGCCTTAAGAATGCGACATTCAAGAAATCTAAAGAAGTATCTATGTCTACCGAATGTGGTTGGTTATAGTAAGAAAGTACTCTTTCAAGCTTTGAAGGATAGAATGAAGGTGAGAGTGGATAATTGGTGTTCACGATTTTTATCTCAAGGTGGGAAAGAGGTCTTTATTAACTTGGTATTGCAAGCTATTCCAACTTATGTTATGGCTTGCTTTCTACTACCAGACTCACTATGTCATGATTTAGAAGCAATAATGGCCAAGTTTTGGTGACAAAAATCACAAGGAAAGAAAGGCATTCATTGGTGTACGTGGAGCAAACTTCGTGAAACTAAAGATAATAGAGGGATGGGGTTTCAAAATATAAGTAGCTTTAATATAGCACTTTTTGCCAAACAAGGATGGAGATCACAACAGAATCTAGATACTTTGTTAAGTCATGTTTTAAAGTCTAAATATTATCCTAACTCAGATTTTACGCATGTAAGTTTGAAAAGAGGAGCGTCTTATACATGGCTTAGCATTTGGTCGTCTAAGAAAGTGTTGCAGGATGAGGTATCCTAGCGTATTGGTGATGGTAAATCGGTGTCCATTTTTAATCATTCATGCTTATCGGGTTTGATTGATTATAGATTAAGCAATCATAGTCAGAATTCAGATTTATCTATGGTAGTAGATCTAATAAATACAGAGAAAAGAGAATGGCGAAGAAAGGTCATTACCAACATGTTTTCTGAAACAGAGGCTACCCATATCCTGCACATTTCGCTGGCGACAATTCCTCATGATAATGTGATGGTGTTGAGTGGCGAGCTTTCTGGGGAATTTTCGGTGAGAAGTGCGTACAATATTTTAAAATCATACAAAAACACTACTAGCCCAAATACAGCAGATAATACTATAATAAGATTTTAGAAACAACTATGGGAGTTAAAATCCCATCAAAAATCAAGATCATGGTATGGCGCATCTCTCGTAACTTTATTCTTACTCTATCTAATTTACATTACAAACGTCTGGTTGCGGAGGTAACTTTCCCGAACTGTGCCGGCGAAGCAGAAACAATATCCCATGTATTCTGGCATTGCATTGCAACAATGGAGGTGTGGAGTTTGTTAAGGCTACAAGAAATAGTACAGAGCGCAATTGAAAGTTTAGTGAGTGGCTTATCTAGGCATTTCAAGTCTACTCTTCATCTAAGCGAATGACGCTCTGCTGTGGGTTATGGGCCCTGCGGACAGTAAGAAACAAGTTCCGTCATGAATAGGTCAGAAGCATAACAAATGACTTAGTAAGATTCATCCATAGCTGCATTAAAGAAATAGAAGGGTTATCAGAGAAGAAGCTTACTCTGAAGGCTAAGAGCACCCACTGGTCACCCCCTCCGACGAACATAGTTAAAAATCAATTTTGACGTGGGTTTCAAATTTCAGAGGTCAAGATCGGGGACTAAGATCGTAATCAGGGATACAAATGGCATAGTCTTGGCGACTAGGTCAGTTCTCCAGAGAGATATTGAGACGACATTTACCGCCGAAGCCCTTGTATATTCATGGGCGACAAGAACTGGATTAGAGTTGATGTATAGGGATGTGATTATCGAAGAGGATGCATTATCGGTAATTAAGAAATGCAATGCACAGGCTCAAGACTCATCCGAGATCCACACATATATCAGAGATATAAGAGAGCAAAGTAAACTTTTCAAATCTATTCAGTTCAAGCGCATAAATAGATACGCAAACCAAGTCGCCCATAATCTGGCAACAGAGAGTCTTAGAAGGGAAATAGAAGAATACCTAGTTGGTCGGAGCCACGACGTCAACAGGATGATAGTGGGGGATGAGTCATAACGAGGCAAATTAAGAAAACTTTTTACTCAAGCTTACAGAGGAAAGACACAATCGCCTCTGAAATGATACCCTGATTAGGGATTCAAGCTATGTGTTGATGATTGTGGGGAAATGGAGCCGTTAGAGCAATAATGGAGATTTATTGAAAAGGGGCGGATAAGATTTTCAGAGTATTGGGCTGGTTTTTCAATTTTCTTAGTTATTTCATTTGTGTCGTTTTAGTTGCTAGTTTCTTTCCATGCTTTCTTTTTAGAATCTTAGTTATTGGGTCTTTGTCATTTGAGCCCCAAATTTTAGAAGTTTGTTTTAAGACTTGTTTATTCTAATAAAAAGCCCAATCGAACAAAGAAAAAATAATGGATATTCATGGTCTCGCAGGAGGGAGGGCTCTGAAGAAAATCTGAAGGCGTGAGGACGAGCCATCGGATGATGGTAGAGATGAGGAGATGATGGATGATCGAAGGTAGAAGGCTTTTTCTTTTAAAGATACAGTTCTCAATAATAATTTTGAGTCGCCTGATTTAGACAGTGAATGGAAAATCGATGACTTAGAGTTGAATGTTGACGATGTGCAAAAGATAGTGGTCGATAGGGTTCCGACTATTAACTTATCGGAGCGAGTTTATAACCTTATCGATGAGAGCATGTCTAAAACCCTTGTGGTCAAGTTGTTGGGTCGAAAAATTGGTTACAGTGCGCTTTGGAACAAAGTTTGTGCGTTGTGAAAATCGTTGAATCGATTCTAACTCATGGATATTGAGAATGATTATTATCTGACTAAGACTGAGTCGGAGATTGATTATAGTAATGTACTTACCAAAGGTTGGTGGGTTATTACCATAGTCATCTCACTTTTCGATGCTTGATGCTTATCCAAAATCTGTGGTTGCTTGGATTCGTATCCCGGGATTTTTGGGTGCTTTTTACAAGAGGAGTTTGCTTTAGGAGATTGGGAGTTTGGTCGATAAGGTGGTTAAAATTGACATGCAAACCAATTCTGGTGCGCGAGGTCATTTTGCTCGGTTTGTTGTGCATTTTAATTTGGCGAAACCTCTTGTTTCTAGAGTTTGAGTTGCCCAGAGATTACATCGGGTAGAATATGAATCCCTTCCATCTATTTGTTTCAACTGTGGGAGGTGTGGGCATATGAAGGAAGAGTGTCCTCAAGGTGTTCTACGAAAGGGTATGAAAGTTCTTTGTGATAATATGCAGAGTAAACATTATGGTTTGGGTCCTAAAGCATCGATTAAGGTGCAAGAAAGAGTTAAGAGTAAATAGTACGGGGATTGGATGATCGTGGAGAGGAGGTAATACCGTCAACAGTGTTAGCTGTGGTGTCAGGATATGGAAACAATCATTCTGGATCACGATTTACTACTCTTTTCGAAAATAAAGAGCATCTTGCACAAGTTATGGAATCAGATCATGGGAATTTCCAATTTGGGATCCGACAGAATATTAATATTAATAAGGATAACTCGATGGGAGTTACACCTTTTGAGGGGAGAGAATCGGGTGTTAAGGAGGTCCATGTAAATTCCAAAGCAGCTATTGGGCATGGGTTAAAATTAGGGCCCAAATTTCGAAAGAACAAGCCCAACTTTTCTGGGATGAAATGTGGGTATTTGGGTCTAAGGAAAGAGGGCAAGGTTTCGGGTTCAGGTGATATGGGTGTTGGGTCAAGCAATGGGGTAGGTAGGAATTTTTTCTAGTGTAAAGGAGACACGTATATTGGATCCTGCAAAACATTCTGTGGCAGTCTTCAAGGAAAATATTAATCTAAATTTGGTGAAGAATGGGGGTTCCAAAGTTTAATTGGGGTTTAAAAATCTGGTTTCTCTCAATTCTTTTCTTGCGTTTCTTAAGGAGAAAATGGTGAAGCGGGTGTTGGCTAAGGATGGGCACAATGGAGATGAGCGACATGAGATGTTTGCGGGTTTGGTACCGATTAATCAAGCTGTTCAAGATATGGTTCAAAATTTGAAAGGTGGCAGCAGCTCGCTTTGGTCGAAAAGTTCATTTGATCCAGATTTCGGTTTCAACGAGGCGAAATCTTTAGAGGATTTTTGTGGTGTTGCGAAAAGTATTGGAATTGTTGGGATTTATGATAGCTTTGGTTAATTGGGCCAAGTTCGGTTCTTTTTTCTTGTCTTTTCCATGAAATCTGGTTTATTTATTTGGAATTGCCAAGGTGCAGGGAATGTGAAATTCCACATATTTTTAAAGGAATATTTGAGGGATTTTAATCTCGATGTTGTGGTGCTGGTTGAAACTAGAATTAGTGGTTTGAAAGCGGATAATGTAATTAAGCGTATTGGTATGTCGAATTCTCACCGTGTGGAGGCTAAGGGGTTTTCGGGTGATATATGAGTTATGTGGAAGGATACGATTGGAGTGGTAGTGTTGGGGAATGACTTTCAATTTTTCCATCTAAAAGTTAAATTCCCGGAGTTGAACGATTAGGTGCTGTTCAGTGGTGTTTATGGTAGCCCTTGCAAAAAGATGCGGACAGGGTTGTAGGAGAAGCTTGGATTGATTGCTCAGGATGTTCGCTTGCCTTTTCTTCTTGCTGCTTATTTTAATGCGATTTTCTTTGATGATGAGAAGAAAGGGGGGTCGAAGGCTATTGGCGGTTCATGTAATCTTTTTCAGAATTTTTACAATGATTTTTATTTGAAGGATATTGGGTTTCAAGGAGCTCGGTTTACATGGAATCATAGGACCATGTTTGAACGTCTGGATCGTGTTATTTGCATCTATCTATGGGAGTCAGATTATTGACCGTTATCTTTTCGCTTCGTATTAGAAATCAATCAAGGTTATCGCGGCCTTTTCGGTTTCTTAGTAGTTGGCTCTCTCATGATGGTTTTCTCAATTGGTGGCTGACAATTAGGTTATGGAGGTTGACCTTAAGAAGACTTTATCAGGGTTTGCGTTGGTTGCTAAGAATTGGAATGTTGAGGTTTTTGGGAATATCCTTAAGAAAAAAACGTATTTTGATTGCTCGTATTGCGGGCATACAACGGTGCCTTGAAAGATATCTGTCTCAAAAGTTGGTTGTTTTGGAGAAGGAGCTTCGGGCGGAACTTGAAGATGTTCTTGAGAATGAGGAATGGCTTTGGAAGCGAAAGTCTCGCAAAGATTGGTTATCTCATGAGGACTTAAATACTCGATACTTTCACATCCAGGTTAATAAACGAAGAAGATATAACCACATTAAAGCTCTGAGATTGGGTGATGGTCTTTCGTGCTATGATGAGGCTACAATAAAGGATGGAGTTGTTTCTTTCTTTCGATGACTTTATTCTACTAATGAGGTTTCCCATGGATCTCTTCCCATTAGGGATCGTTTTCCTTATTTGGTCTCGTATTGGACCAGTGCTTTGAGCAGAGAGGTTACGAGACAGGAGGTTTATGATGCTCTCTTTGGTATGGCCTCGCTAAAGGCCCCAAGTGTCAATGGTTTCCATGCTCAATTTTATCAGACACAGTGGAGTGTAGTCGGTGATTCGTTGGTTAATATGGTTAGGAGGGGCTTTGAACTTGGGGAGATTGAGGACTATCTTAATAAGACTCTTATCGTTCTCATCCCGAATGTGCCTGGTCCAGAGGTGATCTCTCAATTTCGCCGTATCAATTTATGTACGGTGCCTTATAAAGTGTTGTCTAAGGTAATTGTTAATCGTCTAAAGTCTGTGATGCCATTGTTGGTTGCTGAAAATCAGACTAGTTTTGTTGGTGGCCGTCATATTACTGATAATACCATAATAGCCCAAGAAGTGATTCACTCAATGCGATTTAGGAAAGGGAACAAAGGATGGATGGCCATTAAGATTGATATGAAAAAGGCGTATGACCGTCTCAGTTGGAGTTTCATCAAAGATACCCTTGAAAAGCTAGAATACTTGGGTCTTTGTGTAATCTTACTATGAAATGTGTCACGTCATCTTCAATGAATGTTCTTTGGAATGGTGACTATACTGAGGATTTTTATCCGTCTCGAGGTATTCGACAAAGAGATCCAATATCTCCTTATTTATTTGTCCTTACTATGGAACTTCTTGAGCATATGATTCAATGGGCTGTGGTTGATGGAAGTTAGAAACCAGTTGTTCTAGGTAGGGGTGGTCCAGCTTTATCCCACCTTTTTTTGGTAGACGATCTTGTTCTTTTTGGTGAGGCAACAGAGCAAAATGCGATGACAATGAAAGGAATCATAGAAGAATTTTGTACGTATCGAGTCATAAAGTTAGTAGCAGCAAGTCGATGGGGTTTCGAGTTGCTGAAGATTTGGACATGTATTTGGGAGTTCCTTTGTTCCATCCGCGCGCTAAGAAGTGTACCTTTCAATTTGTTATAGATAAAGTCCAAGCTAAGCTTAATGGGTATGATGCTAAGCTTTTATCGTTGGCTGGAAGAATCATGCTTGCGAAATTTGTTCTCCTTACGATTCCCGGGTATTTTATGCAACTGCAATGATTCCTGTTAGCATTTGTGAGCATATTGAGCAAATTGTTAGGTGCTTTGTATGGGGATCTACTGATGGTGCTTTTAAAACATCCCTTGTTAATTGGGAAGCTTGTTGTTGACCTCGTCTGAAGGGAGGAATTGGTCTTCGAAAATTGATGCCTCAAAATATTTCATATTTGATGAAAGTTGCTTATAATTTGGTGACGAGAGTGGATGTTCTTTGGGCTTGGATTCTTCAGTCGAAGTATAAAATTAAGGATGTTTGTCCGGAGAATATTGCAAGGTCTGTTTGCTCTTATGTATGGCGTTCTATTGCCAAGATATGGGACTCATTTCATAAGAGGATAATATGGAGTGTTGTCAATGGCAAGTCTGTTAGATTTATCATGGACGAGTGGATTCCACGCTTGGGGAAATTACAAAATTATTTGCTTCCTGGAGCTAATGTTGACTGCCAAACAACAGTTGCTAATTTTGTCACGGTGAAAGGCTATTGGAATTGGAGGGAATTAGAGGCTTTATTTCCCAAGCATATTTTAGAACATATCTCTGCTTGTTGTCCTCCTAGTGATTCTCTTGGGGAGGATACATGTTTGTGGAAGGTCAGTAATAATGGGAGATTTTCTGTTAAATCGGCGTATGAGAGTATTATTGGTGATGAAGACTTGGTGGAGGATCGAAGGTGGTAGCTTGTTTGGAGAAATGTTCTACTACCTAGAATTAAACATTTTTTATGGTTAGCATGTAAAGGGCGACTTCTTACAAACTGTGAGCGAGTTCAAAGGCGAATGGCTAATACTGAAAGTTGTGGTCGTTATGGGGCGATGAGGGGATGGGAACTGATGGTGAGGATGCTGCTATTAAATTTGGTGTTCTTTGCTGGCTGTTGTGGAAGTAAAGAAATGCTACTATTTTTCAAAACATTTGTGGTCAGCCTAGTGGTGTATTGCAAGGACAGCCGATTGTATGACTGCACGTATTATGAATGCAAACTGCAGGTTTTTTTCCTACTGGCGCTGTAGGTGCTGGTGTAAACAATTGGCAGGCCCCAACATGTGGATGGATCAAGTTAAATGTGGATGGAGCTGTTGCTCAGGATGAGTCTTGGTCAGCGGTGGGAGGTCTATTTCGAGGATCGGACGGGGGATGGCTAGTTGGATTTCAGTGATATATTGGTAGAGGTACGGCTCTGAATTCTGAACTATGGGCTATTTGCAAGGCCTGGAGCTTGCAAGATTTCGCAGGTTTGACAGGTTGATTGTAGAAAGTGATTATTCAGTGGCAATTGATATGATCAAAGATAGTATGTCTGGTGTATCATCGAATACCTTAGTCCGGAAGATCTACGAGATATCCACCAAGTTCCATACGGTTCAGTTTCAGTATGTAAGAAGAACATGCGATTTAGTGGCTGATTTCTTAGCAAAAGACTGTGCTTCTTCGAATAATGAGGTTCAGATTTTAGTTTCTCCTGCTGATTCTATTATGCAATTACTGTTAGATGATAATACTTTTATTCTTGATGTATAATTAAGTTGAAATAAAAGCACTGTGATGCCTCTTTTCTTATTAAAAAATGTCTAATCTATTTTTCAAAAAAAATATTTATATTTAAAAATAAATTTAAAATATTATTTATTTAAATTAAATCTAATATCAGTTAACATGTTTTTAAAATTAAACATATATTATTATGTTTTAACTTCATAACCATATTGTTAACGAAACGTTACAAAAAACATTTAATCTTATACTTCAAAATTTAACTTCATAACCATATTATTAACGAAATGTTACAAAAAAAATTAATCTTAATACTTCATAACCATATTATTAACGAAACTTTACCATATTATTAACTTCATAACCATTTTTTTTGCACATTAGAACTTTAATCTTAATATTCTTATTTTTAGGAATTTAACTTTTTTTATTTTTCAACCATAAAAATTTAAGTTTATTAACACCGTTAAAACTCTTCTATTAAATTCATTAGTGTAATATAACAAAAAAAATACTACTTAATTGATAATTATGTAACAAAAAAATGACATTTTAATGATTTGAATTTAACAAAAAATTTTAACTGTGTTACCTATTCTTAAAAAAATTATTTAAATATTTTAATCAAAATAAAGCATATATAGACTAACTAATGATATTAACAAAGTTGAATATCAAATTAGGTTAAAAATTAAAGTATAGAGATTAAATTTTAAAGGTATAATTACAAAAAAACCCTCAACGTTTAGGGGCTATTGGATATATGCCCTTAACATTTTTTTTATTGACACCATTAACGTTACAATTTTTCATAAATCAACCCAACTTTAACGATCAAATGTGGGTTGATCATTAAAAATTTGTAGATCAACATAATAATCCATGTGACATGCCACATAAGCGTATAACATCATAAATGATGTCATATATTTAATTTTTTTTCATTTATGTTTCATCTTCCTTATTCTTTCCTCTCTGTTTTTTCTCATTTTTTTTCTCTCATTTTCTCTATCGCCAAACACTAGTTTTCTTATTCAAAACTTTTTCGCCACTATTGGTTGCCATTTTGTCCTTCTTTCTTGGACGACGATGAACTTTTTTTTTTTTTTTCACTTTGACTTCCTACTTCCCCCTTGTAATAAATGATTGCAAACCACTTGAAACTTTTTTTTTAAAGTAAATCGTCAACCAGATAATCATTTTATTTTCTTTCCCATCTTTTCTTTCGTCGATATGATCCTTAAAAAAAAAAATCCATGATCTCTCATGTTAATATATAGTTATTAACACAATCCAAAACATGATTAAAAACCAAGCTAAAAAAGTTTTTTTTTCTCTACTTCAGCTAAAAATTGTCTCTCATGTTTTTCCAAATTTTCTCAACAATCAAACAGAACAAAAATTGCTATTTAAAGTTTTAACAAAATTGGAAATGTACCCAGATTTCGAAAGAGAGAGTACCTAAAATTGTAATGCCCAGATATTAAAAAACTCGAAAGAATGAACTTTTTTTGTGTGTCAGTAAACAGTTACAGAGAAAGAACAAAAACAAATATTGCGAAAGAGGAAAGGTTATGTTTTTTAGACAAATTGAAGAAGAAACGGTTGGTTTAAGTCAACCCTGGACCATTTTTAATTGAAAAGATTTGTCTCTTCTTACTCTTGGTTTTTATGTTTTCTTTAGATAATATTGTGTGGGTTGTCAATAAAGATTGAGAATGACGTGAGGGAAGTGAAACGAAAATGGGAGTTTGAAAAGAGAGAACATTTGAGAAAATCTGGGATAATAGTTAGAGGGGATTAAGGATTGAGATGATTTGGGGGTTTTTGTTTTTTTGTTTTGTTTTTAATTTTATGTTTATTTAATTTATTTAATTGTAATTTTTATGCCACATCAGCTTTATTATTTAAAATTTGCCACGTCATTCGTCAATTGGCACGCCACATAGACCCATATTTTTGACCTACTATTGACTAACGGTCAACTTCGGTTACCATTTGAACAAGATCCGTTCTACAACCAATTTTAAATTTGAGCATGACATAGGGACTAAAATTAAAAATTGACTATCATTATATAGTTTTTTTAATATACTGGTACTCAAATCCGAATTTCCTAAGATAAATAATATTATTTTTTTACTGGAGTCACTCGTTAGGTTACATCATTATATAGTTTAAAAAAGTAAAAGCTATGTATCAATATTTTAATCATAATAAAGTAATTAGAATAATAATGAAATTATAAAAATTTAAGTAACAAATTATGTTGAAAATTAAAATACAAAGATATAATCTAAAAAGAAAAAAGAAAAGAAATTGTATATTTGGACACGTTAATGACAACGTTTTAACTAAGTAGAAGGAAGTATTTAGTATGACTATGATATCATGAAGTATCAAATTATGTATAAAAACTAAATTTGAAATTTAAGCATATTATAGGGATTAATATTGAAATTGAACCCTTCACATAAAATCTCAAAAACATCAAGCTTTGTTTGTTTATTTTGACAGGCGTCATAAAAGGAACGCCTTTTATACGAGTTATAAAACCCTAATTAACCGAACTGGTTCTCCTTTTTTTAAAGAAATTTCCCCCAAATCCTAAACCCTTACATTCATATCCCCTTTTCTATTTATCTGATGGCGACGGCGCGTGAGGAGGGGAACCCCTATGACGGCGTACCAGGAGCAGGAGGAAAATTCAAAAAACGGCCGTTTCGGAGAACAACAAAAACTACGCCATACGATCGACCACCGACCTCAATAAGAAACCCCAGCGGTTCCAGCAATGAAAATGGTTGGTTATCGAAATTGGTGGATCCAGCGCGGAGGCTTATTACTTCCAGTGCTCACAGGCTCTTCGCCTCCGTCTTTACGGAGCGCCTCCCTCCTCCGCCACCTCCTACACTGCAACTGCTGGACTCTGGTTAGTTTCTCCTCGCTTCTCTTTTATTGATTCCCAAATACAGGGAGCAAGTAAAAAAATACTGGGAGTATTTTTGTGGAAATTGGTTTTGTTGGGTTGCTTTTATTATTGGGGTTTGGAGTGGTACTTTATAGTATCCAGTTAGGGAATTTTTTGTTTCTGGTATAGAAAAACTTTTAGGAGTTCGAGTTTTACTTATTCGACTCTTGAAAGTCCAAGTAGAAGAAATTGTTTCTTACGGATAATAATTCTCTCTATAATAGTTATAATTATGCTGTTCTTATTGAAATGAAAGCAGTTCCTTCCACTGTTTTCTTTTTGGTGTAAAATATTTCTTATTAGTTGATATATACTTCGTTTAAAATGAAGAATTACTCCCTATAATACCAATATAGATTAAAACCATTCCCCGATTACGCAATGTTGCTTGTAGCGTGAAATTAATGCGTAATGGAAAAATATGTTAATAAACTATAGACAGGAACATATGAAATATGCTTAACCATGTACAGTGTTTTACTTCTATTCCTTCTTCAAATTAATGATCAGGATTAGCTAAAAAGGAATAAGCTATAAATAGGATATTATGATATAATCTTTTGATGATTTTTTTATTATTTCAGGCATGTTGGAAGTTTAAATTTCGGTAAAGTACTTTTTTTTTTTTTGGTGATGTTGATTTTATAATAATCTTGTCAGAGACTAATCAGGAACCAACGGAGAATCAACTGGACACATCTTCAACAGTAAGTATTAGTTAAAACTAGATGTTTTTAGCCTCCTGATAGCTTTATTAATTGATCTCCGTGTAATTTGTTTCTTTTTTATACTTTTGAACATATTTTTCCTGAAAAATGAAAACCTGTTGATTTTCAAACTTTGAACATATAGAACTAGAATAATTTCTTTGTTCCTTATAATTATGAGTAGAAAATGTCATATGGTAGTAGTATCTTTGATTGGTGTCAAAATCTAAGAGTACAGTACTTCCAAATTGCATTCAGGAAGTTGAATTTTAAAGAAGGGTCTGGATTTCAGATTTTAGTATAAATGGTTTGGTGGATTGCATAAAAGAATGACTGTCATGATTATTTTCAAATGCATGAATTTATTGGTTCACTGCTTAAGGATAAATTTGATATACCTATGTGAAATAGGGAATCTAAAATCCATCTTTTTATACTCTCTCAAATGCATAGGTGGGATTGATCCTTAACTAATTCTTATGTATTGTGTGCACATATCCTCCTATATTATCATAACTAACCAAATGCAATTTCCATTTATGTCAGTTTGGTATGCTGTATGTTATACAATATTATAGTATATAGTTATATTTGGAATCAAGTCTTTAAAAAAATAAATAGGATTCGGTCCAGGTGTTGGCCCTATTTAATCGGAAAACTCTTGGTTTTTTGAGCATACAAAGACAAAGAAGCGATTGTAGTGCTGACTTTGAACATATAGAACTAGAATATCTTCTTTGTATATGTAGAAAATGCTATTTGGTTGTATTATCTTTACTTTGGGTGCAATAGTCTAATAATGCAGTACTTCCTGGTTGCATTTGGCAAGTTGGATGTTAAAGAAGGGATCTGGATTTCAAGTTGTAATATAAATTGCTTGATGGATTGCATAAAAGCATGACTGACTTGATTGTTTCAAATGCATGGACTTGTTGGTTCTCTGCTTAGGGATAAGTTGAAGTGGATATATGTGAAATAAGGAATAAAAAGTTATTCTTATACCCTCTCAAATACATAGATGTATCGGATCGATAATTAATTTTTATGGATTGCGAGCATTTATCCTCACAATTTACTATAACGAACTAAGTCAAATCCACTTTCTTAACTTATGTTTGAAAAAATAATGTTCTATACTTGTATTTTATACTTTGTTTGAACCAACGAAACCTATTTCTTCTTATTTTTCATGTAATATTTTCTTCTCTATTCACCAAAGCACTGTGCATGAAGCTGAGAGCTTTTATATTCTTTTTGAAACTGACATTTTTTTCTTGGTTTGTTTCATTTTACTTATAGCAATATAACATTCACTCGCATGCACTAAATGTTTGGGACAGACTTTGCCCTTAATTCTCATGTTACCTTTATTCATTGTTACCTGCATATGCTGCTTTCAGGCTATGTATCTGTCCCTTTGTTTTATGATTTTTTTGTGTACTATAACATCCCCCTATGCAATTTTCACTTTGATGAACCCAACTTATATGCTTTGTTGTTTTATATGCATTTTTCCACTAAGGTTCCTCCTGTTATGCAAGGAGATGTCATAGAATGCGAGAATCCCACTAATCATTCCGATGAAGGTGGATTTGCTGAACTTGAGGAAATTTTAAAGCAGAAGACTTTTACCAGGCAAGATGATCTGAACTTGTATCGTGTTGATGTTAAGTTAAAATGCATGGTTATTTGTGCTATTTTGCTTAAAGGGAACTTTGCCAAAATAATTTGGCTTGTTTGTGATAATTTACCTTTTGTATTTGTTTGTTTGCTTCCATGCTTTAGGATTCTGTAGTTCCTATTTGTTCCAGTTTCCATTAATTGGAAGAGAGGGGCTGAGAGCATGAATTGGATTGAATCACTTCAATTTGCAAATTCTAGTTATACTTGCCACCTTTGTAGTTGATTGTTGTGCTATCTATTTTCCAATCTGTAGATGCTGTTGTAATGCTTTGTGATTTTCCTTCATCGCTTCAGCTTGATGATATAGATGATGAATATTATTATTCTGTTTCAGATCTGAAATTGATCTTTTGACAAGTTTACTACGTTCAAGAACAGTTGATATTTCTGGTGGTATTGAAGAAAAGACGTCTGAAATGATCTCAGTGGTATCACATGACAAGAAAGAAGATTTTCTGGAGACCCCAGTTAGAGAAAATGGCACTGAGAACCATATTATTTCAACACCTGTTGCCAGATCAATTGTAAGGAAAAGCTTCTTTCCTTCATTTTGCTTTTTAGTTGACATACCCTCAAATGTTCTTCACTCTGCATTATTTTAATTTTCTACATGAAAAAAAAACTTAATGGTTATGCAGGTTCCTGATGAGGATGTTGCTTCACCTGCTGAGCTTGCAAAAGCTTACATGGGCAGTAGGCCTTCAAAGGTATCCACATCAATGCATGGATTACAAAATCAAGTGCCTAGGAGAGATTTATCTTCACCGAGCAATAAAATCTTCCCTTCTAAGTCTTCCATGATGTCACTTGTGCCAAGATCTTCTGGCCATGTTGGGAGTCTTGGAAACGGTTTCATGACCCCAAGATCATGGGGCAGGTCTGCTATGTATAGTATGGCACGAATACCTTATTCCAGGGTTAACTCATCAACTTTCATCAAGGTTGATATGCTTGACAATCTTTTCCCTTGTATTTTTGCGTGTTTATCATTTGTCTTATTCTAGTTGTTTACTCATTCTGTAGAGTGCTGGCACTGATAGTGCTGCTTTTGGTGGACCTTTATTGTCATCTCAGGGTGCATGGGAGCACAATAGAATTTCTGGCTCCGGGCAGGGGGTACTAATTCAGGATCCTATCTCTCTTTCAGAATTTCTCTATCTAGAGAATATCATTAAACGGGTATGTTTCTTTCCTTCTCAGGTTTTAAAGTGCAGGAACTCAGTATTAGACAATGATATAGGATCAGTTGGCCCAATTCGGCGGATTCATCAAAAATCAAGTTTCCTTTCTTCAAGAAACTTGACTTTACCTGCTTCTGCTGGCCCTCTATCTGCGCATGTGGTTGGCACTAGTTCAGCTGGTTTAGATACTCTAGCCGAGACTGGGGGTAACAGCAGTCCTGGCACAAATTTTACCACTGTTCCATCCAAGTCCAGTCAGATGGCTTCAAAAATATTACAGCAACTGGAAATGTTGGTCTCCCCAGGGGAAAAATCACCCTCTATGTTGTCACCATCTATGCTATATGGGCAGGCTCTTAAAAGCCTTGCAAATGTAGATTCTTCAAAATTTCTGGAGAACGTGCATGATTCAAGTAAGGTGAGTGGTTCTCGCATTGTATTGACTGATTTTCAAGACCCCATGTCTAACAAGCATGATAAGGTTAAAAAAAATGTCTCAACGTTGGTTTCTCTCCCTGACAAGCAAGTTCCTGCAGTAAATGATGTAGATATTAATAGTTTAATGAAGGATAATAGGCCTAGTGTTAAAGCTGCTGATTCCAGTGGTATCAAGTCTGTCGTACAGTTATCTCAGAAAAAGAGTCAGGCTTTTCAGATGAGTGCACATGAGGTATGTGGTAATTGGTAATTGGTAAACAGATAATTTTTGTCATGTCATATTCTGCTATGGGTTTTTGGTGATCAGTTAGAGCAATTGTTAATAATCAAAATTCCTTAGTCAAGTGCTATATATTTTATTTAAAAATTCCAAACGATAAGGATCTATCATGCCTACTTGCTACTTTTATGGGTTATAGATTAGGGGAATACCAGCTTTGATTGATAACACTTTACCTTTGCATTGATACTTACCTCATAAAGGACCTATGATTAATAATATATGGAACTTGTCCTAACCTTAGACTCATTAGGAAGGGAGTCTTAAGTCTCTAAAAATTAGTAGGATTTCTGTCTTATTTTATAACTAAAAGTGTCCCCTTAAATACAAGTTAGATAGTATTTTATTCTTGTAGAATAAGAAACTAAAATTAAGGATTTTAATTGTAATAAAATACTTGCTAAATAAATTCTAATTAGGAATTTTACTAAAACCAACATGTTTGTCTTCTTTCATTTATAGCGCCCTTGATTTCTTGGCAAAGGCAACCAAAGCATTACTTCTGATTGAGAGAGCATGATTAGAAGCTTCACTGTTTTGTTCTGTTTTTCCCTTTTTGGTTCCTATGCTGTTTCGGTTAATGCTTATGGTCTCTGTCACAGGATTATCTGGATCTGGATGATGGTGACTATTCTATTGGAGCCACACCTGCTAGATTTGGTGAATGGAGGGAGAGGTCAGATATTTCTGTTAACTGGAGTAAGCGTGCTGCTCCTGAAGCTGTTGTAGAGAAGCCTTCTATATTTACTGAAGTTATGCCTATATCAAGTGCTGCTGTCAATCGAAATCCTGGAATGAGAACACCTAATGGATCTCCAGTTGTTGATAAGAGTACCAGTACTACTTTTCCAGTAGTACAGGTGGCCAACTCATCTGTGCAGTCAGCGTTTTTGGGATCTCAGTCAACTCAAGCAGCCAAAGAAGATGCTTTCTCTACAGAATCAAATGCTACTCCTATGATTAGCATTGGGGAGAAAGTTGCACCAGTGCAGTCAGATGCTGCTGTTACCACATTTGGCTTTGCCTCTAGAAATGTTGGTGAGGTTTTATCTGTTACTGGATCTTCAGGTGTTAAGCTTGCCAAAAGTTTAGACCAAGAACTAGATTACTCAAGCAGGTTAGTGTATATCTGTTAATCAACTTCTCTTGCTTGGAAGGTTCTCTTCCCCTTTTCTTTCTTTCTTTCTATACCTCCAATGTAGGATTGTTTATAGGATTACTAATAGTGGGTCAAATGTCTTAGACTATTGGTTAGTTGATTGGAAGGGAGTAAAAAAATTACCCTACCATGTTCGGGTTTCTTATATCAGGATGAGAGGGGATTTAGGGGTGAATCTAACCTTAGCCTGTAGAATCACTGATAGTGGGGTGAATGGTGTAGGTTAGTGGTTAGTTGATTGAAAGGGAGTTTAGGTTAATTACCTAACCTCCTATATAGTAGATATCAAGTGTGGGTTTTTTTGTTGGTCCATTTGATGATATTAGTTTTGCGTAGTGTGGTTAGGATAGTATGTTATAAAAGGTTAACCGAAATTCCAATTTTTGTGCCTGAAGTTTAAAAATTCAATTTGGCACTTGGAAGTTGGCATCGCCTATGCCTTAGCACCAGACAACAATAGCTCTCTGGCCTTTTAGGTTGATTTATGATCAAGCTGTGCATGGTGTTCCTAGGTGCGCTTTTTTTGTAAGGTGATAGGCATAGAGAAAGCCTGCCTGTTTGAAGTTCTTTTTAATTCCTCTCATTTTTTATTTTTTAATTAAATTCATCTTTACTAGTAAGAAAGGAGATGGTGTTGAACTCTCTACTTCTCAGCATTTAAATATTCAACAATCGACATGGGGTCATAAGGAAACCTTGCAAATTGGCCATCAAAAGGAATCGGGTGTTTTGTAGATTAACTGAACTACTCTTTAGAGTTCATTATCATAATTATTTGTCACTAGTCACTTGCCCCTTTCATTTTTCTAGCAATCCCAAAAATGCTTCTTCTTAATACTATGATTGATCAGTGTATATAGTTTCTTGTGTATTATTCTTTAAAACTTTGCTGTTTTATATTCTATAGCCGGCTGTTGTTTGGTATCTCTAGTCACTTCCCCTCTTTCACTTTGCTAATAATCACAAAATGCTCCTTCTCAATAAGTTGATTTATCAGTATATATATGTCTGTGTGCCTGTGCGTATGTGTTTTCCCTTAAATAATATTCTTTAAATTCTTTGTTGCTTTATGTTCAGCTTTGCCACTACTGCTCCTGGTGTAACCAATCACTTGTCAGAAAAAACTGATAGAGGAAGCACTATGAATGGGATCATTAGGACACCTGAAACCGCACTCACCTCTGCTGTTTCAACATCTAACTTCAAGTTTGGTGCCTCAGCAGACGGTTCTACTGTAAATAAGGGGTCTTTTTCTTCTAGTTCTTTTTCATTCTCTTCACCAGTGCCTTTTCTAGTCCCAAGTAATGGTCAAAGTTCATCCAGTGCAACTACCACCAATAATGACTCTCCTGCTACTGCCACCACTTCTGCAAGTGCAACTGTGAATCCCACTATATGCCATACCAGCAGCCCCTCTGTGGAGGCTTCAATCCCTTCCTTTACAGCTTCACCTGTTTTCAAGTTTTCATCCTCTGGGGACCCATCAACTTCAGTTCCAACATCATCAACAACTTCAGGGGAAGCAACCAAATCTAAGACCCAGGATACAAGCCTTGGCAATGTAGGGATTTTTCCTTTCAGTAGTACGTTTGCTTTTACTTGCTCTGGAAGTAGTGCTGTGAGCAGCACTACTGGTACAACAGCTGTATTCATAAGCTCTGGAAATAGCAGTTTCAGTGGTACATCTTCCACCATTACAAACTCTGGAAGTGGCTTTTTCAGCAGCACATTTACCACAGTGATAGGCACAGGCAGTAGTATCTTTGGCGGTTCATCTTCAGTTACAAGCACAGGCAGTGGTATTTTTGGTGGTACTTCTTTGCCAGTAACTGGTACAGGAAATAGTACTTTTTCCACTAAATCTGCAATCATGGGCTCGAGAAGCAACATCTTTGGATTAAGTGCTCCAGCTGCATCCACATCTAGTGCACTGGCTCAGGGTTTAAATCCTTTTAATGCTGTTGATACCAAGGCATCCGCAGCAGGAACTGGCATTGGTTCCTCAGCCCAAAGCACACCTATTCAGTTCTCTTCATCTGCATCATCTCCATCCTTTGGATTGGCTGGGAATACAACCTTTTCCTCTGGCAGTTCGGTTTTTGGGTCATCTGCATCTGTGGCTAAACCTTTTAGTTCAGGTGCAAGTTTTGGAATAAGTTGTTCCTCTTCAGAAACCAACTCTCTGAGCTCAAGCAGTGGCATTGCTGCTGGTGCATTTGGTTCCAATTGGCAAGCCCCCAAGACACCCACATTTGGGTCATCATCGGGATTTTCCTTTGGATCATCAACTTCTGTTAGTGCTCCTAGCGGTACACCTACTATCTTTGGGTCATCCACTGGTGCCTCCTCAAGTTCCATATTTTCATTCACTTCGGCTGCAGCTGCTGCTCCATCACAGCCTGTGTTTGGTAGCACTAGTCCTGGCTTGGTGTTTGGGTCAACGCCCTCTGGTAATAATGATCAAATGGAAGATAGTATGGCAGAGGACACAGTTCAGGCTTCACTGACTGTTGTGACATTTAGTAAACAGCCAATCTCACCACCTGCTTCTGGGTTTGTTTTTGGTGCCTCAAATCCATCAGGAGCAGGTTCTGTCCAGTTTCGAGGCCAAACAAGCATTGGCGCACCACAGAATCCATCTCCATTTCAGGCTTCTGGTAGTGTTGAATTTGGTGCCGGAGGGAGCTTCTCACTGGGCACCAGTGGTGGTGATAAGTCTGCCCGAAAATTTGTGAAGGTCCGCAAGCAGCGAAAGAGATAAGAGCTGCTGATAGTTGCTGCATGTGCAGCCCTCTGAGATAGTTTGGTGCTGGTAGCGGCATTGACTGGTAATTTCAAAATTTTAAAAATGGTGCTGTTTATGCTTGTTCCAGTCACAGTTTTCATCATTTCTTTGTGTTGCTGCCTGAAGTTGGTCACAATTTTGTTTGTTCTTCCTAGTGAGAAATTTGAGACATTTGGAACTGTGTACTACTATTAGTATTAATTAGCTGATAGTTTTTCAGGTTTTAGTAATTGTGCTTTCTACCTTGTTTTTGTACCCTAATCATATGTAACATAAAAAAACTGTGGAAATGATTATGATTTTTTTATTTTTAGAGTCTCTTGTTTTCTTCAGAAGGTTTGTTATTGTATCAAAATAGGGAGCACCAAAACGTAGCCATCTAATATGACCTTGAGGACAAGATCACACAGTACACTCCACGATAATAAATAACCTGTAACGGTCTTGCCATTTGGTCAACACATATAATCTTGCAAGGCACTGCATTATAGATTACGTAGCACTACAGGATAAAAGGTGACTTTCTATATAAACTCGAGTGCATGAGGGGCCAAAGCTCGACTCCTCTTACACTAAAAATCCCACACAACAGCTTTAACAATCACTTTTCCTTCTTTTCACTATAGCCTTTTGCCTGTCACAAGTGAATCGACACTTTTCTCCATTATTCTTTTTATCTTATTGATTACTCGTATCAACAATAAACTTTGCTATTTTCATTTTTGAGTGATTCATTCTTACTTTAAATCTTATTTTAAAAATTTACATGTGGTTTATATTATTGTTTTGCAATTAAGTGAATAACCATCGAGGCTTTAGTAAGATTGGCAAAAATTTAAATTTTGATATTTATATTATATTGATATGATTACATGATAGTATTTACTGGAGTTACTCGTTGGATTTTGTTTGTATTTGTTTTTATTTATTTATTTTTACGCTTTAGATAATTACATGTATCCAAAATTGATTTTCAAGTGAAGAGGACCACTCCTAAATTTAGTTCAAATCAACATTTATTTATTTATTTTTTTTTAAAAAGAAAGAGCAAGATAAAAGTAAGAAATTAAATTAATCCCTCGTATTCTTGTTTTTCTATCACTAACTATCTTAACGAGATTATTTACGATTTTATTTTCTTTTCGAGGAATATATTATATTTTTCAATATCCTACAAATATCAAAAGCGGATAAATTCTCATTACCAATGCAGAATTGGAACCCAAAATAATTAACATTTAATTTTACTACAATTCACTATCAACTAATACATTAGTTAGTAACAATAAAGTTCACTTTGTAGTTTTTTCTGTTTCAAATCAAACATTAATTAAGTGTTTAATTATTGTTAGCATCTTACTGTTTAATAATTTTATCACACAAAATTAATAGTTAAAGCATCCCACCATTAAAAACTACTTATTTATTATTTAGGTAAAATTCCCTAGATGGTCCCTATACTATATGTTTTCCCCTACTCTTATTTACTATTTTGTATCTTTCTATAACCAACTTTATTTCATTAATTCAATCTGGCTTATTTTTTAAAATATGTTTTAATGTTGTAAATATATACTATATACACATTTCGAAAAATAAATACACTAAAAATGATTAAATAACTCTTCAAAAAAAAGAAATGATCAAGTAATAATGGAGTCCAAATCCAAAAAATTGAATAGTACAGGGACCTTTTATAGAATTTAATCTATATTTACCCTAAAATTAAAATAAAACAAACAGCGTTAAATCAGCACCGTTAAATAAAACCTACCTACCATTCCGATCGTCGCCTGTTACATTGTTGAAGATCACCAGGCTGTGATGTTATCACTGACCCCTTACAAAGATACCAAAAATACGTATACTTTCTATATCCATTATTAGCCTCGATTTTCCTTCTTTTTCTTTTCTTTTTAATTTCTTTTTTTCTTCTCAGTTTCCGTAATACAATATAATATAAAAACCCTAATTAACCCAACTTTTCCTTTCTCTTACGAAAATTTCCCTCAAAATCCCTAACCCTAATACTCATCTCCCCATTTCTGTTTCTCTGATGGCGACGGCGCGTGAGGAGAGTAACCCCTACGACGGCGGGTTAGGAGCCGGAGGAAAATTTAGAAAACGGCCGTTTCGGAGGGCAACAAAAACTACGCCGTACGATAGGCCGCCGACCTTAATAAGGAACCCCAGCAGTACCGGCGACAGAAATGGCTGGTTATCGAGATTGGTGGATCCAGCGAGGAGACTTATTACTTCTAGTGCCCATAGGCTCTTCGCCTCCGTATTTACGAAACGCCTCCCTCCTCCGCCGCCTCAGACACCACAAGCGCTGGACTCTGGTGAGTTTTCTCCTTGGTTTTATTATATTGTTAATGAAATTAAAATACGGGGAGAAACTTCCTGCAGGAAAAAAAATACAGAGAGCAATCACTTATTTTTGGCGGAAATGGATTCGTTTAGGCTGCTTTAAATATTGGGTTTAGGAGTGGTAATTTGTCAAAATTTGGTTCTGAAAATGTCTTGTTTTTGTAGATGAAGATTTATGGGAGTTAGGGTTTTAGTTATTCGATTTAGAATCTTAAGTATAAGAAATAGTTTCATATGGATAATAATTATCTATATAATTTTTATAATTATTTGGTTTTCGTTATTGTATATAATGTTTCTTGTTAGCTGATATACGACTTAAAAGTTAATCCTCATTTAAATCTAATATGCTTTCTGTTTGAAGCAGTGCCTGATTATGCAATGTTGCTTTTACTTTGATAAAAATGTGTCATTGAACATAGTTATCGAATAATTGACAGGAATATATCTAATATGCTTAAGCATTTATAATATTTTACTTGAATTTGTGATAATGTAATCAGGGACTAATCAGGAACCAAGGGGGAATCAACCAGAAGCAACTTCTAAAGTATGTGTTATTTAAGCCTAGTTGCTTTTATACTCCTGGTAGCTTGTTTTTGGCTTAAAATATTAGATTAGTATTCTGTCCACTGCCAGGGGAATAAAGAAAACTCCACAAGCGGGGTTAAGACAATAAAATGTTTCTTTTTTTTTTTTTTTTTGTTATTGTTAGTTTTTAAAATATTTTAAGTATACATGTTAGGAACCTAACTCCGCTTGCGAGTCTTTTTCTTATTCCACTGGCAGTGGACAAAACAATTATCCTAAAACATTTCAACTTACAGTATTCCTTTCAGTTTTCTTGTAACATATTTATTACCTTTTCTTAATTGATAAGAGGGAGGTACATAAAATTATAAAGTGAAACTTGGAGTGAATTTAATGATTAATAAACTAAATTTTGACTGAACTTGTACATGATCGTTTGCCTTTCACTTGTTTGGTTTTTAAGTAAGAAAAAACTCTAAATATGTATCATTGTATTTTTTTTTTTTAAAAAGTTCTATTCTATTTTTTATTTGAAACAAACCTATTTTTTAACATTTTCTTCTATATTCACGAAAGCCTTTACTAGATTTAATGCACTTTAAGTGAAACATAGGGCACTCATATTTATCTGAAACTGGACACGTCTATTTCTTGGTATGCTATCTTCTATTTAGAGAATAGAAAATCAGCTGAAATGCAATAAATGTTAGGGACAGGCTTTGTCATAAGTTCTCATGTATCCTTTATTCATTGTCAATTGTGGAAGTTACTTTCTAAGTTTTGTGTTTGTCCCTTATTTTTATGATATTTTCTTATGTATTTATTTATAAAATTTCCCCTTTAAGTTATCATTGATGAACCCAACTTGTATGCTTTGTTGTCTTATGTATCTCTTCCTCTTAGGTTCCTTCTGTTGTGCAAGGAGCCATCATAGGATGTGAGACTCCTGTTAATCATACTGAAGAAAGTGGAGTTGCTGAACTTGAGAAAATTTTAAAGCAGAAGACATTTACCAGGCAAGATGGTCTTAAAGTGTATCTTATTGATGACAAATTGAAATGCATGGTTAATTTTCCTACTTCCTTTTGCGGGAACTTCGCCAATTTTTGTCATTTGTGATAATTTCCTATGCTTTGGCTTCTGGAATTTCTATTTCTTTTAGTTTCCATCAACCAGATGAAAAGGGCTCAGAGTATGAATCGGATAGAATCAGTTTGTTTTGCAAATTCTAGTTGTTTTTGCAAACTTTATAGTTGATTTTCTGGCAATCCAGTTTCCAATCTGAACGTGAGATTGTAATGCTTTGTGATTTTTCTTCATTGTTCAGCTTGGGTGGGAATAAACTTCGGTGGCCCATTTTTGGGTGGTTAGCATGTTTCTTTCTACTTGAGCAGTATTTCTTTAACAGGAATTTTCTTGATGCTATAGATGATGAATATTATTATTATCATTGTTATTTTTTCAGATCTGAAATTGATCATTTGACGA
The DNA here is from genome assembly GCA_039519145.1 of Kokia cookei. Lineage (NCBI taxonomy): Eukaryota > Viridiplantae > Streptophyta > Magnoliopsida > Malvales > Malvaceae > Kokia > Kokia cookei. The sequence continues at coordinate 37,786,635 of CM076903.1, forward strand.
GGTTACTATGCTCAAGAAGTGCTGATATTCCTGGTGTAAATGAAGAAAAGAGTCCTGAATTGATCTCAGTGGTATCTCATGTCAAGAAAGAAGAATTTCCAAAGACCCCAGTTAGAGAAAATGTGACTGAGCACCATCTTATTTCCACACCTGTTGTCAGCTCAACTGTAAGGAAAAGCTTTCTTTCCTTCAATTTGCTTTTGGGCTAACATACCTTCAAATGATTTTTACTAGTCTGTATAATTTTAATTTCATAGATTGAAAAAAGAAGAAAAACATTTTTATGGTTCTGCAGGTCATTGATGATGTTGGTGCTTCACCTGCTGAGCTTGCAAAAGCTTACATGGGTAGTAGGACGCCAAAAGTATATGTATCAATGCCTGGACTACAAAATCAAGTGCCTAGGGCAGATTTAACTTGTCCAAGCAATAAAAATTTCCCTTCTATGTCTTCCACAATGTCACTTGCGCCAAGATCTTCCGGTCATATTGGTAATCTTGGAAACAGTTTTGGGACCCCAAGATTAAGGGGCAGGTCTGCAATATACATCATGGCACGGACACCTTATTCCAGGGTTAACTCATCAACTCTCCTCAAGGTTGTTATGCTTTGCTATCTTTCATCTTCTATAATTGCTTGTTTGTCTTTTGTCTAATCCGAGTTTTTGGTTTATTCTTTTAGAGTTCTGGCACTGCAAGTGATGCTTTTGGTGGACCTTCATCATCATCTCAGAGTGCTTGGGAGCAAAAGAGAATTTCTGGCTCTACACAAGGGGTACTTATTCAGGATCTTTGTATTTCTCCCTTTGAGGGTGTTTCTTCCTCTCTCTGTCTAGAGAGTATCATTCAGTGGATATTTTTCTTTTCTTAGCAGGTTTTAAAGCGCAGGAGTTCAGTATTAGACAATGATATAGGATCAGTTGGCCCAATTCGGCGGATTCGTCAGAAGTCCAACCTTCTTTCTTCAAGAAACTTAAGCTTACCTACTTCTGGTGGCCAATCTGCTCGCATAGCCGGCAATAGTTCAGCTGCTTTAGATACTCTGGCTGAGAACAGCTCTCCTGGCACTAGTGTTACCACTGTTCCATCCAAGTCCAGTCAGACGGCTTCAAAAATTTTACAGCAATTGGACATGTTGGTATCCCCAAGGGAAAAATCACCAAGTAAGTTGTCACCATCTATGCTACGTGGGCAGGCTCTTAAAAGCATTGAGAATGTAGGTTCTACAAAATTTCTGGAGAACATGCAAGATACTGACAAGTTGAGTGGTTCTTGCACTGCACTGCCTGGTGTTTGTGAGTCTATGTCAGGAAAGCATGATAAGGCTAAGGAAAATGGCTCAACAATGATGTTTGCTCTTCCTGACAAGGCGGTTCCTGCAGTAAATGGTGCAGATAGTAATAGTTTGATGAAGGATAATAACATGCCTAGTGTTAAAGCTGCTGATTCCAGTGTGATCAAGTCTATTGTATCGCAACCTCAACAAAAGAGTCGGGTTTTTCAGATGAGTGCACATGAGGTATGTGTTAATTGGTAATCGGACATAACTTATGTCAAAATTATTTAGTGATCAAATAGAGCTGTTAATGATCAAAATTCCTCCTGGTTCTTTTGCTGATCATGTACTATTGTTTCCAGAAGATGAGGCTCTATCAAATGCTTACTTTTGGATTGAGGAGGGATATCCATAAGCTTCACTTTTGCCTTTATACGTCTATTTTTAACACCTTAGTGTTTATGTTTTCTGTTACAGGATTATCTAGATCTGGATGATGATGACTATCCTAATGGAGCCACACCTGCTGAAGGGAGAGGGAGGTTGGATAATTGTGTCATGGAGAGTAAGAGTGCAGCTGCTGAAGCCATGATAGAGAAGGCTTCTAGTCCTGAAATTAAACCCAATTCAAGTGCAGCATTCAATCAAAAACCTGATTTGAAAACATCTGATGGACCCACAGGTGTTGAAAAGAATGCTGGTATTATTACTTCTCCAGTTGTAGAGGTGGCCATTTCATCTCTGCAGTCTCCATTTTTTGCATCTACATCAACTCCAATAGCCGATAGAGACGTTGTCCCTTCACAGTCAAATGCTCCTCATATGCTTAGCATTGGGGAGAAAGTTGTGGAAGCAAAGCTATCAAATGGTGCTGTTGCTTCATTTGGCTTTGCCTCTACAAATGTTGGTGAGGTTTCATCAGTTACTGGATCTTCAGGTGTTAAGCTTGCCACAAGTTCAGACCAAAAACCAGAAAACTTAAGCAGGTTGGTATATCCATTATTCAACCTGTCTTGCTTGGGAGGTTGTTTACTTTCGTCTTCTGTTCTCCTTTCTTTATTGTCTATACCTCCAGTGCAGGCCTTATTTGTAGAATTACTACTCTGTTTAGGAGTTGTTATAAAAGGATGGGAGGGGATTGGGGTTTTGGAGGTGAATCTAACCCTTGTGCATAGGGTCACTAATATCCGGTTGAATGGAGTAGACTAGTAGTTAGTTGGTTTGCAGGGTGTAAAAGGATACCTGGTCAGGAGTTCTTATAAAATGATGGGAGAGGATTCTGGAGATAAATCTAACCCTTGCAAGCAAATAACAAATGATTTGTCATGATCTTATTTGTGTATGCCAGCCATTTAACTAACTGTTATAGTCTAATGTGTGAATCAATGGATGGAAGCAAATATCAAATACTGTAATGCTGATGTTTTAACTTCAGCTACCCAATTGAGAATTTGATCATAATTTGGGTACCTAACATTGTCCAAATTTGGAATTATTGGTAGTTAAATTATTAAAGGCTTTCAAAATGCTAGTAATAGATTAAGTTGTAGTTAGAACTGAAAAGGCAGTTGATTTTCTTGTTGGGATTTTTTTATTAAATCTCTCTAACTTACCCTCTTTCATTTTTGCTAACAATAACCGAAAAGAAAAAAGAAAAAGGAAAAAGAAAAGGTTGCTTAATACAATTGTTGATCAGTATATTTTGTTTTTTGTCTGATATAATCCGTGCTGCTTGTTGAAGAGTTAGCTTTTGTTCCTTCCTCTCTTTCACTTTGCTAGCAATCACCCAAAAATAGAGAAAGCAAGAAAATAAGGCTATGCAGTGATTGATCAGTATATCCTTTTTTCACTTTCTTTCTTTCTCTGGAGTCCTATTTAAATGCTTTGTTGCCTTATTATTTGTCAATTAAAACTGCCTATATTGCCAACAATTCCCCTTTCTTTCTTTGTTTAATGCTTTGTTGCCTTATATTTGTCAGATAAAACTGCCAATATTGTTAACAATCCTCCTTTCTTTCTTTCTTTCTTTCAGCTGTGCTACTACTGCTCCTGGTACAAACAATTATTTGTCAGATAAAACTGATAAGGACAGCAATCTGAATGGCATCTTCTGTAGGATACCTGAAGCTGCAATCACCTCTTCTTTATCAACTTCAATATCAGCTGGAAGTAATTTCAAGTTTGGTGCGTCAGCAGATGGTTCTACCTTTAATAATGGGTCTTGTGCTTCTAGTCCTTTTTCGTTATCTTCTCCGGCACCTTCTCTAGTCCCGAGTAATTGTCAAAGTTCCTCCAGTGCAACTGCCACCAAAAATGACTCTTCTGCTGCTACTATCACCTCTGCAAGTGCAACTGCAAATGCCAGCATCAGCTTTACCAGCAGCCCCTCTGTGGAGGCTTCAATCCCTTCCTTTGAAGGTGCACCTGTTTTCAAGTTTTCATCCTCTGGGGACCCATCAACTTCAGTTTCAACATTATCAACAACTTCAGCGGAAGCAACTGAATCTAAGACACAGGATTCAAAACTTGGCAATGTAGGTATCTTTCCTTTTGGTAGTACATTTGCTTTTACTGGCTCTGGAAGTAGTATTTTTGGTGGTACAAGTGCTGCAAGCAGCTCTGCTGGTACAACAGCTGAAGTCGCAAGCTCTGGAAAGAGCAGTTCCAGTGGTATATCTTCCACTATTATGAATTCTGGAAGTGGCTTTTTCAGCAGTACATTTTCCCCAGTGACAAGCACAAGCAATAGTATCTTTGGTGGTACATCTGCAACTACAAGCACGGGCACTGGTTTATTTGGTGCTACATCTGCAACTACAAGCACTGGCAATGGCATCTTTGGTGGTACATCTGCAACAAGCACAGGTAGTAGTATTTTTGGTGGTACTTCTTTGCCAGTATCTGGTACAGGAAGTAGTATTTTATCCACTAAAGCTGCAGTCACGACCACTGGAAGCAACATCTTTGGATTCAGTGCTCCAGCTACATCCACATCTACTTCACAGTCTCAGGGATTAAATCCTTTCAATGCTGTAAATACTCAAGCATCTGCTGCAGGAACTGGCATTGGTACCTCAACTCAGAGCACGCCCATTCAGTTCTCCTCATCTGCATCATCTCCATCCTTTGGATTGGCTGGGAATGCAACCTTTTCCTCTGGCAGTTCGATTTTTGGGTCTTCAGCATCTGCAGCTAAACCTTTTAGTTCAGGTTCAAATTTTGGAATAAGTTCTTCCTCTTCAGAAACAAATTCTCTGAGCTCCAGCAGTGGCATTGGTGGTGCTGCATTTGGTTCCACTTGGCAAGCTCCCAAGACACCCACATTTGGTTCATCTTCAGGATTTTCCTTTGGATCATCAACTTCTGTTAGTGCTCCTAGTACTGCATCTACTCTCTTTGGGTCATCCACCGGTGCCTCTTCAAGTTCCATGTTTTCATTCAATTCCGCCGTGGCTGCCACTCCATCACAGCCTGTGTTTGGTATTACTAGTCCTGGCTTGGTGTTTGGGTCAACGCCCTCTTGTAATAATGATCAAATGGAAGATAGTATGGCGGAGGACACAGTTCAGGCTTCACCGGCTGTTGTGACATTTAGTCAACAGCCAATCTCACAACCCGCTTCTGGGTTCATTTTTGGTGCATCAAACCCACCAGCAGCAGGTTCTGTCCCATTTGGAACCCAACCAAGCATAGCCGCACCACAGAATCCATCTCCATTTCCGGGTTCTGGTAGTCTGGAATTTAGTGCTGGAGGGAGCTTCTCATTGGGCACCAGTGGTGGTGACAAGTCTGCCAGAAAATATGTGAAGGTCCGCAAGCAGCGGAAGAAGTAAAAAGGTTTAATTACTTGAGGCAACTCTTTTATGCGAGAGACTTTAAGCGTGATTGATTGAATAATTATTGTGGCAAATGAGAGGAGCTGCTGATTGTTTCTGTATGTTGTAAGCCATCAGAATATCATTGATGCCAGCACAAATGAGAGGAGCTGTTAAAAATGTTGCTGTTATTTCATCATTTCTATGGGCTGCTGGCAGAAGTTGGTCGCAATTTTGTATGTTCTTCCTGGTAAAAATTCGAGACAACATCTGGAACTGTACTGCTAGTAATAGTTAGCTGATAGATTTTGTGGTTTGGCCTTGTTCTGTGTACCCTTATATGTAACATAAATCCATGGAAAAAAGAATCAAAGACTATGGAAATGGTTATGAATCTCATTTTAGGCATGGTCTATTTTTTCTTCTTTTAAATGGTTTGTAGAATTATAGTTTGTTGAGCTCAAGTATTCTATCATAAATTATAACAGGTTGCGGCATTTTGAAAACCCTTTGGGGCTATTCTTCTCTTTGACATTCATCCTAGGTGGTTCCATGTTTTTGCAAGTAGATACTGGAAAAAGTATTGAAGCTATTAATAGAGAGGCTGATATAAGCAGCGGAATAGAAATGAAAGCTTTTCAGTTGCGGATTTGGCTTGGGCTTGACTGACTTGAATGGAAAATTGCGGCCTTAATATAAAATGAATTTGTAGAATTATAGTTTGTTGAGCTCAAGTATTCTATCATAAATTATAACAGGTTGCGGCATTTTGAAAACCCTTTGGGGCTATTCTTCTCTTTGACATTCATCCTAGGTGGTTCCATGTTTTTGCAAGTAGTTACTGGAAAAAGTATTGAAGCTATTAATAGAGAGGCTGATATAAGCAGCGGAATAGAAATGAAAGCTTTTCAGTTGCGGATTTGGCTTGGGCTTGACTGACTTGAATGGAAAATTGCGGCCTTAATATAAAATGAATTTTTGGAATTTTTGAACTTGAATAAAGTTGAACTTGAATTGATTAAATTCAAGAAAAAAAAGTAAACAACAAATAAAACAAGCAAAAAAATATTATAGGTGGACGAAATCGAAGATGGATGATGGAGAATGGATGAATGAATAGGGTCCTAAGAAGTTTTTGAAAAATATTTTTTTATTAATCAAAACTCACAATGTGTCCTGAAAATAGTGAATAACACTTTTTTTTATGCTACAAGGAAATTGGATAAAAAAAAAAACTCTGAAATTGTGAAAGACAAATGCCTATAATTTAACCAAACAAATCCTTTAAACTGTGGAAGACAAACGCCTTTACACTTTAGTCAAACAAATCCCTATAATTATAAAAGACAACTTGACTTGATTAAGCTTGTTAATTGAGCCATTAATAGATTGGGCCAAACTAAAAATTGAAAACTAAGCTAAATTTTAAAATGACTCAAATAGACTTTAGTTGAAACTTTCAGATGGGTTTGTGGACGCCCTCATGGGTTGATTTTGCATCTTGGATCCGTTCATTGCAAGATTGGTTCATTTCAGCTCATCAGTGTGATCCATTTCGTTCAAACTCCAAAATGTGATTTTTTAGATTAAAATTTAGAATCTTGTTTTTTTTTTTTTAATTCTTGAATCTCATATATGATGGAGTTGGGCCAAGAAAGTGAATTTTAATATCCTTTTTTCCTTTGAATAAGTTTGTAGGGCCTTCGTCACAAACTCTTGGACAATTACATTCAATCTGGAAATAATTTGGTTAGTTTTCAATCTTGTAATAGGGCCTTCAAGTAGAGTTAGTCCATCATGTCCATGCTCCCTTGATTGGACCTTGATGCTCGCATAATTTCCCCCTTACTCGAAAGGATTCATCCTCGAATTTGAAGCATCAAATGGAGAGAGATCAACCACATTAAAAGAACTAACATGATACTCACTAGGCAAATCAATATGATATGCACTGTTGTTGATATGTTCGAGAACTTGGAAGGTCCATCTCCTTGTGGGTTTAACTTAGTCCTTCGCTTACTTGGAAACCTTTCTTTTTGCATATGGACCCAAAACCAATCACCAGGTTCAAACTCAACTTGCTTGCGCCACCTATTAGCTTTGGGAGCATTGGAAAAATTTGTATTTTCAATTTGTTGTTTCACTTTCTCATGGATGATTCTTACCAACTCCACTTTCTTATCTCCATCTAAGCTAGAAACGTCATCCACGGGCAAATGCACAAGATCAAGTACAGTGAGTGAGTTAAAACCATAAATAATTTCAAAAGGGGAGTAACCAGTAGTAGAATGAATAGATCTATTATAAGCAAACTCAATAAATGGTAAAAACTCCTTCCAAATTTTAAGATTCTTACCCACAATGGCTATAAATAAAGCACCTAATACTCGATTGATCACTTCAGCTTGGCCATCGGTTTGGGGGTGACAAGTAGTAGAATAAAGTAATTTAGTTCCAAGCTTACCCCATAATACTTTCCAAAAGTGACTTAGAAACTTTATGTCTCGATAAGAGAAAATGGTGCGAGGTATACCATGTACGCTCATGACCTCTTTGAAGAATAATTCAACCACGTGTGTAGCATCATCCGTTTTGTGACAAGCGATGAAGGAACTAGTAAAGGAGTATAAAGTCCATGAGGCATTACCTTCGATTTTGCTTGTTTACAAGAAAGCCAATTAGAACATACCTTTTCCACATCCCTCTTCATATGTGGCCAAAAGAAGTGTTCTCATAGAATATCCAAGGTTTTTGTGACACCAAAGTGCCCATTAATCCTCCACTATGTGCCTCATGAATTAACAATTCACGCATGGAACATTGAGACACACATAACCTGTTTAATCGAAACAAGAAACCATCTACAACATAAAACTTGTTAATGGCGTCATTCTCACAATTACTTTAAATAGATGAAAAATCATAACCATTCAAGTACAAATCCTTAATGTGTTCAAATCTCAAGACTTTAGCATTCAATGTAGTGATTAAAGTATATCAACGAGATAAAGCATCCGCAACTACATTATCCTTACCATGTTTGCACTTAATAACATAAGAGAATGTTTCAATAAACTCTACCCAACGAGCATGTCTTTTGCTCAACTTACCTTGTCCCTTTAACCATTTAAAAGATTCATGATCAGTATGTATGACAAACTCTCTAGGCAACAAGTAGTGTTGCCATACTTGAAGAGCTCGAACCAAGGCAAGCAACTCCTTGTCATAAGTGGAGTAGTTAAGTTGTACGCCATTCAATTTCTCACTAAAATATGCAATGAGTCTCTTATCTTGCATTAAGACCACACCAATTCATATACCTGAAGCATTATACTCAAGTTCAAAGGTGTTAGAAAAATCATATAATTTAAGAATTGGAGTTGAACATAACTTATCTTTTAAGGCTTGAAAAGCCTTTTCTTGGGCTTCACCCTGCTTGAAACCGACAAATTTCTTGATTATTTCAGTTAATGTGGCAGCAACAGTGGAGAAATCTTTCACAAACTTGCGATAGAAATTAACTAACCCGTGGAAAGATCTCATCCTCAGTTAAAGACTTAGGTGTATGCCATTCTTTAATGGTTTTAACCTTGTCTTCATCAACATGGATTCCTTGTACGCTTAAAATATAACCCAAAAATATTAACTTATCACAACAAAAAGTACATTTATCAAGGTTAGCATATAAGTGTTCGTTTCTTAAAATATCTAAGACCGCTTTAACATATAGCACTCCTAACCCATCTTCGTTGCCGGAATAAGATTTCGGAGTATTACTGAGTAATTTCAAATGATTAACTATAAATTATATGTATAGTTTGATTTAATCATCCACCTAGTTATCTTTAAGGAAACAATTTTATTTATACCTTAAATCGAGTTTTCGATGCCATATAAGTAGTTTAGGATTGATTCGGGACCAAATTAAAACAATTAGTAAAATTGGAAAAAAATTAAAAATTTAAAGCATAAGGGTCACACGGCTATGTGGCCAAGCCGTGTGACTTGGCCCTAGACTGTGTGGTTATTCGAACATAGGACATACGACTGTGTCCCAGCCCATGTGATTGCTTGTGTGTGTAAACGAAATAAGGCCACACGATCGTTCATAAACTGTGTACTAGTGTAACACCCTTTACCTGATCCAATCACCGGACCCGAGTAAGGAAGAGTTACAATGAATTTACAATTAGTTTGCTCGACATAATGAAACTTTAATCTATTATTCAAGTTGAAAATTTCCCATATATTCTATAGTAAGGACTTATTTATGAAGTTCAAGTAAGATATAAGGTAAGATTTGTGAAATTTAAAATTTTATACATCATTTTGAAAATTCTCAATTGTTATCAATACCCTATATAAAATCAGTACCAAACATCGATTCTGTTTTCCTTAAAAAGCAGGGGTATCGATAATTACTGTCCTAGTATCAATATTTTATTAAAAATATCGGTACCCAAATAAAAATTGATACCAACATGGCATTCTATCAAACTTAAAAACTAAACCTACAAATTAATATCGATACCAACATAAAATTATCGATACTTCGTACAAACTTCATAAAAACTATTATTCTTTTTTAAATTTCAACCAAAAACTTCATACTTAACCAATTAAACCTAGAAATCATTCAAAAGAAATATATAGATGTTTCTATTACCATCACAAGACATACTATTGTCATATCAACACATGGTTTTGTTGCAAGAATCATTTAAGAACAACAAAATGCAAAATAGACATGAGACTTAAACCGATTCAAATCCAAAATAACATTCAATCCTATACATGTCATGTATAACCTAAATTTAAGTAACCGAGAGCTACCAAAATAATGGTTGGATAGTGCGATTGTGCTCCAGCAACTTTCCCGATCTACCAAGCTTTTCGACGATCTACAAGAACATACAAATCAACCACATAAGCATTTAATGCTTAGTAAGCTCATAACAAGAAAACAAACTCACCAAACCAACTTGTTTTCAAAGTCACTTGTTAGTTCATTTTCATACACTTGTAAAACTGATCTCCTTCTAAATCTTTCATGAATTTGTTCTTATAGCATACATCATTTATTTTCCGTACGTTAATGCAATTCAAGCATGTACCACAACTTGTATACCCGTTGGATCTTCTGAACTACATGGGATGTACAACAGTCATCTCCACACTAAATTTACACGAAAAATCTTTATATCATGTAATGCTCACACGAGTTGTGGGTCGAGATGCTGAGCTACATGATGCTGCTCACACGAGCTGTGAAAAATCCGTATGATTGCTGGATCTCAGCCATCGGTAGGACATCTAAGACCAGCACACATGTAACCTGTAATGCTCACATGAGCTGTGAAATGGGTCTGCTCACATGAGCTGTGGGTCGAGATGTTAAGCTACACGATGCTGGTCACACGAGCTATGGAGAATCCGCAATGATTGTCGGATCTCAGCCATCGATAGGACATCTAAGACCAGCACCCATGTAACCTGTAATCCCAATAACGGGTCATGTATATCCTAGTATTCATCAGAATCCAATGGGTCATATATCCATATCATTCTATATTTCTCCACATTAAACGATCATAAATATTGTTCCTTCAACAATTATGAGTAAAATAATACGAATACAATATTTGAAATTTATTCATAATACATAACTAATTTAATTTAGCAAGTTAGGAACTTACCTCGGTTAATACAAAAGCTCAAAAAGGAGTCGATGATTACTTTGCAACTTTGTTCTTTTTCTTGACTCGAGCCCGGTTGTTAAGTTCCTTGATCTAGATAATTATTTTATCCCATCAATCTTCCAATATACATTTTAATGACTAATTTAAAGATAAAATTTTTTATTATGGAAATTTACCAAATTACCTTTAACACTTTAATACTTGTGCTATTTAATCCTTAATTCAAAAATCTAACATTTAACCCATAACCCAATGCAAATCAAAGTATTACACTCTTGCTATGACTTTATTCTAGCTCCATATTTTCCTCTAAGTCATGATTAACCCTTGTATCATACCGTTTTCATAGCTAGGTCTTTGGACCTAGATCATCCAAGTTGCTTAACAATCTTGTATAAATGACTTTCAACCTCAAGGGTTTAGTTGCAAAACACACAAATACATTTACCCATTTCAAGGCAAGTCTCTAAACTCTCAACAGCAACACAAATTAACCCTTGGGTTACCAAGAGTAAGCTAAAACAACCTCAAAAGCATGAGAATCATTAAAACCAACCTCAAGAGTTCTTCAAATTAAGAGAAAAGCTTGACCCAACTTTCCCCTTTTCAACAATGGTGGTTCTTTTCCCGTTCTTGGAGAAGAAGAAAAAGGAAATGAGTTTTGAATTTTATTTTAAAATTACTTAAAAAAGGTTGTAATCATGCATTTGGCTTTCTTTTCTCACCTAATCCCATAATCATGGCATTTTAACATTTTTTTATTTGAAATTTCACTCAAAATATCAAAAGTGGTTGGGGTTAACCGTCCAACCCTCTTGAAGGTGGTATATTTACCACTTTAATCCTTTTTATTCTCTATCCTTGCTTATTAGATGTTCCTAGTTGTAATACTCAACTTTTAAAGCTCTTACTAGATAGTCCTTTTTACTTCATTAAAATTAAAACCTCCAAGCTTCTCTACTAAACTTAAGAAGGCTTCACTATACGGGTAAATATTATTAAATTAATAATATTTCTTGACTCTCTCGTCGGAATAATGGTCCCGAACCACTGTTTCCAACACTACTGAAATCGAATTGTTACAACTAGACCGTATAACTCACTGACTTGAGAGACACGGCTGTGTCACGGGCCGTGTCTCAGATTGTGCGAAAACTGCATCTAGAACATTAACACACACACGACTGTACGAGGTTCTCGTGTATGGAACATGGGTGTGTGTTAGCCCGTGTGCAGGCCATGTGCATGCATAAAATTACCCTCTTTGCAAGCTAAACATAAATCCATTACTTGGGCAACAATCAAGCCATATTTATACACAAGTACATAACAAAATCATACCACCTTATCTCTAACTATACTAACCAATCATCAATTATGAAGCATGACCATATATGTATATGAATATCAAAGACCCAAGAAGTTACTTCATAATCACATAAGCAATCATCCAAAATACCTTATACACATTCATCATCCTTCCTTAAAGATGTAAACAACAAGACATATAACCATGAAACCAAAATTTTTCATTCATTTTAAGAACCAAAAAAATGTGACCAAAGATTCAAAATAGGACTCCTAGATATATATCACCATATAACCTATATAAGACTTCCAAAAACTCTACCGATTAAAAGATAGCAGTGTGAGCTTCTCGTTGATCCGATCTACTGAAGTCTTGAGTAAAAAATCTAAAAGAAAACAATAAAGAAAATGAGTAATAATAAGTCCTTACTCTATTCTTGGTTCAAACACCCAATAATATCATTCCAGTTCCCACACACTAGAAGAAACTGTTAAAATTTAATTATTCCGAAAGATTAACTTACACAATGAACTGCCTGGCTGGGGCTCATCGTCCACATATTCACCAGTAATGCATTTTATGCAAACATTGGGAACCTGAACACATATTCACCAGTCCGTAATTCATAACGACACTGGGAACTTATACACATATTCTTCAATACACAAAAAATGTGGTAATTGGGAACCTCCGCACATATTCTCGAGTTTGTAATATATACAACAACTCAGAACCTAAGCAAAATGATTACCAACTAGTGTATGGGACTACCATTATTTTATTACTAATTAATTACTCTAAAACCATTATTTCCAGAATTTTTACTAAATTCCTCTGGTTTAAAATAACAAAATAATGATAAAAATAATTGAAAATTTATCAAATAAACCTTACCTGCTAAATAGCTTGACGAGCGAGAACTAACCGATAATCTTTCCTTTTTATCATACGTCTTCCCCTTGATGCAATTCTTGATCTATACCACCATTTAATTTGATTAATTCATTTCAAATCAACATAAACATTCAAATGATTCTCATAAATCCTCTATTCCTTTATTTTATTCCTCCCACACTTAACTTTTATACGAATTAACCCTTTTTTCAACATTACCAAATTAAACATAATTAACACCAACCAAACCATTTGATTAAGATCATTTATCTTTCATGTGCAACCCAACTGTTTCACTAGTTTACACTTCCACCCCGAATTTTTTGTAATTCTATGACCCAAATCCTTAACTAACAAAATTACTGCCATCCATTTCACCAAACCTTTTTATTCAACAACAATGCTTCATAATCTATCATTATCATGCAAAACAACTCATTGTCATTTAAAAGAAATTCCAATTCATTCTCTAATTTCATTAACATACAGGCTAGTTAAATTAAGCCAAGATACACTAAAAAAAAATCAACAAATTATCAAAATAAAAGTTAAAAACAACTATATGCAAACTAGGAAATGGCCGAAGCTTTCAAGCTCCTCCCAACAATGGTGTATTCGGTTCTACGAAAGAAAAATAGAAGAGAAGATGATGGGTTTTCCCATCATGTTTGAGTTAATTACATGCATCAAGCCATTTTACTATCTTGCCCTTTTTTATTAACTAATCCTTTTAACCTTTCCTTGCCCATAATTGTCCATCTCCACAAATGATGGTCTAATTTCCCTTTAAGGCCACAAAATAACTTTCTAAAGCTATTTAACCCATTTTAATAATGTAACCCACTTTTTAACTTACAATTTGGTACCATTTACTTAATTAACTAAATAAGTACTAAAAGTTTCCACCAATTTCAATTCAACTAATTAATAAATATTTCTATGCATAATTATTATTTATTAGCTTAAACTTCACTCTTCGGTTTTTGTGATTCCGTAACCACTGTACCCGACATTTCTCGAAACTCGGGATGTTACAATTAACATGTAAATTCAAAGAAACAGAGTAAATCAATATATCATCGAAATAAACGACTACAAACTTACCTAAAAAAGGTCTCAAAACATGGTTCATCAAGCGCATGAAAGTACTAGGCACATTAGTCAAACCAAAAGGCATGACTAGCCATTCATATAAACCGAACTTAGTTTTAAAGGTTGTTTTCCATTCATCCCCTCTTTCATTTGAATTTGATGGTAGCCACTTTTTAAATGAATCTTTGTAAAGATACATGCAATAACTTGAATTTGGGGTTGTCAGTAAAGGGTATTTTCGAATTTTGTATTTAATACTTAGACCCATAAATATTTAATAAAATATTTATGAAATTGAATTGTAGAGTAATTGTTTATTGGATAAGTAAATTTGGAGGTGTGGTGGAAATTAGATAGATAGACTAAATTGCATAGTGGGTAAAAGTATGAAATAAAAAGGGAAGGACCAAAGGGGCAAAATTCCCCTTTGGAAGCCTTAGTGTCGTTAGGTACAAGTGAGTGACTCCAAAACTTTGTTAAAAATTTGATAATATAAGAAAATTATGGTTTGAGAAATTTTGGGTAAATAAATAAATAAGGAAAAGGTAGATAATGATGACAAGCGGTATGGGCATATGAAGAAAGAGAAAACAAGAAATAAAAATATCTTCACCTTCCTTCTTTGGGTGAATTTCGATAGTGAGGAGGGAGAAGAAAAGGGAAGAAAAGCTTTGAATTTAGGTTGAGTTAAGCTTCAAATTTGGTAAGTGAAATCAAGTCATTTCCTTATAATTTTTATGTTTGTAGAATCCTAGCACCTTAAGCTATCAAACCCATGTTATATTTGTCAAATTGGTGAAGAGATTTAAATGTTACCATTGTTGAGTAAATAGAGCTTTTGAGGATTATTTGGACATGCATGACTTGGGTTAGAAGAGAAAAGAGACTAAAAGATGAAATTGGTCATTAGTTTAAGTAGTGAGTATTAAATTAAGAAATTTGTGGAATTAGAGTAAGAATGAGAAATAGAAGGTTAAATTTTGATTGTAAATTAATGAATAAATGTGTATGTGTATTTCCGTAGCTAACATTGACTCAGACTCTTCGAAAAGGAAGGGCAAAGACAAGGTCGTCGACGAATAACTTAGAATCTACGGTTGGTATTTCTATAACCTAAACTAATTATAAATTGTCATATACTTAACTAATTATTCAAAGCAAGGATTTGAGGTAAGAATTTCTCTACCCAATTGTGCTGGTTAAATTCAATGAAGTATTTATATACGTATATGTATATGAGGATCAAATGTATATTGTTACGAGATGATTTTAGTGATATGGAGAAAAATATAGGAATATTATTGTTATCTTGAACTTTAAATGTGATTATATGGAAATATTGGTTGGTGTTTAAATTCGAGATGATTACCTTATTAACTGTTCCGATCGAGTCGGATATAGATGGCATGTCATAGGATAGGAAGAGTTTACGGTTACTTCGACTACTAGTCAATGAGGCATTGTGTGCCAACTTACTTCGGTTTAACCGATGAGACACTGGGTGTCAATTTTATTATAGCGTTGGGCGCATATTATTACTTCGGATTTATCCGATGAGGCATTGGGTGCCAAACCGGTGTGTTGGTTGGATCCGTGTATCCGTCAGTGTCCGAGTCGTGTTAATAGGGAATTTAAATAACAAATGCTATGTTTAAATGAAGTGAAAATGCTATGAGACATATGTTTAATGTTAAATAAAATGATATCTGATAGATATGTGGTGTATGCCAAATGAAAAATGATAATGAAAGAGATAAATCATAAATGAAGTAAAAATACAATTTGAGAGACAAGTTGGATTAGAATAGGAATAATGGTATTTCAGTGAATATATATATGATTGTTAATGAAAATGTGAAATATAAATAACATATCTTGAACATGATATAAGAAAAAAAATATTGGTAGAGTTGTATGGATATTAAGTTAGAATTCTAAAAATGTTGCATTGTTTAATATGTTTAGGTTATTCGTATACCACCGTATTATACTAAGCGTATGATTATGTTACATGCGCAGGATAAGAATCTTTTGATAATAACACCGCTCAGCATCCATAGATAAATCCCGTGCTCAAGCTTCTGTGAGTTTGCTTTATTTTGAAGTGGCATGTACCTATGTAGAGCCGAGTTACCCAATTAGAATTGGTGTATAGAATGCCATGTATTTTGCGTTTTGGATGTATAATGGATATTTATTGTATTATTGGGAGGAATGCTGGCTGAGGTGATTGTTGAAATCTGCTTGTGGATATGGTTATAAAATAAAAACTGGTATTTTGTTTTGGTAGTTGTAAATCATCCACCGGTAGAACTTTGTTGAATTTTAGAGTTTCGGTAGAACTTTTCAAAGTGGTAGATGTGCAGGGGAATAGGTGGATTAGGTACTGACTTATTTAGTGTCAGTAGAATTCTTTCAAGTTTCGGTAGTATAGTAGTTATTGCGGTAGTTGAAATTTGAAGGTTCAGTAGAAGTCTTGGGAAAAAATTAATTTAGCCTCTAAAACTTTTAGTATCGATAGTTGCTTATGTTGTATCGGTAGTATGTAGGGTTGTATAGGTAGAACTCATTCAAGTATCGGTAGAATTTTGCAGGCATTTCTGAGTGCTCACTACCTTAAGAACTACCGATACCCATTTATACAAGTATCGATAAAGACCTTTAAAAATCAAATATTCATTAAAAATGAAAATAAATTCACTTATCTTCTAGTCTAATTTCATTATTAATTTTTAAATAAAATAAACTTTATTAATAATAGCAAAGTAGGGTTTTAATTAGTTTCTCGTTATATTAGTATAGTTGTGGCATCTACTTACACGTGTCTGGTGATCGGACTGGGAAAAGGGGTGTTACAATACAAGCACCAGAAATTTCATCAAACATATCATCAAGCCTTGGAATAGGATGTCGATACTTAATAGTAATTTGGTTAATTGGTCTACAATCAACAAACATTCTATACGTTCCATCTTTCTTTCACACCAAAATTATTGTCACCACACAAGGACTTAAACTTTCATGAATTTGACCCTTCTGCAAAAGTTCATCCACTTGCTTTTGCAACTCCTTTGTCTCCTCGAGGTTGCTTCGATAAGCTGGTCTATTTTGAATTTTTGACCTAGGTACTAAGTCAATTTGATGGTCAATACCTTTAGGCGCCTCATAAAAGATATCTTCATATTCCTGCAAAAGAGACACAAAAACAGTAGGTAAAGAATTGTTAAGGTTAGTGAAAGATAAACAATTTAGCCTAAATCAGACAAGTATGCAAGCCTGTTTGGTGAGTAAGGCTCGTCTCACATCTTTTTCACTTGTGTAAAAATTGTGAACCACTCTTTTTTCTCACAAGAGGATGCATTCATCATTGAGCCATCATTAATTTGGCTGTTTTCACTAGAGGCCTATTTTCTCTCAGCCTTTTTTGAATTTTGTGTCTTACTTCCCATAAACCCCTTACAGAATTGCATCATCTTGATTTGATCATTTTGAAACATCTTTCAGATTCAAAGGGGTCAAAGTGTACTTCTTCCCATGGAAAACAAGGGAATATCAATTCAATTTGCCATGATGAATAACATCACGATCATACTGCCATGGTCTTCCAAGTAACAAGTAGGTAGCATGCATGGGAAAAATATCACACAAAACATCATCAATGTAATTCCCAAGTTTAAAAGTGATCAGGGATTGTTTTACCACACATACCTTCGAACCTTCGTTAAGCTATTGAAGATGGTACGGCTTAGGGTGTTTGTTACATGGCAGAGCAAGAGAGTCCACAAGGTAGCTACTCTCACAATGTTAGCACAAGTTTCTCTATCAATGATAAGTGGACAAAGTTTACCTTTAATCAAACACCTTGAATGGAATATATTAGTCCTTTGAAGGTCATGGTTGTAACACCCAAAAACCCAAGAACCATCGTTGGTTAGGGTTTTGATGTCTCTCTATTCATATATCACTATTCATCTTTAACTTAATTATTATTCAGACTTAATTTATCAAAGAATTCCACTCCACACATCATGAATCATTATTTGATTAAAAGAATAAATTATCAAGGGCAAAAAGGTCATCTCCGACATTTATGGAAACTTCTACCGGTACCTGAAGGACAAGTATCGATAGTTGTCAAGTTAATAAACAATTTTGAAATAGTACAAACTTGTACCGATACCTGTGACAGTTCTACCGACACAAGTGTAACATCTACTGAAACTATATATGCTTCTACCAGTACTAAAAACTCTAGAGAGCTAAGAAGTTCTACCCTGCAACTTCTACCGATACAAGTATTATATCTACTGATACAAACATACACAGAACTACCGAAACTTAAAGTACAACTACCGATACAACTCAAGTCAGTGATCAACCTCTCTCCTACTCTGTACTTCTACCGATACATGCATGAATTCTACTGAAACAAGTTTATCAACTCAAATCATTCACAACTCTAAATATGTATTAAGCTAACACAAAATACATAGTTTCCAAGTCATTACATAGTACTTTTAAGTTTATAATTTAACTTGCACAAACATACATTTCTACAAATTTGCCCAATGCTTCTCCTTTAAAGCTAGAGAAGTGCTAGAGCTTTCTCCAGAGATGATGGTGATGGTAGTCTGAGAAGACTGGTTTTCTTTCTACTTCCAAATTTGCCTACTTAGAACTGTAAAATCTTTTTTTATTAGGATCCTCAGAGGTCCAATAATTTGAGTAATATAAATGTTAGTTTTTGTTTCCTCCAAGTGTCCATTCAAAAGTTGAGAAAGTAGTTTTGTTTCCTTTTATTTATGTTAAAAGCCAATTAACGTACTTACATTCTACAAGTACTTTTTCTTCAATATTTTTATTTTAAGGATTGAGCAGCTTGTTTGTATCTTTAGAAAGATTTAAGTTTTGTTTGAATTTTTAAGTCATGAAACCCAAGAAATGACGACCTGTGTAACATCGTCAAAGATAAAAACAAAAGCTCTCCTCTTGAATGTTTCGTTCCACCCTTTTATTTCATATTTTCTTAATTAGAATTCTACCCCGTAACAAATACTCCCATCTCTTGAAGAATCAAAATTAGGAAAAGCGGCTTGAAATTGTTGTAGAGGCTCCTAGGTAACATCTTCAGGGAAAGTATCTATTCATTCTACCAAGACATCAATTGATGCCTGATTTCCTTTCTTCACCATTCTCCCCTCCAAAATCCTCACCGGTTCTTTCCTCATAGCTTCATGGTTACCCACCAATGGAAACTGAGCCTGAAATGGAGCTGCTCTTATATGCTTCTTTAACTGAGACAAATGGAAGGTTGGATGAATGTACGAGCTTGGAGGTAGTTGCAGGGTATAAGCCACTTGTCCTACTTTTTTCAACACAAGAAAATGGCTAAAGTACTTAGGATAAAGTTTCTGATTGAGGACTCTCCTCATTCTGTACTACCTATACGGTTGCAATTGAAGATAGATCAAATTATCAACCTGAAAACACCTATCAGTTCGATGCTTATCAACTAACTAATGCTTGTTCCTTTCCCCCTTTCGCTTTGCTAACAATCACCCAAAAACTGCCAATTGCTAACAATCCTCTTTTCTTTCGTTCTTTCTATTGATAATGCTTTGTTGCCTTATAAATTTTCAGATAAAACTGCCAATATTACTAAAAATCCCCTTTTCTTTCTTTCAGCTATGTTACTATTGCTCTAGATGAGATTTACTTTGAGACTTGCTTATGTATAAATTGAGTTGAATTGATTGCTTTGAGACTTGCTTATGATGATCTCACTATTGTAACACCCAAAAATCGTAACCATCACCGGACTAAGGTCTTAAGGGTTTACAAAACTTTACGAGTTTTTTTTCATACACACAAATCAATCATAATCTATACAATTACAAACTTACAACTCAGAATACTAACTCTATTTAATCTTACACATTCGTTTACAACATTTCAACCAATCAGGAAATCAAATTTAATCATACAAGAACTTAAGATCAAGTACGAAAATTATCCATTAGGGATTACATGGCCCAGTGACTCAAACACACAACTTTCATCACTAACTAACCAAATTTTAACCCAACATACTCATTATTACATTGCAAGAAGGAATCCATATTCATATCACATAACATGACATCTATATTCCATATCAACCATAATACCACAATATCATCCAAACTACATCAATCATTCTTACTATCACTGTATAGTACCCAAACCCGACACCGTCACCGGTTAGGGTCCTGAGGTCTTTCGATCATCTATCACAATTTATTCTTCAAATTTGATTCTTTTAATCTTATTCAATAAATTAATACATCACGCAAGACATGAATTATTAAATGAATATCAACACAGTTCAAGAAGGGCTAAAAATGTCATTTTCACGATTTTGGAGACTTCTACCGGTACATGTTAAACAAGTATCAGTAGTTGTCAAGTTAGTAAACAATTCAAGAAACAATGCAGACTTCTACCGATACCTATGAAAATTCTATCGATACAAGTGAAGCTTCCACCGAAACAAATCATGCTTCTACTAGTACTAACAACTCCAGAGAGGTAAGATGTCCTACCTTGTAGCTTTTACCAATACAAGTACATAAACTACCGATATTCCTATGAGCAGAACTACCCATACTTATGATGCAACTATCGATACAACTCAAGTTAGTGAACAACCTCTCTTCTGTCCTATACTTCTACCGATACATGCAGGGGTTCTATTGAAACACATTAGACTAACACATTGCTCGTATTTTCCAAGTTATTACATCACATTACTTAAAGCCTATATTTCATATTGAACAAGCATACAATATTTCATTCAATATTTTGCTAAGATCATATCAAGGAATCTAACAATCTCAAACAAGTAATATAAAGGATAACACCATCTTAGTACATGCCATATAATCGAGTGATGAATAATTACCAAACGAGCTCCTTGATAGTGTGACTTCTTGAGATGATCTGATCTTCAAGCAACAAAATAGAATCTACAAAACAACAACAAATTCACTAGTAAGCTTTCATAGCTTAATTAGTTAGCACTGTTTATCAATTTACCGAATAAAATGCATTGAACAAATGTATAAATCAGTCGAGCCAAATCAGAACTGCACTTTAGTGATCTATATCCGATTTACTCCCTGTTGACCCAAAGGTCATGCTTACTCCTTGTTGACCCAAAGGTTATGCTTACTCCCTATTGACCCAAAGGTCATGCCTGTTACCAATATAAGATGCTGCTCACACTAAGTTATCAAGGACTCGCATCACATGCGGTACCTTAGCAATCGATACGGTATATTTGTTCCCTATGATGTTACTCACATTAAGTTGACGAGAATATGCAAACAAGCATAAATCTTAGCCATCGTAGGGCCTGTAATCCATTCTTGGATTCTATTCACCTTACGGTGACTCACGATGTTGTAGAGAATCCGCAAAAAATGCAGGATCTCAACTATCGCACCATTTCTATCTTTGACACAAGGTCGAGAAATTCTCGTCTCGTCGTTTCTATCTTTCACGTTTCCAATCGTCGTTTCTCATTTCCAAAAATCATTAGAAAGACAAATATAAGCAGTTATTAATAAGAATTTAACATTACGAACATACCAGAAAAAATTGCAGTTAAAGTGAACTCAAGAGACAAATCTGTAATTTTTTTTTCCACGATCGGGACACGATCTTGATCTACCACAATAATTTCATTCAATTATTTAAATAAACATGAATTTGTAATTATTTTATGCAAATACAAAATTACCATTAGCTTTTCATTTTTATTCAATTTAGTCCCTAAGCCCTAAACATGCAAATTAATCATTTTTCTTTAGAAATAGGTTTAGTCGAATTGTTTTGAGTCTCTCCACAGCCCATATTTTCTGTTATTTAACATCAAGTCCTTGTACTTTTATTACTTTCAAATTTTAATCCTTAAACATTAAAATCATCAAAAACTACTTTACAAAATTGTCCTATTTAACGACCAAGATTAATAATCCATCATAGAATTCCAAGAGCATAAAAAAATCATCAATGGAAAAATCCATAACATTTGACAGATTCACAAATTAGTCCCCGGGCTAGCTAGATTAAGCTAATACGAACTAAAAAACATAAAAATTAGTAAAAACGGGCGAGATTACACATACCTATCAAAGGTTAAAACCCAACCGAAAGTCCAAGCTCTTCTCTTTTAGGTTTTCTATTCTTCCTTCTCCATGAAGAAGTTGATATAATTTCATTTGGTTTTATTTATTTTACTTATTTCACAAATTACTATTTTGCCCTTTATAAAATAACCAAATTTCATGCCATTTAAACACCTAAACCGTCCACTAATTATTAAAAGGTATATTTACCAACCAAGACCATTAATTTACTTTTCAATTATCATCTAGTGCCTTTGATTAATAAAATTCATCTTTTGCACCTTTTACGATTCAGTCCTTTTTACTTAATTAATTATCCAAATGATAAAATTCCTTAAACAAAATTTAATACGATACTAATGTCCTCGTAAATATTAAATAATTAATATTTACGGTCTGACACATCGAAGTTGTGACCTCAAAACCACCATTCCCGATCATACTAAAAAATAGTCTAATTAGTAAATCCTCATTTAATTAGGATTTAATTGGAATTTACCAAAACCTGAAGAATTTCACATAATTTCTATTATTAAGCCCTTTAAGAATAGTCCAATTGCCCAATTGGTCCTTCAATTTTATTAAATTTCAATCAAACAAACTTGCTTTCAATTTAACCTTAAACTAATTAGGACTAAATAAATAAATAACCGAAAAGTTAGTGGATGGTAATCATGTCACCACCGCTTGGACTTTTTGACCATGGTTTAATTACCATTTTGGTCACTTTAGTATTTTTAATCAATAGCAATTAACTTTTACCTCTTTTACTATTCACTCCTTTTTCCTTAATTAAACAATTAATCATCAAAATTACTCGACCAAACTTCAATTCACATATAATAAGACTCTATAAATATATAATAAAAATATTTATGGCCCTAAATTTTAGAAACGGGGCCTCATTTTCTAAAACCACTTGACTTTTGAATCAAACCACTTATACTAACTTTTAATTCAATAATTAAAATTCCTCAATTCAAAATTTCATATAAAATTAATATTGACTTATTTAATTTAAACACTCATTATAAAAATTTTCTCATCGGGTTTGTGGTTCCGAAACCACTGTTTCCGACATTACTGAAAATCGAATTGTTACAACTATTGTTGGGAATTGTGGTAATAGGAAAATGCTTAGTTAATTACTTTGTTTTGTAATATGAGAATTAAGGTAAGTTACATTCCTGTTTCATTTTTTGTTTTCTGTAGTTTCCATTTTCTGTTATACTCCAGCCTCCGATTAAGGGGATGCGGATAAGGTGCCTGAATTTTAAAGGCTTAGAGAAAGTTCATGGTGATTTGTTATAAGTGTAATTCAATGGTAATTTATATTCCTGCCTTCTAGTTGAATGATTTATATATATGTGAATTTATTATTATTTATGTAACACTAAGAGTGTATTAAACTTATATGTGAATGAAATGAATTTAGATATGTAAACGAAAATGAAGAGGTGCCCTTGATTTCACTTTGGTACCTCTGTCTTGCATCTATGATTCCCCTGGAAATAAGTAACAATCGAGTATGTGAATGAAGTATCGATGATCTGGTTAAGTTGATATGGAGGTTTTCTCTGAAATGGTATATATTTTATAGAAAAAAATTTCGTGGTGAATATGAAAATTAAACAAAGAAATGAAATATGTTATATATGTTATTAAAGTGAAAAACATTGTTACATGAAATGTCAAGATGAGGTCTAAATTTTTAAGTAAGTAAAAGTGATAAGTGAAATGTATAATAAGAATTATTAGTGAAATTATAGGAGGTTATTAAATATGGAGACATGTTATATGTGTTAATGAAGGATGAAGAAATAATTATACAAAGTATTATTATAAGGATTAAATGGTAAAAAGGTGAAAAAGTAATGTGTTTATGTTATTACCTGCCCAAGTAGACGAGATAAGAAGTATTAAGATATTAGTGGTATGCCATTAAGGAACCTTAGCATGCTCTCTGATTATTTGCACGTCAGTGCTCTTTGATTTGCACATTGGTGCTCTCTGTTTATCTGCTTTCGTGGTGTTTTGTCATCTGCTTGGATGGTGTTCTAATCTATTCCGTATATCCTATGCGTTCTGCTAAGCCCATTGAGCCTCTGAAAAAGGTACAAAACTATTTTAATTATTATCGAATTATATATATTATATGTGTTGAAAAGTTATGAAATTGGACAACATAAGAAATATATGGTTGAGATAAGAAAAGTAAATTATCCAAAATTTTAGCTAATTTGAACAGAGATATAAATGCAAACTTGTTGTTACTTTTATGAGAGGTAGATGACTAGAAATTTGAGACACTTTTATATGCACTAAGTTAATAACAGAAAAGATTTTGTCAGATTTGTTACATGAGTATGATATTAAAGAAATAAACCCTTTAGGCAAAAACGTCATAGTTGATTTGGCCTGCAAACAATATTCATTGAGAATTCAAAGTTGTGACTTTCATGTTGATTTGATGTTGTTTCCTTTTTAATAAATTTGATGCTATCTTAGAAATACGAATTGATTGAAAATGCTAGAATGAAGAATATGATTTTAACGATATATATATATATATATATATATAGAATTTGATCTGAAAAGACTGCAATTTACTTTTTATGCATATATCCTTGATTCTAGAGTATCATATATAAAAGTTCATCTGGCATTTTCAGTTTTTGAGTTTATAGAGGTTTTATTCGATTGAGTGTATTGTTAGAGGACAAAATTGTAATGTATAAGAGTTGATGAGTTTTAGTTAGATTCCAGTTGTCGAAAAAGTCAAGAGAGAAAAATAAACACTTGTTGCTTTGTATTGAGGATCTTTTCGAACAATTGAAAATTGATTTAGTGTTCTTGAGATAGGGTTATTTGTGACTAAGAATAAACATGAAATTTCGGAATTGTACCGAGATGTCTAATATGTCTAGAGGTCAAAGTCAAATATCAAGATTTATTTGAAATATTATAGTCTATCATGACTTTTGAAT
Organism: Kokia cookei; assembly: GCA_039519145.1. Taxonomy (NCBI): domain Eukaryota; kingdom Viridiplantae; phylum Streptophyta; class Magnoliopsida; order Malvales; family Malvaceae; genus Kokia; species Kokia cookei. The sequence goes on from CM076903.1 coordinate 37,811,874, forward strand.
GGGAATTAGAGCGAGTCACGGTAGATTTTGAATTTAAATTACATTTGACAATAAGAAAGGAAGACTAGAAATAAATTGTTACTATCAGATTGATGAAGTCTATTTGATTTATTCTAGTTAGAATGAATTTTACGCTTACATACGCTGGTTGAGTTACAGGATAAATAGATGAAAGGTAGGAACAAGAAATTCATATTTTAAAAGACATAATATAATATTATACCACCAAGTTCAAGAGTAAATAAGAATTGAAGAGTTCTTCTGAAATTGGTAACCGAAATTATTTTCGAGTTAGAAATTTCAAGGACGAAATTTTCTTAAGGGCTAGTTGTAACAGCCCGTTTTTTATGGAGTTAGAAATAGTGACTTTGAGGCCACAAATCTAACAAGTGAGTTCGTAAATATTATTATTTAATATTTACGAGTCAAATATAGTATCATAATAAATATGAATGTGATAATTTATATTATTTGAAGTAATGGTTAAATTCAAGTGGCTTTGAAAAAATGAGGTTTCTATATCTTATTTCTGTAAACTTAGTCCGTAAATATTTAACAAAAATATTTACGAAAATAAATTGTAGAATAATTTCTTATCGAATAAGTAATTTTAATTGTGTAGTGTTAAATTGCATAAGTGGTAAAAGGATAATTTATAAATTGGATTATAATTTGAAATAAAAAGGAAGGGCCATTATGGCAAATACCCTTTTTTAATTTTTTATTGGTGCCGTTAGGTTGAATTTGTGGCTTATAATGTCTGTGGTAAATTAGAAATGGGAGTGGTTGAGAAAGAAAGAAAAAATTACTTTCTTTTAGTAAACAAAATTTCAAAGCAGAAAGGGGGAGAAAGAGTTGGAGAAGCTTAGGGGTTTTTTATTAAGGTTCAAGTTTCAAATTAGTTATTTTCTCGTAATTTTTATGTTTTTTGAATCTTGGTACCTTAATCTAACTAACTCGACGATTTATATGTAAAACCATTAAAGTTTTAGAGATTTACCATTAATGATTTTGAAGTGTTTTTTTTATTTTACAGGATGAATTATTTAAGTTGATGGCTAGATACATATTTTGTTAAGTGATTTTTAATGATTTTGGGATGGATTTATTTGAGAAAATGGGTAAAAATGTAAAGTTAATAAAAGGAAATAGTAGAAAATTTGGGTTGTTATAAACTCATAATAAAATGACTAATTTGATTATTTGCACGGATGGTGATTAAATTATAAATTTTGGTTTAAGTATTTAATTGCATGAAAGTTAAGATGTTAGGGATAATTTTGTAATTTTACATTAAAATGGATTGTAAGCTAGAATTAAATATTTTAAAATTATTAGAAAGATTAAATTGATGTGAATTATTATCTAGACATATCTATTTTTGTTGGAATTGAGGTTGACTGTTTGAGATAATTATGTGATTAGTGGGAATAATTGGTGATTATGTTTAAGTTGGGTATTATAATTAGAAAATATGAAATAAATGGATATGATAGAATTCATGTGACAAGGAAATATTTAATTAATTATATGATATGTTAGATATTATTTATCGTATGTTTTATAAAAAAGAACTATTTGGATATGAGATTGTAATGGTATAATATGAAGTAAGTTTCTAACGGTGTGCGTATTTTACTTCGATATTAATGTTGGTGAATGTAAATAGATATACATGCTGACGAGCGTAAACATAGATATATGCTGGCTAGCGTAAATGTATACATGCTGACGAGCGTAAACGTATACATGCTGATGAGCGTAAACGTAAATACATGCTGGCGAGTGTAAATGGATACATGCTGGTGAGCGTAAACATATACATGCTGATAAGCGTAAACATTTATACATGCTGATGAGCATAAACGTAGATATATGCTGGCGAGCGTAAACCTATACATATTGGCGAGTGTAAATGTATACATTCTGGCAAGCGTAAACATATACATGCTGATGAGCGTAAATGTATATACATGCTGACGAGCGTAAACATAGATATATGTTGGTAAGCGTAAACGCATATTAGCTGGCGAGCATAAATGCATATTAGCTGGCAAACATAAACGCATATTAGTTGATGAGCATAAATGTACTAAACTTGCGTATTGAATACTTTTATAAGGATCCATCGAAATAATAAAAGTTAATTGTTATGGTAACATTAAAGGGAAGTGTTAAAGGCTTCTAAGTATAAATACTTGGAAGTTAAATGAGATTGACTTTGAATTATTGATTTATGTTGAACATCGATGGTTCAAATGGATTAAATATTGTCTAACCTGGAAGATATTTAATCTGGTTCAACTTAGTGAGTTGTTATCACAAGTTACATTAATTGTTGAAATTATATGTTTCTTAGTGATACTCACCAACCTTGTGAGGTTGTGTTATATAAGAAGAAAATGTAAGTATAAGATTTAATGTGTTAAATGTATAAAAATGAAATTGTTATAAGAAAGAGGCTATAGGAAATGACTTCATGAAATGATATGTGAATTGGTCATGTGAGAACATATGTATGAATTGAGTCATTAGATTTAGATAATTGAAATGAAAAGTGATTGTTAAGTGTAAATAGTATGTTTGGTTTTTATGTCAGATGTGTTTTTCATGTATAAGTATGATATTATAATAAAGTAATATGTTTACATACGAACTCACTAACCTTGTGAGATTAGTGATAGGTATAGATAATTAACAAACTTATGATCATGATATTGAATTATCTTGTAAAAGATTTAAAATTACAGATTTTATGGTAAGTTGAATTTAAGTTTATTACAAATTTACTAAGCTTTAAGCAAGCTTACCTTGTTTTATTTTTCTTCCTTGCAAACTGCCAGATATGAGTTGTCGATTGGATTACTCTTGGAGGTCACACTATCTGGTAATTAAATTGTTTATGTTGGTCAATTATAAGTGACATGTAATTTGGATGTTTTTGAGTGTGTCTTAAGGAATGGTAAAGTTGTTGTATGAATTAGTTTAGGTCCCTAAACAAATATGTGAAGATTGAGCTTGATTTTAGACACTTTTGGGCACACACGATCTGCACACGAGATTGTGCCTTGAGTGTGTTAGTTGTAAGGTTCACATGGGCTAACACACGAGAGGACAGACAGGCGTGTGGCCCAAGTCAGTATAAGCACACAGTCTAGCACACGACTATGTGATCCATTTTCGAGCACACACACGATTGGGCACACAGGTTGGGACACGATCGTGTGGCCCACTTCGAAATCAAACATGAACAAGCACACGGGCTACCACACGGTCATGTGCCCCTGCTCATCAAATTTTCCAGCTTTTTCTTAAAACTTTCCGATTTGATTCAAATTAGTCCTGAATTTATTCTAAGCTATTTTTAAGGCCTCAAAAGCACAATTTAGGTCCAAATGTATAGGTTAGATACAAAATATGTGAATGCATGATTTAAGTTGAATTATTTTTTAGTAATATGAGATTAAATGTTTGATTTGACTAATAATGCTCCTTAACCTTAACCCGACGAAGGAGACGAGTTAAGGGTGTTAAGTGATGATATGGTCTATATAATATGCCTATTTTGGATTTATATATGATACGTATTTAGTCTTGAATTGTATATGTTAAAAAATTGAGGTATTCATATTTTTGAACTAAGAATGTGATCGGTTTTGGATGCTTTATTATGATGTTTGAAGTATGTTTGTTGGCATTGTGATATGTTATATTTGAAACTTTCTAATGGTTAATTTGAAGGTGAAAAAAAATTGGATTAGTGTGATAGGAATGGTATAGATTTGTACCAAATTAGTTGAATGGTTTGTTATACTTATAACATTGTTAGGAAATGGTGTCAATGAGACATATTGGCTAGGTGATTAGGAATATGATATATGACCTGTTTTGGTTAAGTTTGAAATGTTAAGATGATGGAAGTGTCTTCTTGAGTAGTTGATGAATACTTATGTTGTTAAGCTTGACAATGCGATCATTTCTTGTTGTATGGTTAAATGGTCTTGTAGTTGGCTAAATGCATGTATTGGTATAAGCATTAGTTGGTTTTGTGCAAGTTTGAATGGCCAAATATGCACCATTTGAGTCATTGGTTTGTCCTAAAACGAAATGAGTAGTTAAATTGCATATTTTGTACCACGTGGGCTGGCACATGACTGTGTGTCAGACACAGATTGTTGACACGAATTTGTGACCACTGTAATGTAAGAGTCTTTTGAGTTACATGGTTCCCATTTGTTACACGATCTAGCCACACGACCGTGTATCTTCTCGTGAAATTGGTATTTTGAATCACACGGTCACTGTGAGTTACACGGCCTGGCTACTCGATCGTTTGATCCCTGTTTTACATGATTACCTTTATCTTTTGAAAATATTTCCATCTGATCCTTATTTGTGTTCGAGTCAACTTAAGAGCTTTCGTAAGCTCGAATAAGACTTGAATTTAATTGTATATCATAATATTTGAATGTTTATGAAATGATTGATTATTTGAAAGATTTATTTATGATTTAATTGATCTATGATTTTAGAAATGTTGCAAATTAGTCCTAGTTAAATTCCAAGTTGATATTAGAGCATACATAAGCTTGTATAAGGCCCAAGAAAAGTTATATTCGACTATTATGCATTGATTTGACTATCATTGTGTGAATCATGTTTAATCTGAATGTTAATTGTGTATTTATGAAGTAATTCTATATTAATTTGAATTAATCAATGTGAATTGAATGTGTTCTATTCTGGTTTTGACTGAAGCACTTCATAGCTCGGGTTCGGCTACGGGTGAGAGGTTTTACACCATTAGCAGGAGTTTACGATTCAGTGATTATAATGTAAGTAATTATATCGTAATTTTTTAAAGTTTAGTGACCAAAACTAATTTAATCTCTTCATAACTGACTAAAATTATAATTTACCCAATATGCCTACGGGGTGACACACCCGTACTCGTCCCGCGTACTAATGAATTTATAAGAATCAGGCTTCCCGGACACCAAAAATGGAAGTAGAGAATAAATAAAAAGGAAATAAGTCTTTTTCACTTTCCTGTTTCAACTTTCAAGGAAACCCTAAACTTGAAACTAAAGTCCCTGCTTTGTTTGGGCAACCCTTTGATAAGTTTGCTGTTTTTGAAGTTTCATCTGACAAAATTACGAGGGCATTGTTTGGTTAAACCTACATCGGGTGAAATTTCTCTTGCAGATTGTTTTGAGAAGGTGAAATCTCGAAGAAATTGGGTTTGTTTAAGCATCGGATATGGTGAGTTCCTGAACCTAATTTCTTTCAATTTTAAACATGAACAATGAATAGTTAGGGTTAAAGGGTTTTCTTTCAATTTTCCCCAAAAAATTTCGATATACTTATTCGTCAAGAATCAAGTAGGAATTAGGGTTCATATATTAAATGTGATACTGATATATTGGATAAGTCTGTTATAGTTTGTTAGGATTTATTATAGTGAAACGGTGCGTATAGTCAAATGTATTAGCATTACTGAAACGATGCGTATTGACGTTATTGTATAGTTGTTAAACGTAGCGTTTTGGCATTAGTTATACGGTGCGTTTAGGCTATCAGATATCCGTCCTTGTTTCCTTTATTTGGCCAATCCCTTAGTGGAAAGGCCGTTACGAAATCAGATAACAGTTTCTTCTTCTTCTTCTTCATTTGAATTCTTCCTCTTCTTTTCTCTCTGAAACTCTTCTTCTTCTTCTTCTTTTTCTTCTCAAATCTTTCTTCACTTGAGTTCGAACTTCATCTGATGCTTTTTAGTTTTGAGGGAAATTGAGGTTTATATGTAAAACTTAATTTTAATCATGTTGATGCTTTATTTGTTTTTGTTCAATGGGCCTTACTTCATTGTTAATTGCAGTCGGATATTAGGAAGTTTTTTATGAAAGCACACGATAAAGGTAATGGCAATGGCACTGCTTCAAACCGGAAAATGCAGCAGAAACCAAAACAGATTCTGTGAGTATATTTTTTGTCTCATGTATGTTTATTTTGTCCAGAATAAGGTTTCAGCATGATTCTCTATTCTTAGACTTTTGGTTATGTTGTTGAGATTTACTTGAATGAATTTCATTTATTTCCATCTAAAGATTCAATTTAGGCTGTTTCATAGTTCTGGGAATACTGTAGCTCAATCTATACTTAATGGGCTGGCTCCATGTATTAAATCTTGTACTTAGAGGAGATGCATGAAAAAAAGCATATGAGCAGATATGGATCTCTACCTATTGTTTCCCCTATGTAAACATGAAGATGTCGGTGGAACTTGGTCTTGAACGTTTATTTTTTAATCTGTTTTTTTCCCTTTCCATTTTGCAATTAATCAAGGTACCTGGAGGCCATGAAAATTCTGGCATAGGGAAAACTAGTAAGTCTTTTCCGCAGAAAAGCAAAAGCCAAAAGATGAACAAGAAAATGAGGAACTTCCAGTCAAGAGAAAAGTTCAAAATGAAAGTAGTGAAAAAGCCCCACCTTCAAAGAAACCAAGCAAAGTCAATGTTGATGATGACTTTGTTCTGCTCAAATCTAAGAACTCTGTTGATGTCAGTCCTAGTAAGAAACTGAAAAGTAGTTCAGGCAAGGGTGTTACACAAAAAGCTGCAGAGTTGCTTCTGTTGTGCCAGGAGCCACGTAGGATGTGAGAATCCTGTTAATCATACTGAAGAAAGTGGAGTTGCTGAACTTGAGAAAATTTTAAAGCAGCAGACATTTACCAGGCAAGATGGTCGTAAATTATATCTTATCGATGTCAAACTGAAATGCATCGTTAATTGTACTACTTCCCTTCGCGGGAACTTCGCCATTTTTGTCATTTGTGATAATTTCCTATGCTTTGGCTTCCGGAATTTCTATTTCTTTTACTTTCCATCAACCAGATGAAAAGGGCTCAGAGTATGAATCGGATAGAGTCAGTTTGTTTTGCAAATTCTAGTTATTTTTGCGAACTTTATTGTTGATTTTCTGGCAATCCAGTTTCCGATCTGAACATGAGTTTGTAATGCTTTGTGATTTTTCTTCATTGTTCAGCTTGGGTGGGAATAAACTTCGGTGGCCCTTTTTTGGGTGGTTAGCATGTTTCTTTCTACTTGAGCAGTATTTCTTTTAACAAGAATTTTCTTGATGCTATAGATGATGAATATTATTATTATCATTTTTTTTTTTCAGATCTGAAATTTATCATTTGACGAGGTTACTATGCTCAAGAAGTGCTCTGATATTCCTGGTGGAAATGAAGAAAAGAGGCCTGAATTGATCTCAGCGGTTTCTCATGACAAGAAAGAAGAATTTCCAAAGACCCCAGTTAGAGAACATGTGACTGAGAACCATCTTATTTCAACACCTGTTGTCAGCTCAACTGTGAGGAAAAGCTTTCTTTCCTTCAATTTGCTTTTGGGCTAACATATCTTCAAATGATTTTTACTGGTCTGTATAATTTTAATTTCATAGATTGAAAAAAGAAGAAAAACACTTTTATGGTTCTGCAGGTCATTGATGATGGCGTTGCTTCACCTGCTGAGCTTGCAAAAGCTTACATGGGTAGTAGGACGCCAAAAGTATCTGTATCAAGGCCTGGACTACAAAATCTAGTGCCTAGGGTATATTTAACTTGTCCAAGCAATAAAAATTTCCCTTACAATATTTAAAAATATATATACTATTAATGTACCAAATACTAATCTTTTTTATTTATTAAAAACTAATATTTATTTTTATTTATCGAAAGTGTTTTCCAATTTTCAAAAAATAGAAAATGAAATTTATTTTTTAAAATGAAAATAGAAAATAATAAAAAATAAATTTTCGGACTATCAACTTTCCATATCATTTAATTAAAAAATTGTGGTCTTGAATAGTGAACATAATAGACTCATTCATGCCTAAATGAATATAGTTGACAAGAAAAATTAACCAAGAAAGAGTAGTCTTGAATTCCCGAAACGATCAGTGAAAGCCTATCAGACAAAACACTCTGGTTCTGGTTCATTTTCGCTCATTGTTCTTAATTCAAGTAGTGGCTAACTGGAAAATTACGAGTACATTCACACTCATTTGCTACACAAATAATAGGAGAAGAGAATCTGTATCTATGAGTCCAATAACTTACATACTATTTAACTAAATACAGAGACAAAATAACAATTACACAAGTAATGCAGATAGCAAATACATGACATGATGTACCTCGAGGCTACATATTTACCATTGAAACAGAGTCAGGCTCATGACCGTGCACCCTCAATCGATAAATACAGGTATGTGAAGTGCTTCCATGGTTGGAAGAGAAATCTAGCCTAACTGTGTCCACAATGCCAACACCAACCGCATCTGATACATCAAAGGTCTGAGCACTACTCTTCTCAAGGTCATACATGAATTCTGCTAAAACAAACCTCTTATTGGGGTCAATTGGTAAATCAAGATCATGGCCTTGCATCCAACCAGAGACACGGCAGTCCTTGGGTGCACTGGATCTATCATATGCCACATTCTGTTCATAGTGCAACAACAACAGATTTAGCACTTCAAAAATGTTGATAGGTAGCTGGAACAAAACTAGCACTCTCCTTAAGGCCTAAATCAGCCCTTGGTTTATTTTCAATGCTACTACAACTCTTCATTTTCTCAGTGTATATGCTTTTAACATTTGAGTCAGACGCATATCTAAACATAAATAAGACAATATGATCCTTCAAGTACTCTCCAAATACATGAAAAACTTTAAAAATTTAAACATAATTCGTAGGAAACAAACTCATACCCGACACATACACCCATGTCCAAGTTAATATAGTTTATTTTTGTTGGCAATAATTTAAATGAAAAATGAAGCCAACAGAATAAAGAAAAAAAGGAACTGCCTTTCATTTCAATCATAAAATGCCGCAGCTTAGCAAGAGAAAAATATGTTTTTATTGCACAAAAAGTATATGGTAGACATTTGTAGAATTCGGAAACAGGGAAAGAAAAATGGCATAGTTGTTTCCTCTGGTGCTCCACTAGAATGAGGCAAGTTAGATCATACATGAGATGAGAAGAGAATTTCATATACTCATTCCTCTAAGCTATATTGCTCAGATTTAGGTGCAAGTATTGGATACAAATATGTGTCCAACATGGATATGTTCATTTTTTTCTTAGTTTTTTCATACATTTGGAGGGTTCTTAGAGTACTGTATCCCCTCACCTATGTCTAAATATGTCTCATACGCAGGTACTTCAAACAAAATGAAAAGTAGCACCTACATGGTCTTAAGGGTGTGCTTGGTTGAATAAAAAAGTGGAAAGAAAATGCTAGATTCTACCACTAGTCCCAATACTTTATGAAAGTTGTGATTTAGTCATTGTACTTTAAATTCGTCATTTTTAGTCTCTATACTTTTCAATTTTTAAAATTTCTATTCTCACCAAACGATAACTATTAAATTTATTAAGTTAAGTTAAGTTCTAATATTTTCCAAAATTTGATGCAACAAACTTATTATCATATGTGTAATGTCATGTCAACTTGTTATTTCCACATATTACTCACTAAAAATCCAATTAATATAGATTAATGACTGTCATTTATGTCAAGATTGAAATTTCGAAAATAAAAAAGTATAGAAACTTAAAATGATCTAATTGGAGAATATGAACTAAACATACAACTGTGTGCAAAGTACAGAATTACTAATTAAATTGAACCAAACGGATTTATCCATTACTGTTTGGGTCAAGACTAAAATTTAAAAATTCAAAAAGTACTAGAACTAAAATCGATCAAATTAAAGTATAGAGACTAAATTCACAACTTTCGCAAAAGTACAAGGACTAATAGCATAGTTTAACCAGAAAGAAAATCATTTTTTAGTGTGCCTGATAGGAAAGAATAGTGAAAGTTAAGATGACAATTTCTATCCCAATGCATAAAAACAATCTTTCAAGTTGACAAGATAAGAGGAGAGAAAATGAGGGAAGGGTGTACACATTTGTCCTTCACTTTTTTCATCTTAATTTTCAACTTTATAAAATAATGAATACAAATAAAATTACTTTTTCTCACTGTTTCCATCTGACCTACCAAGCAGTTCTATGAAAAAAATATATTTTCTATCCTTTTATTTTTCTACACTTCCAATTTCTTTTTCCACACTACCAACCAAAACCTAAAAGCAAGACATATGCATACGTTGAACTAACAAAATAAAAACCTTTCCAACAATGCAAGCGAAACTAAAAGGTTACCTTGGCAACATGTTCCAAAGTAATAGCCTCAGGAATAATAGCCGTACGCAGCTTGATCTGAACAAACCCGCTTCTTCCTTTTAACGGAAAACATTGTCCTGGTTCCCCAAAACTAGGCTTCAACATCTTGTCTGCATCAGGATGAACCACATTTTGACTACCTTTAGAAAACCAGTTGCTTCCCTTTCCAGCAAGAAAGGGCTCAGAATGCCTGACAACCTTTCCTCCACCCAAAAACAGCGCATAATCGGCCCTGGCAAGCCCATCTGAGGCATGCATCTCCATCTCATTCTTGACAATCTCTCTTGCATAGGCACCTATATCACTCAAACTCACTGCCGTTTCAGTCTTACCATTTCCACCCTTCTCTTTTAACATTTGTTCATACATATTCTCAAATTCTTCCTTGGTCAACAAATTCACGCTTTTCAATTCACTCAAGGACTTATCCAATCCCTCGCTCTTTTCTTCCAATATTTTCAATGAATTCTCCAATGCCACACTTTGATCGTCTATTCTCTCATTCAATTCCCTCCTTAACCCACCAATTTCATTTTCAAGTTTCCGATCAACAACCTCTACCTGAACCTGGATCATTTTAGCAGTACTTTTCAAAAAGTTCTCAACCTCAGCAACCCTGCCTTCAAATTCGGTTAAGCTGACCTCGGTCCCAGCCCTACTAACCTCCCCCGATTTCAAAGCCAATCTCCTAATCATCTGAACTAACCCAACCAAAACAAGTAAAAGCACTAAATTCTTAAAAAAAATACTAACCACAGTCTGCCACCGGGGTTTCTCCGTCTTGTTGACCGCTCCCTTCCGTGTCCGTCGCAGCGGAACGTTTGAGTTTTGAGCCACAGGGACTTTTCTGGCTTGCCCCGAGTCCTTCAACGCCTCGCCCCGGACCGAATGGTGGCTCAGAGCTCTGCTGTTAGCGGCGCCGGCGGCTTTATCTTCGCCAACATTAACTCCATTAGGGTTAGGTTCGGCGGGCAATGATTCGAAGTTTGATTTATTTTCGGCAAGGAGGACAGGCCGGCGACGAGCGGACACGGCAGGGTTGGCGCTAATGGAGAGCGTAGATGCGGACATTGCAGTTAGGAATCAAAGCAGGCTCTAAGAAATGGAGTGGGGTGGTAATATATGTACGGTCTTAAAATTGGCGAATAAGGAAATTTTAATCGTCCCGAGAAAGAGCGCTTCTAGGTTTTCAAATTATTTTGGATTTATCGGCCCGCCCACTTATAAAATATACTTACTAGTTTATAAATTTCATAATATATATAATACAGTGCAGAGTGTAAAAATATTTATAAACTAATCTAAAACTTGCCTTGCCTCATTTTTCCTAAGTTTCTAATCACCACAAGTTATACTCTATCTAAGTCTTAACTCGATTATTATAAACATTATCGAATGTATTAAAATGTATTATTTAAAAACTATAAATAATTTTAAAATTAATGTAAAAATAAATAAATATGATCCGAATTAATGAAATTGTTAAAAAAATGTTTACAATCATGCGGTAGTGGATCTTTGGTATTGCTACTCAATTCTTTCTTCGTGTTTCAAAAACATTACGAAATCGTATTTCAAAAGCTGACAATTAAAGACAAACAAAAAAAATAATCTAACACAACATCAATTATGATCTGTTTGATAAGTAAATTTGAGAGTGATTAATTTTCCTGCGATGGAGTTAACTTTATCATCGTTATGGAGCATCCATCAAGCCAATTACTGAGGGTGGCCTTTATCTAATCCAATTCTTCCACTTATTTGAGCTGACAGGGGTCCATAATTGCCTCCTTGTTCACAAATTATCCATAGGGGAGAATATGAAAAGTTGATTTTTGAGTTTAGGTACATGATCTATTTTCGGGGCCCGTTTCTAAATTTTTGGCCAAAAGTTTGTGTAACTTCATGAGTACATTTCTAAATTATGATATTTGTAATAGAAAAAACTTCTTAAATAATTTTACGAGAATAAGAGTCTCTTTGGACATTCGAAAACGTTTATGAAGAAGAAAAAAATTAAAAAACAAGGGGATAGTTTCTTCGAAGTGTCTTTTAATTATGAGCAAGTCCCTTTGGTGTGTTACCTTTGTGGCATTATTGGTCACTTTTTTCGTAAAGGAGTGGCTTGAGGAAATTCAAGCGAAAGCTAGAAGACAATCACATTCTCATCTTATTCAACGGCGTTAAGAGTTTGGACTCTAGTGAGAAAAGGGACTCTGTTTTGAAATCCCAGGGAGTTCATAATTCAAATTCTATCCATCAAAGTAATAAGCTGGAGAAAATATATGTTAGTTATCCTAAGAAGTTGAAATTTAAATCCCAGTTTATATGGATAAGGGATCGACAATATGTATGGCTGTAGGCCAAATTGATAATAAGATGCATCATACGAATTCGCCTATTGGGCTAGGCTCAAAAAATATAATTTTTTAAGGAAAATATAATCATGGATGTAGATGAGATTAAGAAGAGGTGAAGGGATGAGAAAGAAGTTGCTACTACCACTCATGTTTCTAGTGATGAGGGTGTGGATATATGGATGATAATTTTGCTTCTTTTTTATCAGTTGGTCTCCCAATAACCTGTCGGGGACAATGATTTGTTTTGCATGGAACTATCATTGATAACTCGTGGAGACTTTTAGCTCTTAAGATACTTGTCGAGGGTAATTTACCAAAAAAAGTCTTTTTTTTTATTTTATTTACAAAAATAGACTATATTGTAAATTATTGACTTGAATTGGTCAATTTTGCAAAAACATGCTCACGTGAATGACATGTCAGGGGTTTTTCAAGAAAAACGCGCCTACATGGTGACACTTTTCCTTGTGTGCATTAAAAGCACGCCCATATAGGAGCCTTTTTGCTTAAATGGCGCTCACGTGGAAGCGTTTTTGCCTAAAAAAGCGCACAAGTAGACGCGCTTTAGGCCGTGTTTTCGCACACGAGGCACGCTTTTGCCCGTGTTCCATGTTTGGTCTCTCTGTCCTAAACCTTAAACCCTAAAAAAACTATAAAAACCCCCAAACCCTTTATTTTTTCACTCAATTTTCTCTCTAAATTTCACATAAATTTCTCTTTAAAAGTCTCAAAATTCTCTAAAGCTCTCAAAATTCTCAAAATTCGTTTAGTTTAATTATTTTTTATTTTATAATTTAATTTTTTTAATAATATTTAATTATTTTATTTTTATTTGTATAATTTAATTATTTTTAATAATATTTAATTAATCTGTGTCGATAATAATCATATCTCCGTCAATAATAAAATCGTTACACATTAGTTTTTGCATATTGTTTCATTTAATAAAATCGAAGTTCATTTGAATATTTTTGAACACATTAGCTTTGACATATTGTTTCATTTGATTGAGAACCAAATTAGAAAGTTCAAGAATTTTATTATTACTATATGAACTGTTACAACCACCACATTGATTTTGATGTGGACATTTTGGCATTGAATTACCTGAGTTCGTACACCACCCGCATAACTTCTATTGGCTCATTCTTTCCCAGATACCCATATTATCGTGTATTCAAGTCGATAAAGATCTACCTCTTGGTTTGCGACGTAATTATCTATCTGGTAACAACTTAAATGGAGCAAGCGATACAGATGACCACTTACGTTCATCTGGGACTGGTGGGAATACGTGTCTCCACATGTTGTACATGTATTCTAATTTGTACACTTCGTCGACATAGCTCATGGGATCCAAACGGAGATTCTGACAAGTTGCAATTACATGAGCTCATGGATAACGAAGTGCGTCAAACCTCCCATAGTTGCAAGTCCTATTTTTGAGGTGTACACGATATTTGTCCATCGATAATACCTTGGTTCGATCAGTCAAACTCCGTCACCTGAAGCCATAGGTTGTCGCAATCGTGACACACGGCATACATGGAGTTGGCGCCTTATTTTGATTAATTTCTTACAGTACCTTTCGACACCATACATGGCCTCCTTGCATTTGGCCTTTATAACTCGTTGCTCGCTTTGGGAATAGTGCTGCCAGACGGAAGTATGTCTCCTTTGCAATATATGTTATTGGCAAATGACGGGTTCCTTTTAAAACATAATTCATGCATTCCGCCAGGTTTGAGGTCATCTGCCCATATCGTAGGCCGTCGTCATAGGATTGTGTCCACTAATCGAAAGGTATGTTACAGAGGTAGTTTGCATCTTAGTCGTCAATTAACCGCAAATTTTCCATCATCTCATGAAAATGGTCCTTATTTATCTCGTACCCTATCAATATAAGTGGATAGTGATGAATACATACAAAAAATATATTTAAAACATAGTAGTATTTTACAAACAAAAAATATTGGCCATGATTAATTACCCATGTTGGTCACTAGTTTACGTTGAGCGGTATACTTATGTTGCCCAAAGTAGTTGGATGTAACGTACCTTAAACAATATCGATGGTGTGTGCAATCCCAAAGGCTTTCATCTTGTTCAATAGTATTCCAGGGCGTAGATCGGAGATGACACATATATCAAGTTATAGGCAGACATGCCTCCTCAACCTAGAAAGAAAGAATTCCCAGTCTTCATTTGAATCCCATGTTGTTATTGCAAATGCAATTGGAAAGATCCTCACATCACTATCTTGTGCCACAGCCATCAACAGCTGGTGGGTGTATCTACTGTACAAAAAGGTATTGTTAATTTGTCTTACATTACTGAAAGCTCTAAAACAGACGCTTGAACACTTAGCATCCACGGAGCAAGCGATCGTGGTAGTACACAGGACTCGTTTCAAGGTCTGTTATGCAACCTGTAACGTACATCCCCAGCACCTGACACTACTGTCACACTTCATTATATGAAGCGTCCTACCCACTGTGCATCTTCTCCAATGCCTTCTGCTTAGTTATCCAAGCCTTGCGGTAAGACGGCGTGTAATTGAATTGGCTGCGAATATTGGCAATTAAGACCGACACCTCAATTATGAGATTCGCTTTCACAATTGGTAGTATTAAGCTAGCTATCATAAAATGAATCCAACTTAGGATGATCTTATGATACACCTGAAACCAAACAAGTATGCTAAATAATGTAAACTTTAAACCTTAATATTTCAAAACCCTAAACACAATGATACTGTACCGAAGGCAACATACATATGCAGACCAGTGAACTTCTTTATCTTTCACAACCCCATCTTCTTATTAACTGAAGCCATGATTTTCCATGAACATGTACCATCTCGTACTGTACACTTAGCCTCAAACTTCTCCGATTTGGATTTAATGACGTTGTAGTTAACCCCATTCTTAATGCTATGTTGCTTCAATGCACCAAGAAAAACATCACTATTGAAAAACTCCTTACCAACTTCTATGCCACCCAAATCCAACGACAAACTTGTGTGGCCATGCCTCCTATGTGGTAGATTTGGAAACTCCAACTCATCATCCATCGGTAGATCGACATTATGTATGTAGGCTGGAGGCAAGTACACAGTGAATCGTGGATCTTTTTCTTCGTCATTCGAACCCCTTTCACCGTCTTTAGGTTCGGTTGGAACAATCTCCGGTTCAGAAAAAGGCTCAACTTTTGCACCATCAGGATTAGGCTCTCAGGGTGGATCCAATCAAATTCATCATCTGACCCGACAATATCTGCCATGTTAGAGGTCCTCACGCTAATGGACATCGTAGGGAGTACATCATCCCTTCTCCTGTAAGTTTCAGAACTTCCTCAATCATATGTGGATTACCAACCACCAGAAGTTGATGCCATTCCCATGTAAGTATTTCCAGCATTAAAAATCGACCCACCGAGGTGCATGTCCCATCCATTAATGGAGTGTCGTGTATTCCATCGTGCCATAAAAATGAACGATTCTGTGTTTTGCCTCCTATAACACCCAAAAGCCGAAAACCATCGCCGGCTAGGGTCTCGATGTCACTCTATTCATCAATCACAATTCATCTTTAAAATATGACATTTAGTCTTACATTTTTAAAGAAATGCACTCAACACTCCAGAAATTTATCTATTAATTATAATCACAGTCAACAAGGCAAAAAGGTAATTTCCAATATTTTGGGGACCTTTATCGGTATTTTTTGGACAAGTATTGGCAGTTGTTAGTTTAGTAAATAGTTGAAGAATAGTACAGACTTCTACCGATACAAGTGACAGCTCTACCAATATAAGTGACTCTTCTACCGAAACAAGAATTTTACCTACCGATACTAAAAACTCTAGAGAGCTAAGAAGTTTAACCCTGCAACTTCTACCGATACAAGTACACAATCTACTGATACTTCTATATACAGAACTACCAATATTTACTATTCAACTACTGATACAACCTAAGTCAGTGAATAATCTCTCTCTTACCTTGTACTTCTACCGATACATGCATGAGTTCTACTGAAACAAGTGTGCAGAATCACAAGAATCATACCAAATCATTAAGCTAGCACCAATACATAGTTTCCAAGTCATTACATAGTATCTTTAAGTTTATATTCTAACTTGCACATACATACATTTCTACTTCCAACATTTCTTCAAACATAACAAAATTTTCACAATTTCAATTACATAAAAAAAAGGATAACATCATTCTAGTACATGCCATAAGACCAAATGATATGATTACCACCGAACAAACTCTGGGATAGTGTGATGCTTAAGATGATCCGATCTCCGAACAACAAAATTGAATATACAAAACAACAAGAATTTCCACAGATAAGCATTTCAAAGCTTAGTAAGTTCATAAAGTTAAATAGATTTACCAAACTTCAAGAGTTGTAAAATCTATTCAACTAAATTAAGTAAGCTGTATACATTCGAGGTAAGTTTCTATGCATATTTGATACTCACGATGACATAGAGTCATTGGACCATTAATCCGTAATGGGATTCATTTCATTTAATACTCACGATGATACATAGTCACCGGACCTCTTAATCCGTGAAGGAATCATATACTCACGATAACACATAGTCATCGGACCTCATAATCCGTAAAAGATTCTTATACTCACGAAGACACATAATCATCGGACTTCATAATCTGTAAAGGATTCATATACTCACGATGACACGTAGTAATTGGAACTCATAATCCATAAAGGATTCATATACTCACGATGACACATAGTCATCGGACCTTTTTCATTTATGGCTCAAAGCCCGTTAGCCTTTCCTCTCTTTTGTTCCCGTCTTCCACACTTCTGATCATCGTTTCAACTCACAACATTTGTTTACACTACAAGAATAAACAATCTAAATTGAAATTTAACCATACGAACTTACTGGACTGGATTGTCGTTATTAGATAGATTTTAATAACTAATCCGTAACCTCTCCTTTCCCACGATCTACGGCTCGATCGTATTCTAACACAACAATCATTCAATTTCTCACATTAAATCATGTATTAAATCATTTAAAACAATTTAATCCTTTTGAGAAAAATTACAATTTTACCCATAATATTTTCCTTTATTTCAATCTAGTCTTTTCAACACAAAACATGCAAAATAACTATTCTCTTACACAACCAACCTTAACCAAATTCTCTAAGGTGTTTACCCACCCCCTTCACATATTCATTTGTAAAAAAATACATGTATTTTCATCATTTTCACATTTTAGTCCCTAAACTCTAATTTCATAAAAAATCTCTTTACAAACAGATTTAACCCAAGTATCAAGTATTCAAATCTATCAAGAGCTTTCAAGAACAAGTATTTCCAACAACTACAAGTTTCATAACATTTGACAGATTCACAAATTAGTCCTTACACAAGCTAGATTAAGTTGGTACGGACTCAAAAATATAAAAATTACTAAAAACGATCAAGGTTTGCTTACCCAAATCAAGCCTTAAAGATTTGAATAAAAACCCTAAGTTTTTGTCTTTTTGGCCGTGTAAGGAAGAAGAAGAAGAGAAATTATAATTAAATTCTCAATTTCTTTCTTTTAATTTCATATATAGAGTAATGACATTTTTGTAATTTTTGTAACTTTCATCATTAACCTTACTTAATCACTCTTAATCCTTAATTAATCATCCTCTTAACACCTAAATGTCATGATATTCCACTAACTTAATCTCCTTTGATTTATTTACCTATTTGGTCATTCTAATCAAATAGTTCTACCTTCACATCTTTTACAATTTAATCTTTTCCACTCAATTAACTATTTAAACATTAAAATTTCCTCACCAACTTTTAATACGATACTAGCGAAGTCATAAATATTCAAATAAATAAATTAACAACTTGACTCATTAGAATTGTGATCCTGAAATCACTGTTTTCAATACCATTGAAATTTAGGCTATTACAACTCTCCCCCTTAGGGAAATTTCATCTCGAAATTTCTTACCAGTAAACAGGTTAGGGTACTGTGATCTCATCAAAGCTTCTGTCTCGCATGTAGCTCTTGTCTCCCACGTAGCTTCTTCAAGCCCGTGTCGATTTCATAGTACCTTCACCAATAGTACCCTTTTGTTTCGCTGCTGTTTTACCTCGCGATCTAGAATCTTAATCGGTTCTTCTAAATACGACAAATCTGGCTGTATCTAAACTTCACATGTTGTAATCACATGAGAAGGATCTGATCTGTACCATCTCAGCTTTGAAATGTGAAATACATTATGAATCTTCCCTAGTTTCGATGGTAAAGTCAGCTCATATGCTACAGGGTTAACCTATTCAATGATCTCATTCGGCCCGATAAATCGTGGACTCAGCTTTCCTTTTCTACAAAACCTTAGCACTTTCTTCCAAGTTGAAACTCTCAAGAGGACTCGATCTCCCACTGCAAATTCTATATCTTTCCTTTTGAGATCTACGTATGAGTTCAGCCGGTCAGACGCTGCTTTCAAGCAATTGCGAATCACCCGCGCTTTGTCTTCGGTCTCATGAATCAAGTCAGTTCCAACCAACTTAGGCTCGTTCAACTCTGACCAATACAAAGGTATTTTGTATTTCCTACCGTATAATGCTTCAAACAGTGACATTTTAATACTAGACTGATAGCTGTTGTTATATGCAAACTCTACCAATAGCAGATATTCTTCCCTGCTACCCTCAAACTCAAGTATACAGCACCATAGCATATCTTCAAGAATCTATATCACCTGTTCTAAATGACTATCCATTTGCGGATGATATGCAGTGCTGAAATTCAACCTGGTTCCTAAAGCCTCATACAACTTACCCTAAAATCTCTAGGTAAAATGTGAATCTCTATTAAAAATAATAGATGCTAGCACTCCATGTAACCGCACAATCTCTAATACATACAATTTAGCCAACTTCTCTAATGAATAGGAATAAAATGAGCCGATTTCGTCAGTCTGTCCACTATAACCCAGATTGAGTCTTTCTTCCTCGGCATCACCGGTAATCCTGTAACAAAATCCATAGTGACCTGCTCCTATTTTCACTCGAGAATGGTAATAGACTGTAACAGTCCAAACGGTACCTGGTGTTCAGCTTTTACTTGTTGACACACCAGACATCTATTCATGAACTTAGAGATTTTTCGTTTTATTCTTGGCTACCAATACATCTTCTTCAGATCGTATACATTTTCACACTGCCCGAATGAATGGATTAAATACTACTGTGAGCCTTTGACAGAATGTCCTGTCTCAAGTCAAAATTATCGGGAATGCACACTTTGACTCGGAAATACAACATACCATAATCTTTAGCAGTAAATCTAGTAGTTGCATCATTCCGCATTTGTTTCTTCTTAGCCTTAAGTTTTGTGGCATCTTCTTGTAACTCTCGTATCCGTTGTAGGAATAATGGTTTCATCCAAAGTTTAACTGTGAATATGTGACACCTCTCACCAAATAAATAATGTTGCCAAATCTTCAAAGCAAATACAATGGCTGCTAACTCTAACTCTTAGGTCAAATAATTCCGTTCATGCGGCCTTAATTGCCGAGAGGCATAAGCTATCACCTTTCCGTCTTGTATCAACACACAACCTAAGCCATTTAGAGACGTATTACTGTATACGACAAACTCTTTACCCGTTCCAGGTTGCATCAATACCGCAGCTTCTATCAACAATTTCTTTAACTGATCAAAACTTTACTAACACTTTTCTGACCATACAAACCAGATATTCTTCTGTATCAATTTTGTAATCGGTAAGGCTATGATAGAAAAGTTTTTCATGAACCGATGATAATAACCTGCTAATCCCAAGAAGCTACGTACCTTGGAAACATTCCTTGGTACCTTCCAATCGAGAATAGCTGAAACTTTACTTGGATCAACTCAAATCCCCTCCGATGATACCACATGACCCATAAATCCCACTTATCGCAGCCAGAACTCGCACTTGCTGGACTTCGTATACAATTGCTTTTCTTGCAATATTTGTAAAACTTCCCTCAAATGTTGAGCATGCTTAGTCTCCGTCCTGGAATAAATCAGTATATCATCAATGAATACCACTACGAATCTATCCTGCTGAGGTTTGAAGATCCGGTTCATCAAATCCATGAATGCTGTTAGAGCATTAGTTAACCCAAACAAAATTACTAGAAACTCATAGTGTCCATATCGGGTTCTGAATTCTGTCTTCTGCATATCATAGTCCTTTACCTGCATCTAGTAATAACTAGAGATATGTTTTAGAGAAAACCGTCGAGCCTCTCAACTGATCAAACAACTCATTAATACGAGGCAACGGATATTTATTCTTAATTGTTAAATTATTCAACTGTCTGTAATCCATACACATTCTCATCAAACCATCCTTCTTTTTCATAAACAATACTGGTGCGTCCTAAGGCGATATGCTTGGTCGAATAAAACCTCTATCTAACAACTCTTGTAGCTGCACCTTAACTCTTTCAATTCTGTAGGGGCGATTCTATACGGTGGAATAGAAATTGGTGTAATTAGGTACTAAATCAATGTCAAATTCTACTTCTTTGATCAGTGGTAAACCTGGTAACTCCTTTGAAAACACATCTGTAAATTCCTTAATAATCGGCACTCGTTCTAACTCTATTCATGTACCCTGAGTATCAAGTATATACGCCAAAAATGCTTCGTAGCCTTTACGAACCATCTTCTGTGCTGATAAAGCTAAAATTACTCTGGTGTCACTATCCAATTTCCCAGACTCAATTGTGATTACCTCCCTTGTCAGGCGTTTCAAGTCAATTCGTCTTCGTTTAGAATTAATCACTGCGTCATGCCCAGTTAACCATTCCATTCAAAAAATTACATCAAACTCAGTGAACGACAATAACATCAGATTAGTAGGGAATTTACAACCTTGGACTTTTAGTGGACACTTACGACATATCAGATTGATAATGACTCTATGACCCAATAGGTTTATGACTTGTACATCAAACTTAGTCAACTTAATAGATAATTTCTTTTTAGTAGCTAATGCACTCAAATATATGAATGAGTCGATCCCGAGTCAATCTTTGCATACACAATATCATTAAAAAGATAAAATATACTAGTTACAACATTGGGAGCGGTAGACTCTTCTTGAGCTCGGATGGCATAAGTCCATGTAGGTGCTCGTACATCAGATCTGGCTACATTGTCCCTATTATCTCCACGGTTTTCACCTGTACCACTACTCTACCTTGGACGTCTACTCTTTTGTGGTGTAGTAGGGGTTTTTACACACTATTTCTCCTTTGCTTCAGATATCATCAGATAGTTTCTCAAAAAGTGATCTGCACTTCTGCATCGATAGCATGCTCCTTTCATCTTGCGAGACTCACTTGCATGACTCCTCTTATAATACCTGCATATCAGAGTAGGTATATTGCGAACGCTAGCTACACTATCTATGGGTCTGTTCTGAAATTTAAATTTTGGTGGTCCCGGCTTACTCCTGCTTAGAAATCCTGAAGAAACTGGCCCTCAACTAGCCTCTTCTCTGAATCTCTTCGGCGGCGACATACAAAAAGTCCTGGCAATATTCTTCTTTCTAGATTCTTGAAACCTCTTTTCTCTCTTTCTCTTGTTGTTGTAGATTTCTTCCATTTTTAAGCTTTGTCTCCTAAAACTACCAATGGTCGAATTTCAGAACCACCCACCATCATTTTGATCTCGTCGTTTAGCTCATCTTCAAAACGGACACACAGGGGTTCATCTGTTTGTACAACTTCTCTGGCATACTTGCTAAGTTGTACAAATTCTCGTTCATATTCTACCATTGTTTTGTTTTCCTATCTCAGTTCTAAGAATTCCTTCTTCTTCTTATCTAGGTATTACTTGTTAACATATTTCTTTTTGAATTCTGTTTGAAAGAAATCCCAGCTGACTTCATTTTCAGGCATCATTACCACGATCATCACCCACCAGTTATAAGCCTCATCTTTCTATAGTGATGCAGCATACCTCACATAGTCGTCCATAGGGCAAGCCATCTTATTCAAAACTCTCAACGTATTTTCCAACCAGTATTCAGCTCTGGAAGGATCATCTTTTACGCTTCTCCGAAAGTCCTCAGCCCCGTACTTTCTAACTCTAATTGTTGGTATATGACACCTAGGTTCTACTACTAGAGGGGGTGGAAGCTTAACTGGAGGTACTACAGGTCGAGAAACTGACTGTGTAACAGGAGGTGGAGGAAGTGGTGTCATCAGATTATTTCTCATGAATTTCGTGAACCACTGCCCCATCAAACCGAAGAACATACTCTTTGCTTCATTTTTTTTCATCAGTAGTATTGATGCACTCTGACTAGCCTCAGAGTCATTAGTCGGAACATTGTTATTTACCTCGTTAGTTTCATATTTTTCTGAGTCAGGCATCCTGTATTTATCTGCAAAAATCATTGTTAGATCGGATTCACTCTATCACGCTATCATAAGTTCATATGACATGTACTTCTAAATCATTAAACTCAATCAATACAGTTAAAGAAATGGCTAAACTGAAAGCTTTGATACCACTAAATGTAACACCCAAAACCCAAAAACTGTCATCGACTAGGGTCGCGATGTCACTCTATTCATCTATCACAATTCATCTTTAAAATCATGTCATTTAATCTTACATTTTTAAAGAAATGCACCCAACATGCCAGAAATTTATCTATTAATTATAATCACAGTTCAACAAGGCAAAAAGGTCATTTCCAAGATTTTGAAGACTTCTACCGGTACTAGTTAAAAATAACAGCACTATTACGTCCACTCATTTTCAACCAAATTATCTGTCGAAAGAAATTCAAAACAAAAATATTATGAAAAAATATAACGAGATCAAAGAATATTAACATGAAAAATCAACTTATACCTTCTCAACAAAAAAAAATTCTATTCTCTTAAACTTCTTCAATTTCTCTTACTGCATTTTATGCAACTAGAGAATGAAATTTGGGTCATTTATAGCCATTTTTGTATAATTACCCAGATAATGGATGTTGAAATTTGTAGGGGAAAAACGCTTCAAGCAGGATGCACTGTCAGCAAAAGTACAGTGCATCCTCCTTAGAGCATTTCTCCCAACAAATTTCAACCCCCCACTATCAGATATCAGATTTCTCAAGAATCCCAAGTTATTTTTTCAGAATCATCTTCTCAAATTTTTTTTTCAGAATCATCAATATGAAAAGAGCGTCCAGCTAGAAACTTTTTCTATATTACCTCCAACATGGCATCCTCCTTAGAGCCTTTTTAAAAAAAACAAAAAACAAAATCCATCTCTTCCAGATAAATTTTTTAGAACACATCAAGTCAAAATAATTTTATTTTCAGAATCCATCTTCACAAAATTAATTTTTCCAAAACAATTCCATTTTTAAAAATACAATTTTTGTAATTTATTTTCAAAAATTATAATTCCATTAATTTTTCAAATCATACAATTTTCCATAACCCTTAATTTAAAATACCCTACACCTTTATTATTTTACTAATATAAACCCTAATTTAAAAACACTAAAAACACCCTAAATCTTAATACTCAAAATTGCAATTTTCCCACTAAAAACACGCTGAAAACTCCTTAAAATCTAAGGGCCAAAATTGCAAAAATCCCCCTATGAAAAAATAGTGAAAAACACGTCCACGTGGGCTTTTTTGAAAAGTGCCTCCACGTAGGCGCGCTTTTTCAAAATTGGCCCATTCTAGTAAATAATTTACAATATGATTCATTTTCGTAAATAAAATTAAAAAATGGATTTTTCAGTAAATAACCCACTTGTCAAAACCAATAAACCCAAATTTGTATTTTTAGTAGAAATGTTGATTCCTTCTAATATATTGAAGGAGATACGGGTGGCCCTTCAACTCAAAACTTGTTTTTGTGTTTATTGGATTTGTAAAATTGGAGGGTTGGCATTTCTCTGCAATTCTTATACTCAAGTTTTGGTTTCAGGGGTCGATTAAGTCTTAGGTCAATTGATATGAGCATTGTTATCAATGCAGGAGGACGTGAGTTCGAGTGCAATGAAGCGTATTAGTCTCCTATTCAAGTGTTGGAGAGGGACTTTGCCTAATTCTAGACATTGTGTCAAAAAGAGCATATATGATACGGACCTATTGTTCAAAAAGAGCATATATGTTAGACGTGGTCCGAGTATAGTTGGCATGCCATAAGGTCATAAATATCAGTGATATTAGCTCCAATTCCTAAAGGGTCGTGGGAGATCCCAATTCTTAGAGGATCGTGGACATATATTGACATACAGATTGAGTAGTCCCAATTCTCAAAGGTCATGAACTCACTTCTATACATATGCAAGTATCAGTTCTAATGTCTACTATCAATTAATAAGAGGCCAAAATGAGTAAGTAATGAAAAAATGATTATAAATGGTGTTGGAGCCCAATTTTGACCGGGCCCAACATTTAAACCCATTTTAACATTTATTTTAAGATTAAATTGATTTTGAATTTAAATTTATTTTAAATTTAAATTTAGATTTATATTTAAATTTAAAACTTATTATAAATATTGAATGTCCAAATACAAGCCCAAGTCCAAGTGTCCAATTACAAAAGCCCAAATTGGGGCCCAATTCCAAATGACCCAAATACATACCTAACCCAAACCCAATTACAAATGGCCCAAACTCACTAGACGTAACTTTCTTTCTCGATCACTTTGAAATAGCGGGACCTCCAAACAAACTCGATTTCTTTTAAACTTAACTCATGCATTCAAGGATCGTATTTTAAACTTTATTCGAGCTTTTAAAATTTTACAAACAAGACCGAAAAATAATCAATACGGTACCAATTTTGGGCGTATGAGGGTGCTAATCCTTCCTCTTGCATAGCCAACTCCCAAACCTGTTTCTCTGGATTTCGTAGACCTACATGTTTTCAAAACGATTTTTTTTATTTAAAAACGATTTTTTAAAAAAAAAATCGTTTTGTGGTGATCCAATCTCACCAAATAAAGGATTGGTGGCGACTCTCATTTTCCAACATTAAAATAATTTTCAAAACTCGTTGTTTTCCAAAAAAGATGGTTTTGACAGCTTGGCGACTCCACTGGAGACTTTTTTTTTAAAATAATCGAGAGTCAAGCCAAAATTGATTATTTTCAGGCCTTTTTTGAAAACTTTTAAGCTTCGGTTTTGTTTAATATGCGATCCTCGACATCTTTTGTGTGACATTATATTATGTGATATTGCTAGTGTAAATTTGCATACATCTGTATATGATATTACCTTTTTAAGTGGAAGCCGAAAACTACTCCTTTGTGTGGTCTTCACCTCCGTACAGGATAGTGGATCCCTTTTGGGATTACAAAGTACCCTTATTTTCGTGAAGTTTTCACTTCCGTGTAAACATGTGAGAAATGCGTCCCCCTAAACCGAACTCATCCGTATGAGCTCGTAATGGGTGAGGATTGAGGAACCTGCTGGTTTTGGTACCCTTACTTTAGAGCCTAAAACCCGATATAGTAAGCCGTAGGAACTCGCTTTAGAAGGAGTTATACTGAACCATTTAGCAACCTTCCAAGACAAACTCTTAGGTTCTGTGCTATACTTGTATATTGATATTGTTGTGTTTCGGTAACTTGTTTATTTTGTCTCTTTTTTCATTGCATTTCATCATCATGTAAAGGAAATGTATAGACTCAAAAGTTCAGTTACCGATAAGAGAATCAATCATGGAAAACAAGTACCTTGATAAAGTGGAGGACAACATTGTCGTGCGCATGTGGTCGGAGGAGACTCAACGCCAAAAGGGGGACAACTAGAATAAGACAAGCCAGAGTAATGGCAGCAGGAAATCCGCGAAGAGAAGAATAAGACAAGCCACTAGAATAACAAATTTCAAGACGCCCAGGTTCAGGAAAATGCTATGAAGAGTAGCCTTATGGAAAGCCAAGCTGAGCTGACCGAATTAAAAGCTCGAGTATGAGAATTTGGGGAATCCTTGTACATGCATTGTAGCCGAAATTCAGTAATGGAGTTAAAGGCAAGCCGAGCTGAGATCGAGTGACTGAATAAGAGGGTGGAAGAATTAGAAGCCTCTTTGCAGAATAGTGAAATACGAATTGAGATTTTGGAAAAGACGTTGGAGGCAAATGATTGGCATCTTCAACAAGCCTAGAAAGAAGTCAGAGAGAGATTATGTTATGGGTGAGGCCTTAAATCAAATTCACGAAGTAGCTGATCATGTGTAAACACTAACAGTTGAAGAAGAAGAGTTAAGCATACAATACGAGACGAAGATGGAACGAGGTCAAAAGCTAGCAAGACTCCTCAAGAAAGTTAAGGCTCTAAGCATCAAAGTAAAACCATTTATGTAATTTGCTTTATGTTAAGGAACTTGTTATCCAAATGAAGTTTTCTAAATGGAAAATGAGTTATAGGTCAATTCCTTTCTCTTGTATGCATACATCTTATTCGCATCACATTTTTGCATATTTCTGCATAACAATCCTCACTAATTAAAAACTTATTCAGCTACATCAGTAATCATTGAAAACTCCTATCGCTATAATACTCGTAAGAAAAATAAGGCCATAAAGCAAAGACTTGAACAAATCCAGAAAGAATTACAAGATCAGATGCTAGAGTGCATCCAAGAACAAGTGACAATGATGTGCAGGGAAATGAAAAATCAATTCATTGAGGTACACAAGAGTCTAATGAATGAATTGACACAAGTAAAATAGAGCATGACCGATAAAGAAAAGAGCCCTACTATTGAGGAGGAAGAGGACCCAATTGTTCCCTCAAGCTTTACACCTCTCCATAACCCGGCTTCACATGAAATACCAGTGCGGGAGCCTACCGTTACTATAAGAACACAGCAACAAGCCACGGTCACGTCAAGACCAGCCAATTATCCAATTGGATATGGATCAAACCCAGAGGATAATACTATGAATCTAGGTGTCTTAAACTTCGACGAGATGATGAAAGAGGATCTCCCTAGACAAATGAAGGAAAAATATAGGCGCTTAGAGGAGAAAATCGATGCGATGTAGGGAATTGAAAATTCTTATGGGGTAGATGCTCAAGAGTTAAGTCTGGTTCCGGATCTGGTTCTCCCTCCCAAATTCAAGGTCCCAGAATTTGAAAAGTATAGCGAGATGAGCTGTCCTGAAGCCCACCTAACCATGTTTTGCAGGAAGATGGTGGGGCACGTGTATAATGATCAATTATTAATTCATTGCTTTCAAGACAATCTGGTCGGGTCGGTAGTTAGATGGTACAATCAATTGAGCCGAGCAAAAATCCATTCATGGAAAGATTTAGCACAATCCTTCTTAAAGCTATACGGTCATATGACAATGATAGCTCCTGATCGGCTTACATTGCAAAATATGGAGAAGAAATCAAACGAGAGTTTTAGACAATATACGCAGAGATGGCAAGAGGTGGCAACCCAGGTACAGCTACCACAAACAGAAAAGGAGACAACGATGTTGTTTGTTAATACCCACAAAGCTCCTTACCTGAATCACCTGTTAGGAAACGTCACTAAGAGTTTCTTTGATATCATCATTTCGGGGGAGATAATTGAAAATACAATCAAGACTGACAAGTTTGAAGTCGGAGAAAACACTAAAAGGCCTGCCCCCAAAAGAAGGGATAATGAAGTCAACAACGCAAGCATGTACAGGCCGAGCTACACTAAACCATTCGTGACAAGTCAACCCAAAGCTCCAATGAGCAATTACCAAAATACCCCAAGGCAGGAACCGGGCATCAGGCCAAATAGAGGAAGAGTTCAATATACTCCCCTTCCGATGTCATACAGAGAGCTCTACAAGATACTGTATGACGCGCATGAGGTAGCTCCTCAGCGTGTGAGACCATATAAACCTCCATTGTCAACTTGGTATGACGTGAATGCTCACTGTGAATACCATGCAGGGGCAGAAGGCCATTTGATTAAAAATTACCATGCTTTTAAAAGACGAGTCTAGGGACTCATAGAGCATGGAGTCGTAAAATTAGAAGAGCCAACAAAGCCCAATATAACTGGGAATCCTCAGTCCAATCACCTAGAGCAAGGGGTGAATGCCTTGCTGGAAGAAGGAGTTTGAAAAATTAAGAGAAATGTTGAAGAAATTAAGTCTCCACTTCAGTGGGTATGGTAAGAGTTGGTCAAAGAAGGGATAATCGCGAAGGATAAAAATAGTATGATAATAGGGGCTGATAACCATTGCGAGTTTCATGCCGTTAAGGGGCATGAAATTCAAGACTGCGTCGAGTTTAAAGCCATGGTACACGTGTTGATGGACAATTGAGAGCTGGAATTTTTCGAAGAAAAACAGGAATTTAATGATGTTTGTGCCTTCGAGGATGGAGCAGCTAAGGCTTATGGAATTAATCACCCAAAGGTGATTATTTGTAAACCAACAAATGGCGTGGCAAGAGAATAGACAACCCCTCGCAACATCATACAAAAGCCTGTATCGTTTCCTTACAGGGATAGTAAGAAGGTCCCATGGAATTACAATTGTAACGTGACCATACCAAGAGAGGGGGAGCCTAGGAAGGACGTGAATCTTGTTACCCGTAGTGGTAAAAATTATGACCCAATTGATAAAGAAAAAGAGATCAGCAAAGGGAAAGCAATAATGTGTGAGCATGAGGAAGAAATAGCTAGCAAGCCCGAAGTACTCACAAACGAGCCTGTATCTGAGAAGGAAGCAAAGGAGTTTCTGAAGTTTTTAAGGCATAATAAATATAGTGTAGTGGAGCAACTACACAAACAGCCTACCCGGATATCGATCTTGTCATTGCTCCTAAGGTCGGAAGCCCATCGAAGCGCACTAATGAAGGTGATGAATGAAACATATGTAGCAAATGACATCTCTGTCAGTAAGCTAGATCGATTGGTCAATAATGTGAGTGTTGATAACTTAATTTTCTTCAACGATGATGAAATACCGATGGGAGGAATAGGTTCCACCAAAGCCTTACACATCACTACCCGTTATAAGGGGTATACGCTACTTGGAGTACTCATAGACAATGGTTTAGCCTTGAATGTGCTACCGCTTGCTACACTGCAAAGATTGCTAATTGATAGCTCTCATATGAAGGGGTGTAATAACATAGTGAGAGTATTTGATGGGACAGAAAGGAAAGTAATGGGAAAGATCCAAATACCTCTTCAAATTGGGCCGAATACATATGAAATGAATTTTCTAGTGATGGATATTAGGCCCACTTACAACTGTCTGCTGGGAAGACCATGGATCCACTCAGCTAAAGCAGTACCTTCTTCTTTGCACCAGAAAGTAAAGCTAATAAATGAAGGGTGGTTAACCATAATTAATGCTGAGGAGGAAATAATCGCTTCCATAACGAGCGATTCACCCTACGTGGGAATAGATGAGGCAACTGTGGAATGCTCGTTCCGCTCATTAGAGTTTGTCAATGTAACTTTCATTTCGGAGGGAGCAAGATACCTGTGCGTACAATATCATCGACCACTAAAATGGGCTTGCCATTAACAGTCGAAAAGGGAGCTATACTTGGGAAATAACTAGGAAAATACCTCCAGGGAAGAGTTAATGTGCCAATGCAGATAGAAAAGCGGGATCATTATGGCCTAGGGTACAAGCCGGACGCGAAACAAAAGAAGAAGGAGCTAGAAAAAAGGCAAGAAAGGAGAGCCAGATTGTCTAGAAAGGAAATCTCGTGGGAACCCATGGTCTTCCCACACATCTATGAGACTTTCGTCTTAGAAGGAAGTGACGATTGGAACCAGGAAGAGCATGATGAAAGATCTAGGCATTAATGCTATATCAGATAGAGGAAAGGAAGGAAATCTATCAAGAATTGGTTCGTGTGCACCTGGAAGCACCTTGAATAATTGGACTGTGGAGGAACTCCCTGTAATTTTTAAGATTTCCTCAGAGTAATGCTCAAAAACACCTACTGCTTTAGGCTCGAAAGTAGTATAAATCTTTTTGTAAAAGGGCCCATGGTCATTATTCAGTTATTTTGAATGAAATGCATTTTCCATCTTATATTCTTCTCCATAATTATTCTTTCATTTCTTAATTTAGCTTAATAAACCATTCGTACATATCCAATACATACATACTCATGCACATACCACATAATCATTCTTTCGTAAATTTATTTTGCTCTTTGGATCTCCCTTTCATCCCTTGATAGGTCCTCAAATATCAATAATATGAGCAGCCCTAACGCTAACTTAGAACCTCACTTCGAGCAAGATATGTGTTCGGAAGAGCTTCAGAACCTTGAAGATAATCAAGATTGTAATCTGCCTCCAGATCTGTTAAGAATGATGGAACAGGAAGAAAAATAGATCCTGCCTCATTTGGACCCAGTGGAAGTTATTAATCTGGGGCACGAAGATGAAAAGAAAGAGGTGAATTTTGGGACAAGCATCTCCGTAGAAACCAAAAGGAATCTTATTGAGTTGCTTCAAGAGTTCCAAGATATCTTTGCATGGTTTTACCAAGATATGCCCGGCTTGAGCACTAACATTGTGGTACATAAACTCCTTATAAAGGAAGAATGCAGACCCGTGTAGCAAAAACTCCGAAGGATGAGACCGAATGTATTGTTAAAAATAAAAGAAGAATTCAAGAAACAATTTGACGCCGGGTTTCTCCAGGTAGTTAAATACTCTGAATGAGTAGCTAATATAGTCCCAGTTCCTAAAAAGACGGAAAGGTGCGCATGTGCGTGGATTATCAAGATTTAAATAAAGCTAGCCTAAAGGATAATTTCCCCTTACCCCACATCGACACTTTAGTCGATAACACAACAGGCCATTCTCTATTTTCCTTTATGGATGGTTTCTCTGGGTATAACCAGATAAGGATGGACCCTGAGGATATGATCAAAACCATATTTTTCACGCTATGAGGAACATTTTGCTACAAGGTGATGCCTTTCGGACTCAAAAACACAGGGTCAACTTATCCAAGCCTGTTCCATGACATGATGCATAAGGTGATTGAAGTTTATGTCGATGACATGATTGCGAAATCTCAAACGGAGGAATAACATGTAATAATCCTGAGAAAGTTATTTGGAAAGTTAAGGAAATATCAATTAAAGCTAAACCCAGTAAAGTGCACTTTTGGGGCCATGTCAGGAAAACTGTTAGACTTCGTAGTCAGCAAAAGAGGAATTGAAATTGACCCGGATAAAGTCAAATCCATACAAGAGCTACCATCACTCAGCACGCAAAAAGAAGTTTGAGGGTTTTTAAGAAGACTAAATTACATCGCTCGGTTTATTTCACATTTGCTTGAGAAATGCGATCTTATCTTTCGCCTACTTAGAAAGCGCAACCCGGGTGTATGGAATGATGAATGTCAGGAAACCTTTAACAAGGTCAAAGATTATTTATCCAAAGCTCCCATCTTGGTACCACCAATTCCTAATAAGCCATTGATCCTGTACTTGATAGTCTTTGAAAATTCCATGGGATGCGTACTAGGCCAACACGATGAATCCGAAAAGAAGGAAAGGGCGATATATTATCTCAGCAAGAAATTCACTGATTGCGAGACTTGATATCCGCCAATTGAAAAATTATGTTGTGCACTAGTCTGGACCACATGCAGATTAAGACAATACATGCCATACCATACCACTTGGTTGATCTCAAAATTAGATCCTCTGAAGTACCTGATGGAGTTAGCTGCATTGAATGGGAGATTGGCTCGATAGTAAATCTTACTCTCGGAATTCGACATAGTCTATGTCAATCAAAAAGCAGTAAAAGGGAGTGCGATAGCAGACTTCCTAGCCAGTAGAGCTTTAAAAGACTATGAGCCGATAAACTTCGATTTCCCGAATGAAGATTTAATGTATGTCACGACTACTGAAGGGGTAATAATAGTAGAACAACCTTGGAGATTAAATTTTGATGGAGCTTCAAATGCCACAGGTAATGGGGTCGGGGCAGTCTTGGTATCACCAGAAGGAGAACACTACCCTTTTACCAGTAAACTAGATTTTGATTGCACGAACAACATGGCTGAATACGAAACATGTATCTTGGGAATCTGTGTGGCCATAGAGCGGGGAATCAAAATTTTAGAGATTTATGGAGACTTTGCACTGGTAATCTATCAACTCAAAGGAGAATGAGAAACAAGGGATTCTAAGCTAGTTGATTACTGCAGATTGGTCTTCGAGTTGATCGTGGTGTTCGATGACGTCACGTTTCATTATCTCCCACGAGAAGAAAACCAGATGGCCAATGCTCATGCCACTTTAGCCTCGATGATTAAAGTGAGTAGGCCAGAAAATGTAAAGCCCATTCAGATGAGTATCTATGAAGCTCCTGCTCATTATTGTGATATTGAGGCAAAAGAAGAAGAAGAAAAGGATGATTACCCATGGTACCATAATATTCTTCAATTTGTGAGAGATCGAAAGTACCCTGAGCAAGCCTCAGAAAATGAAAAAAGGACATTAAGAAGACTAGCCAGAGAATATGTCCTAGACGGGGAAATCTTGTACAAAAGGAGAAAAGATCAAGTGTTGCTGAGATGTGTCGATGCAATTGAAGCTAAGAAGATCTTAGAAGAAGTTCACGAAGGTATTTATGGGACACACGCCAACGGTTTCACGATGGCTCGGTAAATAATGAGATTTGGGTATTACTGGTCTACTATGGAGGGTGATTGCATCAATTATGCCAAGAAGTGCCATAAGTGTCAGATCTATGGAGATAAGATTCATATACCTCCATCACACCTTCATGTCATGACTTCTCCCTGGCCTTTTTCTATGTGGGGCATGGATGTCATTAGGCCAATTTCTCCAAAGGCTTCCAATGGTCATAGATTCATCTTTGTGGTGATTGACTACTTCATCAAATGGGTAGAGGCAACCTCATATGCCAACGTTACCAAGTCTGCGGTTAGCAAGTTCCTAAAAAAAGAAATTATTTACTGATACGTGATGCCGGAAAGGATCATATCCGACAATACCTTAAATTTGAACAATAGCACGATAACAGAAGTTTGCGAACAGTTCAAAATCAAGCATCATAATTCTTCTCCCTATCGCCCAAAAATGAATGGAGCTGTGGAGGCAACTAATAAGAATATTAAGAAGATTGTGGCAAAAATGACTGAGACTTATAAAGAATGGCACAAAAAACTACCATTTCCCACTTTGCCTACAGAACTTCAGTCAGAACTTCTACTGGGGCAACACCATTCTCATTGGCATATGGTATGGAAGCAGTCTTGCCTATTGAGGTTGAAATACCTTCTCTTCGAGTCTTAACTGAGCTTCAACTAGATGAGGCTGAATGGATCCAAGCTCGTTATGATCAGTTGAATTTAATCGAGGAAAAGAGATTAAAAGTCATCCGCCATGGCCAGATGTACCATAAAAGAATGATGCGAGCTTACGACAAAAAGGTTCGTCCCAGGGAATTCTATGAGGGAGATCTAGTTTTGAAAAAGATACTTCCCATAAATAAAGATTTTCGTGGAAAATGGATGCCCAATTGGGAAGGACCTTATGTGGTAAAGAAAGTTTTCTCAAGAGGAGCTCTCATCCTAACATAAATGGACAGAAAGGATCTGTACAACCCAATCAATTCAGACTCGGTGAAAAAATACTTCGCCTAAAAAAATTGAGAAGAAAACCCGCAGAGGGCGTCTCAAAAAAAAAAAGTGCAGCTGAGAAAACCCGCAAAGGGCGTCTTGGAACCAAGGAAATTTTGAGTTGAAAACCCGCAAAGGACGGGTCAGATCCAAGAACGGGTCGACAAGACGGAGGAAGGCTACAACTTGAAGTATCAACAAAGCACTCTAGATCTTCTAGACACACATCTAAGCTAGGAATGATTCTCAGTAAGTCGGCGCAGAGTAGCTCATTTTGCGATATTCGGGGCAACTAATTATCCTTTATTGTATACTTGGCAATTTTCGACTAATGTTGTTTCCATTAATCCTCTTTTGAATAGAATTTTCAAATACGACTTTGTTCCTGAACAATTTTGTTCAAGAATTTCACATCTAAATAACGGGTAATAGACTAATAAATCATACAAAAAGTTATGAGCATTATTTTGGAATTTTCAGAAATTACAGAAGTCCGAAACAAGATCACCAATGGGAAGATAAACTTAAAAAACAAGCAATTCAAGAACAACCTAGAAGAAGATGGAGCAACACATTAATAACAGAATTTGGACAGGCGATAGACCATGCCGACCTGAATAATAATAAATAAATCTGACATTCATCATACACATTCATGCAAGTTAGGAGCAATTATTTCATTCTAATCATGACTTTCTAACTTAGGCCTACATAGAGGCCCATAGAAGCATATTTCACAGGTCACATTCCCGCCACATGGCGAGATGAATCATTAAGATCACCAAGAAAAAGTTGAAAAGGTGCAGGACTCCAATACCTTACCCCGATCACGGGGCAGATTACGATTATCCACAAACAGCGATGTGGTCACCTTCCTGATGAGATACTAAGAAATAGACCAAATCAATGAAACGAGGCTCAAAGCGAACAAATCTTCGAACCCCAGCTTCCTGATGAGATACTGAGAAGCAGGTCGAAGTAATAAAATGGTTAGCTTCCTGATGAGATACAGAGAAGTATACCAACTCAAGGCTCGATGTGAGCAAATCTTCGAATCCCAGCTTCCTGATGAGATACTGAGAAGCAGGGCGAAGCAGTAAGGCGGTCAGCTTCCTTATGAGACACTAAGAAGTGGACCAAATTAGTCTTCCTGATGAGATACAGAGAAGTGGATTGAAACAAGTGAGGCGGTCATCTTCTTGATGAGATTTAGAGAAGTATACCAACTCAGGGCTCGATGTGAGCAAATCTTTTAATCCTAGCTTCCTGATGAGATACTGAGAAGCAGGGCGAAGCAGTAAGGCGGTCAGCTTCCTGATGAGACACTGAGAAGTGGACAAAATTCGTCTTCCTGATGAGATACAGAGAAGCGGATTGAAACAAGTTAGGCGGTCATCTTCCTGATGAGATACAGAGAAGTATACCAACTCAATGTGGATTAAATTTAAATTTAGATTTATATTTAAATTTAAAACTTATTATAAATATTGAATGTCCAAATACAAGCCCAAGTCCAAGTGTCCAATTACAAAAGCCCAAATTGGGGCCCAATTCCAAATGACCCAAATACATACCCAACCCAAACCCAATTACAAATGGCCCAAATTTCCTAAACACAAAGTCAATACAAGTGGGTCTGTGGTCACCCCACTTGCACCTACTGTTGTTGCTGCCTTCATTTCAGCCTATCAGGACACACAACGTCAATATTGACCAGACTCAACTTGCAACCACCACCAGCTGGGACTGCCATCACCACTGCTACAAGCCTCCACCGCCGAACCTGCAAAAGAAAAAGCAAGACAGACATTAAATTGTAAAACAATAAATAATCATCATTGTAACATTGGTTATAAAAACCAGATTCAATCTTTTGTAGAGGACTGATTTTTTGGTTCTCTGAGAAGTTATAAATCAATACAAGAAAAGTTCACCAAAAGTGCATTACACAAAGGAGTTGACTGTTGAACATTCGAAGGCAATATACAGTGCACTTGAAAACAGATTCACAAGGCAGCAAAAGCAGATTCAAAGTTCAGGGCATTTAAATCGTTCAAGTAAATCCCAATATACATTCATTATTATAATTAAGTCTTAAATGTTTTATATTTATTTCATACATTAATACACGTTCAATGTCAGACTGCTACCATTTATCATTATTTTCGATTTTACTAAATGCATTAAACGAATCAATAATAAATAATATTAATAATAACAACTATTTAATAAATATAATAATAGATATAATCAAGACTGGTAATAAATGGCATTAATAAATATTATTAAAAAATATTAATAATATTATTAATAATAATAAAAAGAAATTGAAAGGTCGAAACTTATTTGCTTCGACCGAATTGAGGCTGAACCACCACGTCGGAGCCGGAGCCTACCACTGTCGCCGTTGCACACCCGTCGAGAACAGATCTGCAAAGAATCAAAAAGCGTTTTAAAAAAAAATCAAAATATTTTATAACAATAAAGGTTTTTTTTCTAAATCAAATGTTTTAAACAAAAAAGGAAATAATAATAAAAAGAAAGAGAAAAGGATGAAAAACAGGTTTTTTACCTTGCCGGCGGACGGTCGGCGCATGGGAGGACCAGAGACGATCGAGGCATGGCCGGACGGGCGGGCGTGACCAGGCGCGACGATGACGCGTGATGACGCGCGGCTGCAGACAAAGGGGCTAGGTTCGGTCGGCCATGAGAGAAAAGGAGAGGGTAAGAGATTTTTGAAGGATTTTAGAAGAAAAGAAAGTAAAAAATGAAAAAAAACCCTAAAGTAGGCTATATATAGGCTTCCAAAACAGCGTAGTTTTGGGGGCTGAGTTTCAGCCCCAAAACGACGTCGTTTTGAGCTTTAACCCATGATCGGCCCGAGTCCGACCCAACCAGACCTAGGATCCACGTGTTTTTGGTTAATGGTATATTTATGCATTCGATCATTCTGCTTTTTCTCAAATTTTCAATCAGGTCCTTTTTATACTTTTAATTAATTTTAAATTGGCCCAATAATTTTCAATGCTTTTCAATTTAGTCCCTTGACCTCTTGAAAACATCAAGAGCTGCCGCATGTCAGTATTTTGGCTTATTTCTGTAAATAGTCCCTCTTATTTTTGATTTATTTTAATTTAATCCTTAAATCAAATTCATTTTAATTACAAAATTGGCCCAAAAAATTTTCATGATGTTCAAATTAGTCCTTTGACTTCAGGATGCCTGAAGGGCTGCCACGTGTCACTTATTTTTTGTTTTTATTGCCCTAAAGGTCCCTAAACTGTCCAAAAATTCCATTTTTGACCTCGAAACTTCCAAAAATTATATTTTTACCCACGTACTCCCTAAAATTCCATTTTAACCCTAAAACTTCCAAAAATTCTATTTTTAACCCCAAAACTTCTAAAAATTACCATTTTGCCCTTATATGTCCAATAATTCTATTTTTAACCTCGAAACTTTTGAAAATTACCCTTTTACCCCCGAATGTCTAAAAATTCCATTTTTGATCTTGATTTTCTTAAAAATTACCATTTTACCCCTGAATGTCTAAAAATTCCGTTTTTTATCTCGATTTTTTTTAAAGTTACCGTTTTACCCTCGGGTGTCTAAAAATTCCGTTTTTAACCCCGACCTTTCACAAAATTACCATTTTGCCCTCGAGAATCCAAAATTACCATTTACCCCTGGGTATCCAAAAAGTCTCATTTTCAACTCCGATTGCATCATTTTTCTTCCTCATCAATATTTGCATTTAATTTTAATGCACTCGTATTTTGCATTTTTAATTTTTGCATATCATTTATCTGCTTAATTATATTACTTCGAGTTATTTAATATTCATTATTAGCTGCTTATTCATATTAAACTCGCATGTTTGTTTTCAAAATTATTTTCATAAAAACTTTAAAATCGAGGCAATATCCTTTTATTTCAAGTTTCAAAAATTTGCGCCTTAACTTACTAGGTGTAATTTTTCTTCAAATCGAAATAATCGAATACCCTTAATCGAGACAATGTTTCCTTATCTTCGATTATAAAAATTTGCGCCTTAACTTACTAGGTGCAACCTTTCTTCAAATCTAGATAATCGAACATCCTTTTCCAAAAAATTTAAAACATTTTATAAAGGAAAGCTCGTTATTTCTGGATCCTGAAATGTTATGTCCTAACTCACTGGACATAACTTTCTTCCTCGATCACTTTGAAATAGCGAGACTTCCAAACAAACTCGATTTCTTTTAAACTTATCTCATGCATTCAAGGATCGTATTTTAAACTTTATTCAAGCTTTTAAAATTTTACAAACAAGACCCGAAAATAATCAATACGGTACCAATTTTGGGCGTATGAGGGTGCTAATCCTTCCTCATGCGTAATCGACTCCCGAACCTGTTTCTCTGGATTTCGTAGACCTACATGTTTTCAAAATGATTTTTTTTTTAAAAAACGTTTTGTGGTGATCCAATCACACCAAATAAAGGATTGGTGTCGACTCCCATTTTCCAACATTAAAATAATTTTCGAAACTCTTCATTTTCCAAAAATGATGGTTTCAAAAAATGGCATGCTGAAAATTGAATACACTATGATGTGAAATCGTGAAATGTTCAAATAAATATTGAATGAGTAAATTTGAGGGAAAATATTATTATTGATTCCATGATGTAAAAGAAAAGAGTAAAGTAGTGAAATTTGATTTTTTGTTTTGCATATTTAATTTAAATTAATCTTATTGTATTGAATTTGAATAATATTAGCATCACTAAGTATAAAATAATTAATGTATGGTTATATTTGTTTCCATGAGTTGGTTTTGGATGAGAATTATCTTAGATTAGAAGACGTCAAGCGTCCAACTCGACAGCTAATCTCAAAAATCAAAATGTTGCTTATTTTGTATGTATGTTTTGGTTATATGGCATGTACGTAGGTTGTTTTGGACTCATTGCTTAAGTTAATATTTTGACATATTTGGTATTTTACCTATAAGGTTTATAAAGTTGAATTTCATCGTTTGATTAGTAGATTGTTTTGCTAGTTTATAAGAATTTGGTTATGCAAATTAGTTGCTTGGGCATTGAAGCATTGATTGTTCTGATTCGATGATGATTGATTGTATTTGCATGTGCTAAATTGATGGTCATATGTTGGTGTAAAGTTTTAATATACTTAGGGTACATTTTAGTATAGTTTGGATACTTGAAAATATGCATTTAAGGTCATTTTACTGTTGAGTCTCGAGATAAAAAGAACATGTCTCGAGACCATTAGAACAAAATTTACCTTATTGTTCAACTAAATGCTTAATGTCTCTAGACAACCCCCATTTAGGTTAGGAGACAAAGTGGTCTTTGTACTTTGTCTCGAGAAAATGATATATCGAAGCTAAATTAGTCTTATCCTTTCCAAGTCTCAAGGCAATAACCATGTCTCTCGAGACTTACAAACATTGAAGTTAAAAAGAGAAAATAGGGGAGGTTAGTCTCGAGACCAAGTCTCACAACATGAGGAACCTTGTCTCAAGACATGATATCATTGAAACCAAATTTCCTAAATTAAAATGAGGTCTGTCTCGAGATAGGAAACTCTATGTCTCGAGCCATAACATTAAAATTTGACAATTGAGCTTGGATTCGAGTCGTAACTTTGAAATTGATTCTGCATAACCTCGTAACTTGTTAAATTAGAATTTTATATATTTTGAATGTATGTGTATAAATATAATGGGTGATTTTACGGTGAAACACCACAACCCGTGAGAGGTCTCCCTCCTAATATATTTCCTTGGCTTAAGTCCTCTAACATAATAGCCTTGGAGAAACCGATCTCAAACACTGAAATAAAGAAAGCTCTTTTTGATATGGCACCGCTAAAAGCTCCTGGTAGTGATGGATTTCATACGATTCTTTTCTAGAACTAGTGGGATGTTATTGGTAATGATATTTGTAAATGGGTTCAAGGGGTTTTTTCGGGTAACTCCATTGATCCGGATTTAAACAATACATTATTGGTGCTTATTCCAAAAACATAAATCTTGAAACTTTTACTTAATTTCGCCCCATCAACCTTTGTTCCGTACTATACAAGCTGGTAATGAAAGTCATTACTAATCGGTTTAAATTGTATTTCCCAACCTTATTTCACAAGAACAGGCTGGCTTTATTGATAGGCGTAATATATATGACAATATCATCATCGTTGAGGAGGTCATTCATTCCATACTAAGTAAACACAATGCCAATTATTGGATGGCAATCAAACTTAACCAAAAGGCTTATGACTGCTTAAGTTGAGATTTTATTGATGTTTCTATTCAGGCGACAGGGATCCTTGACTTTCTTAAGAAGGTCATCATGTCGGCTATCTCCTCGTCCACCATGCAGATCCTCTAGAACAGAATTCTAACCCAAAAATTCAAACCAATTCCTGGGATCAGACATGGATGTCTATTATCTCCTTACCTTTTCATTCTCTGCATGAAGTGGTTGGGTTACTCTACTCATGCTCACATTGGGAGAGGTAAGTGGTATCCTATTCTAGATTAGGACCTAATTTATCTTCTGTAAAGTTGAGTTGGAGCAAACTCGTACTTTACAATGCATTCTAAAACACTTTTGTAACTATTCTAGACATCGAATCAGCACCCAGAAGAGCAATATCTTCTTTTTTAAGGGATTTGACCATGGTATTGGGGATTAGATAAGTAATTTATTTGGTTTTCAAGAAGTTTAAAACCTTGGGACCTATCTTGGTGTTCCC
Source organism: Kokia cookei (assembly GCA_039519145.1). Classification (NCBI taxonomy): domain Eukaryota; kingdom Viridiplantae; phylum Streptophyta; class Magnoliopsida; order Malvales; family Malvaceae; genus Kokia; species Kokia cookei. The sequence goes on from CM076903.1 coordinate 37,852,930, forward strand.
TTTCTTCATAATGGTAAGGAAATTATCTATTTCTAGTAGAATCACATTGACCCAATCAATCCTTTTAGCCATCCCAGACTACTTCATGTAAACAATGATGATACCAAAAAGCATTTGTGATGAGATTGAAAGATTGGTTCGGCAATTTATTTGGGGCTCTTCTGATAGGAACCTAAAGCTTTTTGTAGTGGGATGGAAATCCATTTGTTAGCCTAAATCTTGTGAGGGCCTCAAATATCGTAATCTGTCTAATCAGTATCCCTCTTTCCTTATGAATATCGGTTTCAATTTACTCTCTAAGGAGAATGCTCTATAGGTTAAAGTTCTCAAATAAAAGTATGGTATTAAATATTCCATTCCAACTGTCACAAGGACCCAATGTTCTCACCTTTGGATATCTCTCTCCAAGATTTGGCCCCTCTTCCGTGAAAATCTTGCCTGGTCGATTGGTAATGGTGCCAGCATTTAGTGTTAGGAAGACTCCAAGATTCTAGAAGTTGGTCTTTTATCAACCAAAATCTCAGCACATCCTACTAGTGTAACACCCAAAACCCGTTACCTTCACCGGTTAAGGTCCCGAGTCTTTTGATCATCCATTTCAATTTATCTTTAAATTTAAAAATCCTTTTAATCATATTTAATAAAATATTACATCGTGCTCAACTAAAAATCATTAAATGTATATCAATACAATGCAAAAGGGATAAAAATATCATTTCCACGATTTTTAGAGACTTCTACAGGTACCTATTGGACAAGTATCGATAGTTATCAAGTTAGTAAGCAATTCAAGAAATAGTACAAACTTCTACTGATACTTATGATAGTTCTATCGATACAAGTGAGACATCTATTGATACAAGTCATGCTTCTACCAATACTAAAAACTCCAGAGAGCTAAGAAGTCCCACCCTGCGACTTCTATCGATACATATATTTGAATTACTGATACAACTATGGTTAGAACCACCGATACTTCAGTATCAACTACCGAAATAATGCAAGTAAGTAGTTAACCTCTCACATCCTTTGTACTTCTATCGATACAAGCAAGAGTACTACCGAAACAAGTATGCAAATTTCCCAGAAATGCCAATAGTTCTTCTAAGTCTATAACCAACAATACCAACTATTAAATGGACATTTCTATTGCATGTTATTCACTCAAAATCATACATTTTTAAACTACCACATCTAGCTCAACCCAAACCACAAAATATCATGGATACAAAATCAAAGTTGTTGCCGTTCCAACTAACATTTTACATTATAACATTTGCAAGTTCACAATCCCTACTACATGCCATATAAGCCAAGTGAAATGAGGACTACCAAACAACTTCCGAGATAGTGTGATTTTTCAAGGGGATCCGATCTTCAGACAAAATAATGTATCTACAAAATAACAACATATACACAAGTAAGCATATTAAGCTTAGTAAGTTCACAGAAATCATTATTCTACAGGATAACCAAATCAGTTATAAAGATAATAACAAGTAGGTATTCAGTATCGAATTTGATCTCTTCTAGTCTTCCAAAATTTAGCTCATATGAGCCTAAGCAGAATTAGCTCTTACGAGCCCAGATAGGTTATCTCTTACGAGCCCAAAAAGATTAACCAGTATACGATGCTACTCACACAAGTTGATGAGAATCCGTAACATATGCAGAGACTCAGCCATCGATATAGTCCAAAATTTCCCACTCACGATGCTGCTCACACAAGCTGATGAGAATCTGCAACATATGTAGAGACTTAGCCATTGTAAGGGTCCACATATTCAGTATTCGTTCAGAATCTATTGACTTGCGATGCTGCACACACAAACTGTCAGAATACTACAACATATGCAAAATCCCAACCATCACGTCAAGTCAGATAATCGGCCCCAAGCCTGACATTTTGTTTCTTCTTTCATCTTTCCTAACATCACGAACATTTAGCTTTCCTTGAGTTGTTGTTACAATAGTGAATGCATAAAGAACATACAATTTATTTAAATTAACACTACGAACTTATCGGATGCAATTGTAGTTTGAGTGAAGCCCTAGGGACTGTTATACTAATTTCCCTTTTCTACGATCCGTGGCACGATCATAATCTAAATAAAAAATTCATCCAAATTTTCACATTAAATCACATAATCAAATCATTTAACACAATTTGATCCTTTTTGGAAAATTACAAAATTACCCCTGACATCTCACTTTTTATCAATTTAGTCCTTAAACACAAAACATGCAAAATAATCATTTTCCTTTTAAACTCATACTAGCCAGATATACCTTGATCTCATACAAGTTCCTACAATCCATTTATTTCACACAAGTACACCCAATTTCATCATTTAACATTTTAGTCCTTAAATTCTAATTTCATAAAAAATCACTTTACAAAAGTATTAAACCCAATCATCAAGCATACAAATCCATAAAAAACTTTCAAGAATAAGCATATTCAACAATGGTAAGATTTATAACATTTGATAGATTCACAAATTAGTCCATTGGTTATCTAGATTAAGCTAATACGAACTCAAAAATATAAAAATTACTAAAAACGGGTGAGATTTCACTCACCAAATCACAAGACCTAGCTTCACCATATATTCTCCTTCTCCTTAGGGTTTTTAGGTTTTTAGCTTGAAGAAGATGACGAATATGACTTTTTTCATCTAAATTTTTTATTTTAATTTCATTATAAGCCATTTACCATTTTGCCCTCATTACTAACATTCTAATTCTAACCATTATATTACCCTTAACCATCCATTTACCTATAACAAGGGTATATTACAAACCAAATACCTCTCCCTTACCAACAATTGACACTTCATGCTTTTATCTACTTGATTTCAACTTTTAGACCTTTCGTGATTTAGTCTTTTTTACTCAATTAACTATCTAAACGATAAAATTCCTTAATCAAAAGTTAATACGACACTCATGACATCATAAATATCAAATAACTAATATTTATGACTCGACTCGTCGGATTTGTGGCCCCTAAACACTATTTTCGACACCACTAAAAATCGAGCTATTACAACTAGCATTACGCAATGCTTAATGGTAGCTGGAATCTTGATCTTTTCCTTATTTGGCTTCCAGAGGATATTATCAAACATATTGTGGGTATCCCTCCTTCAAACCATGCCTTAGGACCTGATAGGATTGTTTGGACTAAAACGGCTTTTGGCACCCTTTCAGTTCGGAGTGCCTTTTGGTCCTTAAAGGAGGCTTCCTAGGAACCTAAGGGTGATGAAAACCCCCGAACATATTGTTGTTCGATATAGATTTCGGCTTTCGCAAGTATACGGGTCAGGTTGTAAATATAGTGTGTTTACAACGGAACACTTGGAAGTATTCCGAGGATCGTACCCAAAAGAGGCTTAAGGCAATAGTAAATAGGATCCTTGCAAATAATGAAATTAATTAGTACTAGTTTTAGGGTTTATAGTACGAGAAAAAATAAGAGAGTTTATTGAAAGCATAAAAATAAAAAGATCAAAATAAATAAAGTAAAGATGAGTTATATAAATTCTTATAAATGTCTTTGGGGAGATTAGGTCATTTCCATATGATTTCCTCAATTGTTGGGTTTTTGGGATTTTCCTCCAATCAACTAGTCACTACCCCAATTGGATCTCTCGATCTTCCGTCAACATAGTGAGTCGATAGAGATTACTTATCGCTAAATGTCACAATCTAAACTGATTTGGGGAAAAGGTGTTCATGGATGGGAAATACCAATTTTGGGTTCATTCCCACCTAGATAACTTTCTAGGGTTATCAGGCCTAGTGTTTGTTTGATGCTCTTCCTTTCCTAAACAGCTAATCCGAAAGGTAAAACCCTATAAAACAATAATTAATTATTCATACGTCCACTCCCTAATTCCCTAAAATGAAATTAGTTCCTCATGGTTTCTTTATTCATCAATAACATAATATATGAAAACATGTAAATCAAGAATTGAATGAAAAGGAAACTGGATTGTATTAAACGATCTGTCGGGAAAAATTCCTCGATCGTTTACGCAAGTTTCTACAATCTCGTTTCAAAAGCTAAAAAATAAACTAAAACTAAAAATTAAAAGCTAAGTAGTTCTGTAAACCCTAGTGCTAAAGGTCATATTTATAGCTTTTACGTAGCCATTTTTCTCAACCCTAAATCAGCTACTATCCTTCATGTTTAAGTTGTATTGTGAAGACGAAAATACCCCTCACAGAATGCAGAGTTGGAGTTTGAGACCGATGTCGCGACATACCAGGCCTTGTGTCGCGACACAGTAGGCAGTCTTGGAATTTTTCACTACTGATCCCTTTGTTGCGACATAAAGTTGTCTATGTCATGACAAAGTGGTCAGTATCATTCTGGCTTGCTGCTACTAGTCTCCTATGCACTCACGAAGTATGTTCGCTAACCTTTAGGCCTCATTTGGCCTTAAAAGCAATAATACAACCTATTTAGCACATTTTATTAGAAAATGAAACTATGCTAAAAATACATAAAATATAAAGGAAATCACTTAATTTCAAGCTCATTAAATGTGGAAATAAGTTCAAAGTGCTAGGTATGAAACCGGCATATCAAACTCCCTACACTTAAGTTTTTGCTTGTTCTCAAGCAAATCAGAAAATAAGGCAACTAACATGGAAAAGAAAAAGATAAGTGGGCTTAAAACAGTATCATACAAGGGTAGGTTTGCAACACTTATTCTGGGTTTCATGTATCTTTAAATAATCCTAACATGATATTATAGCAATTTCACTATTTCAGAGTAGAGATAATTCAAGTTCAGTAGATTACAAAAGATATAATTATCAAAGTTCTATCAAATGGTTCCATGAATGTCTAACATGAGTACTTTGATTATCCTAGTACAACACTAACAATTATAATGAGATTATGCAATGTTTATATTCATCTATGCATATAGTTGGTCAAGTCACATAGGGCTTTTCAGCTTGTAATGTGTTGAGGCTTAGGATAGGTATGGTTTTCAAAGAACAGTTAAGCACAAAGAGTTTACATAGCACGAAAATAGTTTGGCACATTGCATTGTTCCCTATTCTTACCTTTTACATCCCACTCCATCTCACTTCCTTATTTCTCCTTCTCTTGCCTTCCTTATTTCTCCCTTTAGGAAATCAATCCAAAGTACTTCTAGCCTATGACTATATGAATCGTTTTTTCAAGTAAGCTTTCTATTTTTCTATTGGTGACTTTTGTTGTTTTTGTCACTTCTCACACTTTTTCTTACTCTTTTCTTTTTGTATTTCTACTCATTTTCATTTTGTTCTTTTCACTTGTTTTTCTTTTCTTTGGCTAACTCTAAAAGTCATAATTTATCATGATTTCCCTTTTTTATTCTACAACCTCCACCTAATGTGTCTACCTACCCTCAATACATATGGCCATACATCCGTTTTCATGCAAAATAGGACCAAAGAAAAGGATATACACAAATCATTATTTGAAGCTTAGAAGGCTTGTAATGTGGCTCATTAAGAAGGTGTCACAAGGCTCAAGAATGGGTACTAATTGATAATTCAGAACAAGGTTTGACTTTTTAGCTCTAGTTGTGTCAAACAATGCCTTAGGTCATCCCTAAACAACTCAATATGCACAAATGTTAATTTAATTAGCTAATCTCAAGATTATTATTTATCATGTATACTTGCATGCTTGTTTCCTCATATTATGCATACCATGTGGTATCAATAAAACTTTCTCTATTTATATATAGTGTAACCTATAGAACTCCACAAATCTCATGCTCAAAATATAAAATTCCTCATTATCATGCCAAATTCATCAAGAAAACACAATACACCTATAATTCATACTCCTAACCAATCACTTGTATTTCTACAAGCTCAAGCACACATTATAAAGTCAAAATAGAAAAAATTACAGACCAAAATTCCTATGATACCCCCCACACTTTAGATAACATATTGTCTTCAATGTGTGCCCCTTCTCTTCTCGTGGTGGTTGTCTTTCCTCCTTTTGGCTTGATCGTTCAAAATTGTTGTCTTTCCAAAATGTGGGGTTCCTACAAAGGGTTAAAGCATATATGCAAAAATAACTCCTAATCCTATTCCTACAAATTATATAAGTCCTAAAAAGAAAATTACCCCAATAATTACAAGTCTTTAAACAGAGTCTTAAAAAAATAAGAATTCAATCATCATCATCATCCTTGTCGGGTGGGGATCTATGAGAGCCTTGCCCTTGTCAGTGTATTTTTACTGAGAGCTTCCACCTTGTTGTCGTGCTGGGCTCCGAACCACCGATCTTTTGGGAGTTGAGTATTGAGGTTGAAACATTGCCTCATACTCGTCATCAATTTTGGGCTCATTTTACTCCTCATTTGCTCTACCTAATCGGGTTCTTCCTCGTCTCCTTCCTCCCCAAACATGTTTGGAGGGTAGTTCGGGGTTGGTAGACCATGTATCCTCACAAACTCTATCAGTATTGGACTCATTTCTTTCATTTAAGCTATCATTCCATTCAGCTTGGACTCGATACTTTCTTGGCTCTTTGTGGTCTTCTCCCTTCTTTTCAACGAGGCTGGCACATCCACCTTCTCTTTTCGTCTATGATTCTACTCCTTGATTTGCTTCCTTTAGAGCTTGACGTATTGCTTGTATAGGGAATCTCCAATGATGCTCCGAGTCGATTTAAGAAACTGTTCGTCATCTTTCATTGGCACTCTCGCCTTCTTGCATAAAGCGGTTACCAAGTGTGGGAAAAAGAGACCACTCTTTTGGCTTTGGGTGTTTCACTCCATCTCCTTGTATATCCAAGAGCCTACACAAACCTGCTTGCACTGCAAAATACCATATAACAGAAAAGCTCGCAAAGTATTAACGTTAGAGACATTTAAAGCAGGTATAAGTCGTGTAGCTAGAAATTGCATCCACATCTTAGCTACTGGAAACATAATAGCTTGGTTAAAATTAGATGGTGTGCCAATGTCGGACCTAAAATTCCATGTGCCCTCCCTTCTGTCAAAAATTGGATGATTTCCCCCATATCCATGTTCTCGAATGTATTAAGGTCTATTTTCTAAACATAATCTTTGTCAAAGTAAGGTACGCCATAATTTTTACATATATCTTTAGGTGTCATACTAACCTCACAGACTCGAACTACCACTATGCCTAAAGGTTTTCGCTTAACTATGTCATCCTTAAAGGATGCGTAGAATTCGTGCACTATCGGTACTACGGCATTACCTGTTGGGAGAACACAAAATTGCTCCCACTTATGACATCGTACCAAAGGTCATGCCTCTTTGCAAAGAATCATCGACGGCTCAAAGCCTCGTTCTTGAATGAGCGTCCGCCTTTGTGAAGCCAAGAAGTATTTTTCTATTTGAGTATTAGCGAATCGTTTAAAGTTTGAATGGCAAATCATTTAAAGTCCGAATCACTGTCACTCTCTTGGATCATCACTCTCTTTCGTGGAGGCCTTATAATCTACACAGAGAAAAACAAGTAATAACGAATAGAACAGTGGAATGTTTGAGAAGTACCTTTGATTTTATCTTGCCAATGGGTGTCAATCGAAGCCTTGATTGATGAAGTAATGTTTTTTGAAAGAGAAAGAGATTTGTTTGGAGTTTTAGGTTTTTTTGAGTGATGAGGGAAGGTTGAGGGATTTGGAGGATTTGTTAATGAGTTGTGGGAGTGTTTTAATGATAGAAGATATTGAGTTTAGGTTAGTATTTATAGGTTTCATAACTTTAGAAAGTTATTTTTTTTAATCAAATTTTATGAATAAATATATTATTTATAATATATATGGGCACAAAAATAAATTATGTTCATACTTTTCGACAATTTTTTTTATAAATAAATATATTATAGCACTTTTATAACACGTAAATTATTTTTATAATATATTTTTTTTGGTAGAATTATAATATACTTTTTGACCATAAGTTTAGAATATTTTTAGGATGACATAATGATAAAAATAACCTCTAACGTTTGGGTGTTGGGTCACTTTGGCTCTTAATGTTTTTTTTTTAGTACTTTCACACCTAACCTTTGTTTTCTTGGTCAAATTGGTCAGTTTTTAATGGTGATGCTAACGTGACATTAATCGCTGACGTATAGGTCCATATATAATTAAATGCTGATGTGGCACTATTTTTTCTTATATGCCACCACGTCAGCAAATTACTTTAAAATTTTTAAAATTATTTTTTGAAATACAAAATTATTAAAATTATTATATTATTTTTTAAAAATATAAAATTATTAAAATTATTAAATAATTTTAATTTCTAATTTTCCCATTTTCTTCTTCCTCATTGTTTCTTTCCATTGTTCACCATCGTCGTCGTCGTCGTCTCCGATCTTCTTTCCCATTTTTTTTCCCTAAAATCCCTTAATCTTCCAAAAATTGCTTGCCTATTTTCTTCCATAAAATTTGAAATTTTTTAAAAATCAAACTTAAAAACCTGGGTTTTGAAACTTGGTCTTTGCCCCAAATAAATTTAAAAAACCCTAAATCGACTACTATTTTTTTCCATGAAATCAGTTAATCATGTTTTAAGGGTGAGAAATTAAAAAATGGGGATAAAAAGAGTACGAAAGGGTTATTAATCAATCATCCAACAAAAAACACAGTGAGTGTGGCAAAAGCAAATAAGAACAAATAATTGCTTATATGTCGAGAATCCAAAGGGGTGGTTTGGTTCAACCTTTTGGTTATATGATTATTGTTGAAGAACCCAGTTTTAGGATCATTTAGTTATAGTGAGAATTGTTTTGGGTTGTTGGGTTTGGATTTGGATAGTGAGGATGAGATAATAAAATCTGAAAAGAGAAAGCTAAACCCATAGTTTTCTATTAAGGAATGATTTTTAGAATTCAATTTGTTGGCTTGACGACCCCAATGATGAGGAGGTGGAGAAGGATGTGAAGAACAACATAGTTGAAATTGAAGCTTATCCAACAATAGAGGAGGGAGATCGGAAGTGGGTTAGGTCAAATCTTTCCCGATAGATTTAAGTTTTAAAAGTACTCTTTTAGAGAAAGTGAAGTTAGAAATGGAACGAGGGTGCCAAGAAAAGCAAATCTGGAACTTGCCGTCGGCGACGACATGGGGGTGATTCACACGGTGACCGGTTGTTGTTTTCTGGGCTTGAGGGGCTGCACTTTCTTTTTTGTTTGAATGAGTTTAAAAAGATACGTGAGAAAATGATAAAAGAGAGAGAGAGAGTATTGCTGAAAGGAAAATTAAGTAAACAAATACTTTAATGGTTTTAAAATAATTTTAAAAATTTTTAAATCATTTGTTGACGTGACATATAAGATAAAATAGTGTCACATCAACATTTAATTACATTTGGACTGCCACATCAACATCACCGTTAAAAACGGATCAATTTGACCAAAAAAACAAAAATTAGGTGTGAAAGTGCTCCAAAAAAACATTAAGGGCCAAAGTAACTCAACACCCATACGTTAGGGCTATTTTTGTCATTATACCTTTTAAGATTTAAATAATATAATTTTTGGTTATAGCATTATAAAATACACATAAATGATTAAGATTTATACTACAACTTTAGATTATTATTTTTTTGCTATAATTATCTCAAACATTCATACGTGTTCATGCTTATAATAAAATTTTAATAATTTAAACTTGTATAATTTTTTAATAGTTAGATAATGTATGAGTGTTTGAAAAGCCATAGAGTAATCAGATTTAAGTGTAATTATTCACATAATTATTCTATTTCTCACCCTCCCCTAAGAATTGAAAAATGTAATTGGAGTGTTTCAATTGCACCCAATTCAATAGGACTCACCAAATATAATAGTTAATTTAATTGAACATCCCAATCTTATGTAATTACAAACAATTACATCCAAATTCAATTATTAAATGACTTCCCCAACACTACCATATTATAATTCAATTAATTAGTGCAAATTTTGAATAAATCATATAACATAATTCAGCTAAAATGATAAAAAAAAAAAAACATAATTCAGTTAATACATAACATTTAAAATTATGAATAGCATAGGTAAAAAATTAATTAATGATTATATTTAATAATACTTATTATAATCTTTTAAGAGTTAAAAAAATAGTGAGTGATTTTTTTCAAGAGTAAATTACAAATGTATTTTACTTATTTTATTCAATGCTTAAAATTAATAGTAATATTTCTTCATCTTTTTAAATAGGAAGATAAATGTGTTTTAACACGTTTAAATTCATATTTTTCTATATTAATAAAAATACTGATTCCACCCAAAATTCATGTATTTTAATTTGATAAGTTTTTTAATAATTTTACTATTAAACCAATAAATAAAATCAAATGACACTAAATTCAATCCACCATTTAATAATATAGTATTTTTGGTTGAAAAAAAAAAATTGGATATATAGTAATGATAAACTTGTTTCCTTTTTTTTGGTCATAAGATAATCTTATTTGGGATAATTTGAATTTGCTAAGTAGGTCCACCTTAACTTTTGAATTTTTTTATTCACGCGTGGAAAAAAAAATGTTATTTTTGGCCTTTGAACTTGATAAGTAAATTCACATTGACCGTTGAACTTGACAATTAAGTTTATATTGGTACTTATACTTTTTTTTTTTGTTAAATTTGGCACTTAAACTTGATAATTAGATCCTTTCTTATCCCTAAACTTGAAAAATCTATAAGTTTGATGATATGGTGCCACATCATCACTTTAAAATATTTTTTTTAGATGTTGATGTTGTACAATCTCAAGGTGTGATATTCAATGTCTTAATAACCGAATCGATGATTGAACAAGTAAGTCCGTCAGTTCTCAATTCAACCAGTTCAAGCAATTCGACCATCGAACCAACAATAATTAAAAATTCATAAAAATCTAAAAAATTTAAAAATATAAAACTCATTCAACCTATTCAATATTAATTTTTATCTTGATTTTCGATTTTTACCAATTTCAAACAGTTTTCGAGTCCATCAATTCAACTCTTCTGTTCAAATCATTATATCAATCATTTCTCGATCCCTTTGATTTGGTTTTGTTACAATAGCATTGGTCACATCATTAAAACTTGAGAAAATCCAAGTTTAATGAGTAAAATGGATTTTGTTGTCAAATTCAAGTATCAAAGTGAACAAAAAAAGTACAGGTGTCAAAGTAAACCTAATTGTCAAGTTCAGGAACCAATGTGAACGTACTTATCAAGTTTAAGGGCCAAAAGTTACATTATCTCCTTATTTTTTCAAAATCATTAATAAAATGGACTTAAATGAATAACAATATTCAAATTCAAAGGTTAAAATGATAAATAAATAAAAAAAAGTTTAAGGGGCAGAAATTAAATTTTCTAATCTTATTTCTGTCAAAAGAAAAAAAATACACAATCTTTTAAAAGTAATAAAAATTCTAAATTGAATTCAATAAGTGGCTTAAGTGAAAAAGAAGATGTTGTTCATTCTAGGGTCTCGAGTTCGAGCGCCTATGTGTGCAAGGTATATGTGCGTTGTCAAATAATTAAAAAAATATAAACAGATATTACCATATAATCACAACAGTATATTTAAAAAATAAATAAAAATTTTAAATTTAATTATTTTTAATATCATTTAGATTCTCATAATTAAATCTAAGTTATAGCCTTAATTTAACGAAAATTATTGCAGTAACAGTGCGTCGCATTCCTGAGCAAAACACTCCGAAGTCCCCAACAGAAAACCAGAAAAGGAAGGTTTTTCTTTGTCAAAATAAAAAAGTTTTTTTTTGTCAAAATAAAAAAGTTTTTTTTTTGTTAAATAGAAAAAAGTGTTCTTTTAACGAAGGTTTCCATCTCTCTGCTTCTCTTCATGCCCTTGGACTTTTCCCTACTGGTAATTTTCTATTTTGTTTTTGCTCTTTTATAATATGAAATGATTTCTTCTTGTACAACCTTATATCTCTTACCTTGTCTCTATTTTCTATTGTATGTTCTTGTTAATGGTTATTTCTTCTATTTATGATATTGATTTCTGTATTACAGAAACAAGGTATACTCTTGGTTTTGATTTTGAAGGGGGGAAAAAGACCCCTTTTTTTCTTTAAAAAGCTTGATAGATATTGTAATTTTAATCTCACACAGGACATTGATTTTGTGCATAAACAGGTCAAGGATGGGAAAAACTGAAACGGGTATGTTTGGTTTTTGAGGAAAAAAGAAAGATAAGATAGGTTGAAAGGATTGATTGAATATTGATTTATTGTTTGAAATGGAAGGTGGGTTAAGTGGTAACACTGTCGTGCCAGATTCAAATGATAAATCCAAAGTTTTGGATGTAAAACCGCTACGTATGTTGATTCCTCAATTCCCGGACACCTCTGAGGGTCCTCCTTTTGTTTGTGTTCCTCCTAATGGCCCTTTCCCATCTAGGGTTTCGCCCTTTTTCCCGTTTAGTGGACCACAAGAATCTCAATCTACACCTGACCTTAAATGGAATGGTGTCAATTCAGCCATTATGCCGATTCGGTCATTTAGGGTGGAAAATGCATCTCCAATGGATGCTGCACATGGCACTCGCAAGCAAAAATCGGTTGCATCAAGTTCTGTTAAGAAGAAGGCAAAGGTGGACAAAGGTTCCAAGTTATCATTCACTGCTCCTATTAATTTCGATCCTAGAATTAGTTTATCCGAACGAGATGATGGTAACAGGGAATTGGTTGAAAATGTGCTTTTGAGGTTTGATGCTCTTAGGAGAAAGCTTAGCCAAATGGAAGATGCAGTGGAATCGCATTCTGGGATCATTAAGCGATCGGATTTGAAAGCTGGCAACATGATGATGAGTAAAGGGGTGCGGACTAACATGAAAAAGAGGATTGGGGCTGTTCCTGGTGTTGAAATTGGGGACATTTTCTTCTTCCGGATGGAGTTGTGTTTGGTGGGATTGCATGCTCAGTCTATGGCTGGAATTGACTATATCAAGGGTGAGTTAGAGGGAGAGTTAGTGGCTTTAAGCATTGTTTCATCTGGAGGGTATGATAATGATGCTGAAGATCCTGATATTTTGATATATAGTGGTCAAGGTGGGAATGCTGGTAGAGATAAAGAAGCATCTGATCAGAAGCTTGAGAGGGGCAATCTCGCTTTGGAGAAGAGCTTGCACCGAGGCAATGAAGTAAGAGTGATTCAGGGTTTCAAGGACGCTATCTTTCAAGCGTCCAAGGTCTATGTATATGATGGACTTTACAAGATCCAAGAGTCCTGGATGGAGAAGGGAAAATCAGGTTGCAATACGTTCAAGTATAAACTGGTTAGGATCCCTGGCCAAACTGGTGCTTTTGCAACTTGGAAATCAATTCTCAAGTGGAAAGAAGATGTGTCTTCCAGGGTTGGACTTATTCTTCCCGACCTCACTTCAGGTGCAGAAAGCACTCCTGTTGCACTTGTAAATGAGGTTGATGATGAAAAGGGACCTGCTTGCTTCACATATTTAACTACTGTCAAGTATTTGAAATCATTTGACTTAGTGCAAACTACTCTAGGCTGCAATTGTCATGATGCATGCCAACCAGGAAATTCTAACTGCTCTTGTATTCAAAATAATGGAGGTGATTTCCCTTACACTGCCAATGGTGTTCTAGCATGTCGGAAACCCATGATATATGAATGTGGTCCCTCATGTCCATGCATTCGGAACTGCAAAAATAGAGTTTCACAGGGTGGCTTGAAATTTCACTTGGAAGTTTTTAAGACAAGTGATAGGGGTTGGGGTCTGCGGTCATGGGACTCTATTCGTGCCGGAGCATTTATTTGTGAATATGCAGGTGAAGTTTTTGACAGTGGTAAGGCAAGGCAGGATGGAGAAGATTGTGAAATTAATGAGTACATTTTTTATACAGACCGACTCTATGAGCTCTTCAAGTGGAATTATGAACCTGAGTTAGTAGGAGAGGCAAGTTCATACACCGCTGAAGATTATGATATTCCATCTCCCCTGGCCATAAGTGCAAAGACCAATGGAAATGTAGGACGATTTATGAATCATAGTTGCACTCCAAATGTTTTCTGGCAGCCAATCGTATACGAGCATAATATCGAAGCTTATCTCCATATCTGTTTCTTTGCAAAGAAACGCATTCCTCCTATGACCGAGTTGACATATGATTATGGTACTCTGCGCTCAAATGAGACTGAAGGTAACAACACATCTGGAAGAAAGGTATGCTTATGTGGATCACCAAAATGCCGGGGTTATTTTTATTGAGGTTTAGGTTGCATTCGGCGAAAGAGATCTGGAATCTCGCTCATCTTTTGTGATTATCTATACATGCAGTTCATCTCTACTTCGTTATAGCTTGTTTTAGGGATGCAGATTATAGTTTTGCTGTGGCTGCCATTACATGCACAAGAACTGACAACATATGGAAACCATGTATATGAAGGTTATCTTACTTCTCTTGTATTAAAAAAAGATTTATGTTTCAAGTAGTTAGGATATGCCAAAGTACTAACTTCATTTTTCTTGTTTAAGAATCAGCCAACCCCAATTAATATTTTGGGACTAAGACTTGGTGGTTCGGTTCGGTTCGGCTATCCTTGTCAATTTTGAATTTTGGTTAATTTACTATTGGTTGTTTCAAGTTTCTTTGCTCTTAGTAGTAAATATTATGCCATACCTAAAGCATGATTTCATTGTATGCATTTGACGTTCATATCAAAAATGGTTTTAGGGTGAGGGCTAGTAAGGTTGTAGAGGTATAAAGCTTTCGTCTTCATTCATGTGTTGTATTTCATTGTTACAGTGATCTTTAAAGTGATTTTGTATTTTTATGTCATAACGGTGGAAGCTACTATGCTTGGCGCCCTAATGATCTCATTGTATACGCATTTCACATTCACCCCAAATATGCTTTTGAAAGGTAGTAGTATGGAGCTTAGATTTTTCATTTTTCTTAAAACCAATTTATATTGGGATATAAATATAAGAATATGATTCTCTAAATAAATAAAAGAAATTTAAATTTAAATATTATTGTTTCGAATAGGCTAAATGAGGGAAATATGTCAGAAAAAAACAATTGACAAAATAGGTTGTTTTTTTTTTAAATTAGGGAAATAAGTTGATTTTGGAAGAGTGTGTAAAAATGTGTTTAGTTAGTTGAATGTGTTTTCTTTCTCTTTGGCTGAATTTTTTAGGGGTTTTTAGGGTTTGGTTAGTTTGAAGGTGTAAGGTTTTGAGTTTTGGTTTTTTTTATTGTTTTGGGATTTGAGGTAAACACTGTGAAAGTTTACAGGTAGATTTAAGTTGTCGGGTCATTACCTTAGAAGCTCATCCTAAAAAAATTGGGTTTCGGGATGATGGTGCTATATACGGTAACGAGTTGAAGTGTATGACTCAAGATCCATCTATTTGGGTCTTGATTAAAATGAAAACACTTCTGTAACTTATATTTTTATTAGAATAATTATTATAAATCCTAAAAGATAAAAATATATAGAGTTTAAATCCTTTAAAACTCTCAACTTATAAATAGACACTAATATCAACTATTAATGTAACTTAATTTTTACCGTTGGATTTGAGGAGCTCAACTTTAAATAATACTCTCTTCTTTCATTTGTAATCAGTTTATTCTTGAGTAATAGTATACTTTGTTTTAGAGCATTTACTAAATACTTGGTGTGCTATTATTTATTTTAGAGTATTTACTCAAACATTTTATTTAAGTTCTTGTGAATTTTTATTTTCGAGAGTAAAACTAACTAAATGGATTTGAAGTAAAAAAATCGCCGAAGACCACACAATTTGTCAAACTAAAGTTCTAACTTCGTTACACTTGACAGAAGTTAATCAGTTAATTCAAATAGTGATTTTTTTAAAATGTCTTTTGAATACACATTTTGACATGATAAGTTGAAATAAGTATTTTGAAAAAAAAATTTATGCCTCACCGTATTAAACAAAATAATCAAGAGTATTAACTATTTGAAATAACTAATGATATTATAAAAATAAAATAATCAAATTATGTCAAATTAAAGTTTAAACAAAAGTTTAAAATATTAACCATAATTTAACATAAAGTAATTTACACATTTTTCAATTTAATAAAAAATTATGATTTTTAAATATATAATATAATTAAATTGAAAAGAAATGCTTACAGCGTGAACATGAAAGCATTCTTTACCATTGAAATTTAAGTGTACTTTTCAAAATTCAAACCGAAAGCAACAGTAAATAAGAAGCCTTTTAAAGAAAGCATATTTAAACTAAGATCTTACCAAAGCTAAAAGATCACCATTTTTAACTTTTACAATAGAGCTTTTGACTAGAATTACAATTTTTAGCTTTTACAAGAGAGCTTTTGACTAAAATTACTTCTATATCCTCATTATAGAAGTCTTACATGTCTAAAACAATTATTTTATATTTATTTTTATTTTTATCATAAAAATCACTTTTTGACCGCTATATTAAAAACTATCACACTTTTCAAAACACTTTCTAAAATATTTATCAATCTAAAGAATCAAGTGACAATAAAAAATGACTTATCTTTCAATTTTTCCACTATCAACCTCAAAAAATCAAACTTTATCCTACGTTAAATTACTAGAGTACAATTAACCTCTGAGTTTAAAATCATTACTTATATACCTAGTATTTATCATAATTCACAAGAACATTTTGCAATCTTAGTAAAAAGGAGAAGGATTAAAGATTTACCTAATGTTAAAATATCACATTATTCAAGTAACCCTAAATGCTATCGAAATCAAGAGTCATTAACAAGGACGTTCTAATGCGTTGCAGATTCTTAACCAAGACTTGTATCATTTGATGATGTGTTGTGAATCAGTAAAAACATGTGAAGTGTATGACTAACCCAATAACAAAAAATTTCATAAAATAACATAACAAGCTATCATGAGATAAAAGATCTTTCTAAAGAAATTTAATTCAAAACTATTATACATCCAAGATCCAATATTGAAATAATTTCAAAAGGTTTTTCTAATTTTATC
Source organism: Kokia cookei (assembly GCA_039519145.1). Lineage (NCBI taxonomy): Eukaryota > Viridiplantae > Streptophyta > Magnoliopsida > Malvales > Malvaceae > Kokia > Kokia cookei. The sequence continues at coordinate 37,869,957 of CM076903.1, forward strand.
TGTATCAAACAATTCGAAATGCCTGGACTCTTTTATAACAAGTCCAAGTCAAATAATGATCATTCATAACACTTCTTTTACACTATTTTGGAAACATATGTAAAATACAATATTTTCAATCCTAGAAAGAAAGGTAGGAAAACGGACACTCAATTTAATGTGAGTAAACAAATTCCATATCTGATCTCATAAATACAAATGAAATTCTACGAAAAATCATTCATCAACAAATGCCGCTAAAACTCTTCACAAATTTAAAAATCTCTATACTTTTATTTTCAAAAATTCAATCGTTGTTTTTAAATTTTAAAATTCAACTCCAATAATTTAGACTATTAATTATTTTTATTAAATTTATTGGTGACATTTTAAAAAAAAAAATACTTGGTATGATAGTAATTTAACTAAAAACTACTATATGCTCAATATTAATATATTTAATATATATTAGACTCAATAGAACTCAATTCCCGAATCAGTCTTTTTTCTCTCTAAATGTTTTTTTTCAATATTACTTGGGAACATAGATATTATACTCCTAATACTGGGAACTGCTTCTAAAGCTTAATCTGAATAAATACGTTTCCCTAAATCAGTACATGGACAAAAAAGGAGAGCAGTAAACCAAACCCCAATTGCCACCAAAACTCAAACATTCTTAGGAAAAAGGGGTTACAGTTGCACTTAAATACAACAGATAAAGCTTTCATCAGATTTCTCTATCCTATTTTTCTTAATGCTTCTTGTTGCTGCTACCTGAAAGAGCCCTTCTATACTACATAGAATTTGAACATGGTTACACTTACACGAGACAATTTTGAGCAATAGGCCAAACTGTTGTCTTTACGATGCCATAGATATGCCCTAAGCTGCTCCTGCATTAGTTGTTGCTTCTTCTGACTGCATACCAGGTAGCAACTCTGCTGCTTCTTCTGCTGAGGCTGAGATTAGTGATGCTGATTGAATCTTTCCGGCATACTCTAGTCGCATTAGAATAACCCCCCTGCAAATTAACGCAAGACAAATTATAGTTGAATCACGATAAAGTTTTACAATATATTTAGTAAGAGTTTCAACTTATAAAAGCAGTCTATTGTAAAGCATTTGGCTCAAAATAGTAACTGCATGTCAGCCCAAGCTCTCTAATGAGAATAAGCATGGTGCTTCAATCCTACATCTTGAAAGAAAAAGGCAACTCTTAGGGCTTATTATATAAGCACGTATGCTATACAACACAACAAGCTGAGTGTGGGGAGAGTAATGAACGACTGATACAAGCATTCTACTTGAAGAGTTAGGCTCAAATCTACCCTTCCCCAATATTATACTCGATAAAAACAAAACATATATGTTTGAAGCAGCACATTAGGAAGGATCCAAAGTTAAACAAAACAATTCCCACATTTAAATTAGCTTGAAACACTGAATGTGTGAATAAATGGAATCAAATGCATATATGCAAATAAATATTTCAGATATCACCTCATTCAATTAAACTAAGGGTATATTGGAAAAGCACAGGAAATCATAACTGCTACAAATTTCTACTTTCAGAACTTACATTCTTATATGACCCATAATGGCCTATAGAATAAATAAGAGGAATAAGTCAATTCCGACAAACTACCATGTCTTCATGTAAACAGATTTTTTCAATAATCATAAGACTGGTACCTAAGAAAACAGATGTAAGTTTAATTTGTTTTAATTATTTATCTTTTTTGTTTATTTGTAGTTTTTGGCGAGATATAAACTTTAGTTCTAACTGAGAATGTCCTATGTTGTTACAATCGTAAATAATGGGTCTTCAACAATGTGATCTGGAAAAAATTGTCCATAGAAATTGATTTAAAATATATTTAGGGAGAACCGAGGCAATGCAGCATTTTGTGCATCAGTTAAGTATGACTTCACCCATTATTAGCAAACTAAACCCCTCTTGCACAAATAAACTATCCTACTTATTATACCTTGCATAACGAGACTGTATTGAGATATCCCGAACTTTAATTCTATTAACAGTACCACTTTGGCTGACTAGCACCACTTGCTCGTCACTTTCACCATCTTCTGGAGGGAGAGAATGAGAGAGAGAGAGAATCAGAATATGCACTATTAAGAATTAATTCTGTCAGCTTTTACAAGAACATTACATATAAATCACCAATTAAGTAATTTACCTGCCAATGAAAAGCCAACCACAAAGACAGCTGCCAAGCGATCCTCTGAAGAGAACTGAGGAGAGCAAACACTTGTTATCATCAGGAGAAACTGAATCAGGCAGAACAAAAATTTCCATAAACAATCAAAGATGATGCCGTACCTTGTATCCTATTAAACCAACTCTGTTCAAAGGCGAACGTTTGAAGCTACTCAATGGAACTCGCTTGCCATAGCCATTCTCAGAGACAAACAAGAGCCACGGACCACTGCCACCCTTATCACTATGTCAAAATGGACAGACTTATCTCACGGAACATGATAAATTAGAAGATAAATTGCAACAGAAAATAACCAAAATCCATATATTGGAATAGATCAGTCCATGAAGAAAGAAGCTTTAAACTAAGCTAAAAGCAAAAACGTTAAGCCTATGACTCTGAAGTGATACCACTTATAGATAAACCCTGAAATTTTCTGAACATTATTAACTAATTGACAGATAGTTTTATAGAGGAAACTTCACGTTTAAGAACACCAGCATCAGAGTTTACATTCTAAACACATTGTTTATTAGTCAACCATATTATGGACAATATTACCACAAAAGGGTTCAGGGAAGAGCAAATGGAAATAAATTTAGGAGCAGTGCAACAGTTTTGCAACTCTTAAGACACATTTCATTGACTTGATTTTGCAATCCAACCGAAAATTTTTATTTGACAATGTTGGTAAGCTTCAAATACAGATAGTAACCACCATGGACAAACATAAAAGAGTAGTTTAAAAGAATTTACTAGCTAACGGAATCTTCTGGTGCCTTATCGAAATATTTATGCCTTGGAGCTGGTATGATGTCCATGCTTGCCATCTTATCTCCTTCTTTCAGTCTCATGGCAATAGCTCCTCTGGTGTTTCTGCTTAGCGCTCGGATCTGAACAAATAACAACATTAGGAAACAAGAACAAGTACTACATGATAAATGATAACTTAGAGGAAAGCTATGTAAAATCAGTCCCTGCTACTTTCTACAATTGTTATATTTGATCTTAGGACAGGAAAAAGATGAGTTACCTAAGGACAAGGTGATGAAAAGTCGTAAGTTCTGATTACAGTATTTGGAAAATACTAGAAGAACAACAATTACAGACGAGAATTTAAAGATGCTAATTATAAGAGAAGCCAAAGTTCAATTTCATTAATGTGTAGTGCTTTGAGACCAAAATAGTTCAGGCTCATTGATATTTAGTGCTTTGAGATATTAATTGTGCTGAATTTTGGAACTGGAAATAAGAATCAAACCCCATTCAGGAGATATTAGGCACCAACTCACAAAAACTTGAGCAAAACTTAGCTGCAAGGAGTTCAAGCTCAACTCAGATAGCTTGAGCTAGTCAAGTTCAAGTTTTCCAACATTAAACTTAAGCAGCGGAAGATCAGACACAATTAGTTAAGGTTTAAAGTTTCTACATATTATATAACTTACTCTTTTACCCTAATTAATTGGAATCAGATTGATCTCAAATGTTCTAAATACCTCCTATGTAGAGTTTAAGTGATTGAATGAATATTTAAGCTGCATGTTTTTGAAATAGTCAAGCTAAAATAGTTCACATGACAACCAGCTTTGCTCTGTGCACTTAGGAGAACCTTTACTGGCAGACAGCAACGTTTAAGAGCTCTGGAACCTTGAGGGAAATAAATGAGCCAAAATTTTCACCTAGAATATTATAAAACTATTTTACTGTATCCATTAGAAAATAGCCACTCCGACATCATAGTCTGGATACAGGATGCAGATAATCTAAAATATATATATAATCATAGAGCATTTCTAGAAAGGATATTATAACTGAGTGGTGATCAATAATTATATAATACCTTGACAGTGCTTAATCTTTGAACTAAAAGTTATGTTGTTTTTGGTTGGAAATTTAGTATAAATTAATTGTCATAAAGAAGACAGACAATTTCTTGGGATAAACTTGGAACAGTTTTTAGCATTCTGTAACAAGTTCATTCTAATTTTATGCTTAAAAAGGATGAGCTTTAAAGGTAAACATGTCACTGCATGTCAAAAAAGTATAAAAATAACTTGAATTAACTTCAACCATGTATAAGACAAGGTAAAATAAAGTTATACATAAGCTGTCTTTAAAAATCCATGCAACAATTTCAGCTGTCTAACACCCTTCATCATGTTCAAACACAAGTAATATTTGGATGAAATAACTGAGTATATTTGCTTTCATTGTCTACAAGTGAAAAGTTCATTAACATCTACCAGAAAATAGTTGTTCAGAACTTTAATCTTAAACTCCAGAACTGCATTTTATTAACTAATCCATAGGAGAATATTCTCTGCACGAGTAGGAAGGAAGAGGAAAAAGAGAATAGAATGAGAGAGACCTATGAAAAAAAATGATAAGCTAAGTAAAGATTGATGTCCAGACTCCATAGGGCAGAAAAGACAAAGAAATTCAATATATGGTTCCAGGATTGAGATCTCAATCCTTAAAAATCCCAGTTTTGATCCTAATATTTCTGGCAGGTCTCATTCTTTACTCCAGTAATGTCGAGGCAAGCACCTGGTGCACTTTTTGGGCGCCTTTGTTGCAAAGCCAGGCGCAAAAAAAGCACGCCTCACTTAGGAGCCATTTCATTCTCCTTTTTATCTTTTTTATCATTTTGACTTTTAAAAGAAAAATATAAGAAATGATTTTTTTTAATTAATTATTGACCTAATTTTTTTTATATAAAAACCTAGTTAACTCTTAAAACTTTTCAAGAGAAGATGAAGGAAATTTAGAGCTAGTTTGTGATAATATATTTAATTTCGTTCTTATGGTGTTTTATTTTACAATACATTAAGTAAATTATAAAACTTAAACTATTGAACAATGTTTTGAATTTATAAATTGAACTATATTAAAATTTATCTTTCTTTTACTAATTAATTAATACTTAGTAATTATATGTATTAGTTACATATGTTTTTATATACATTTTACATATATGTTTATATTTATATGCTTGCGCCTCAGTTTACTCGAGCAAGCACTTTTTTGCACCTTGCACCTCAGGCTATATAGAGGTCTTAGCGCCTCAAGTGTGCCTGGCACCCTTGACAACATTGCTTTACTCAATTTACATTTGGGATGTGCAAAAGTATGAATATGGACAATTCAATGTACCAATAGAAGCAGAGAAACAAGATAGACAACAAAATAAGCCACTGATTTACTTATGCCAATGCTTGGTAAATCTTGCAACATGAAAAAAACAAAAGCAACGAAATATTACTTACAATGTCACAGGAACTTAGAATGACCATTCCATTTTGTGAAGCCATGGCCACAAGGTCATCATTTGTGCAACAACGAACCCACTTTAACTCATCACCAGGAACCTGACATATATAAATATTTGAGGGGTAAGGGATGTATCATATTTAAAAGGTTCAACTTGAAGTTCAATGCTAAAACAGACGGAAAGACAGACCAATTGAATGGCTATGATTCCAGTGGACCGAATAGCTGAAAAGTAATTTAGGGATACTTTCTTGATGTAGCCATTCACTGTAAGCATCACTAGAAACTGATCTTCCGCAAACTCACTGACAGGAACAATCGATGTTATTCTCTCGCCTTCAGATAAAGATATGATCTGTCATGATCATGAAGCAACACAAGCTGCCTTTAGTCAGCACTGGAGAAAATTATAAACAAAAAAGGACAGCAAAGCAATAAATACCTGGATCAAAGGCGTCCCAGCAGCAGTCCGGCTACTTTCTGGAATTTTATACGCATAAGCTGAGTACACTATTCCCCTATCACTGAAGAGACCATTTGGGGTTTATAATGTAAAATTTTTTGTTAGAATTTAGGAGCTAGGTGTTGCAGCAAATATCCATCTTGATGGGAAGTAGCATGACATGCAAGATCAGACAACATGACAACCTTCACACACCCATTGTATCAGGAGACCAATTCCATGAACAAGGTGCTCAGCGAACAGGCCAACCAAATAGTAATAAAAGAGTCATTACTAAAATACCCCAAAGACCAGGGCAAGCCTTACATAACTGAACCATGAGCATCCAAGAATGGTATGACTATGACCATATCTACTCCAAGCTACTCAGGATTTTATTTTAGCATGATACTTGGTATTGAACCTCTTGAATAAGAGAGGCTCAGCAATTTCTTTCTCCTGAATACATTGATCTTACATCAAAGCTTAATAGGAATGTCAAATAGAAACCACAAATTGTAATTTGGGTTATTTGCCTTTCATAGTTTCATGTGTATATCAAGTACTTGTAACCAGATTTTCCCCACTTTTTGGTTAAGGAATTCAAAGCTAATAAACCCAATAATTCAATTTTTTATAATTGAAACTTGGAAGACGAATGCGACCATAATAAATCAATAAGTGCAGTTTCCATACAATTCAATCTACATATAAATTTGCAGCAATATATATAAAGTAATAGCATAACAAGAAAGCAAATAGAGAAGGGGCAAGACTATCTAAATAGATAAACCCCCTGAAACTATGAAGTGTATTAATGTTGCAGGGAGAATTCACAGCCCATTAAAAAAATAGCAAGATTGCAAAAAAAATACGTTGAAATTCAGTTTATGTTTCCAATTTTTACAACACGATCCAACCCCACCCACACACCAAGAAGAAAAGGAAACAATGGCCAAAATTGTGAAAGATCAAATATATTAGCACATGCACACACACAAAACACACTAATGCAAATAAATAATAATAAGCCAAAACTGGACAGGAGATACAAGTACCTGAAATACAGCACATGGTCATGTGAACGGCAAACTGTGAAGTCAGACATTGCATCATTTACACGAAGTTTTCCAACAGATTTACCAATTGTTCCACGATTTTGAAGATTAAAAGTGCTTGGCTTCATCCGTTTAACATAACCTTTTTCGCTGAATGCCTGAAAAGGGACACATAATCATGAGAAAAACAATATACTATGGTATATACGATGTAAAATGACAGACAAGATGATTTCAAGCAGGGAAAAAATAAATTTTATCAGTTACCAGCAGCATTTCTTCATTTGGAATAACATCTATGTCTTCAAGTTGGCCACCATCTGAATCATCCAGTATTGAACGTCTTGCACTCGAAAACTTGTTCTTTAGCTCAAGTGCTTCTTGTTCTATTAGCTAAACAACAGGTTGAAAATATAAAAAAGAAAAGAAAAATTAAAAGACAATCCCGAAAAATTGCAGAATGCTTGAAATAGGTATAGATCACTATTAGAAAATTGTGCCCATTTGAAAATATACATCTATCAACTATTATTTCATTTCAAATTTGAAAGGCTGCTTCTACATGGAAAAACACCAAAAATTTTGAGCAAATAGAACTTTAAAAATAAGGAAAAGTGAGCCTTTATTTAGAAGTAATTTGTTCGCATTAGAGAGAATAACCTAGATCAGACTCCAAGAAGTAGAAAGAAGCAGAAACATGAAGATCTTCTCTTTTGTACTCTTCTTTTGTTTTTGAGTGCCAGTGAGTGGATCATATTTATATATCAAACACATTGCATCATATGTTTCTTCAACAAATTAAATTATGTTAAACATAGAAGATGAAAAACTAAATATCTAGAGATTTCATGTTGCCAAGAGTACCATAAGCATATGTTCCAGCACTCTATCAGCCGAACTCTACTGTGATTACATTTTCAAGCATCTTAACTATGGTGAAGGCAAAAAGAAATCAGAATAATAGCTTAAACCATAAAATATCACCTGCAATATATTTTTTCGGCTTGATAACAGTTCTGTTAACTTTGAAATTTGTTCCATCAATGATGCACTTTCATCAACAAACTTTTTTCGCTGCAGAAAACAAGCATATGACATTTCAGATAATATTATTAGCAACCTACAGAATACTATTGAGCAGACAGATTCAGAATTTATGATAGATATTGCAGCTACAGACCTCAAGAAGGTTAAGTCGTCTTAAGTTTATATCCAATACAGCCTCTGCTTGTTTGTCAGAAAGATTGAATTCTGCATCCAAAAGAAACAATGAACCATTTGTAGTGATGGGAGATTTTAAATGATGACACGTAAATTTTTGTGGGCAAAATCTAAGCTGAAGTCACATGAAAAACCATCCTTTTAAATTTGGAGAAAAACCCAACAAAATCCATGTTTGATGGTAAAGGCCCTACAAGAATACAAGTTCAAATCCTCCACCACTAAGTGCATAACTTAATTCCTAAATGTTCCCAGAAAAGAAAGTTGCACTGTGACGATATTTTGTAGTATAAACCCAGTCAAAATCAAATAATATCAATTTTCATATTAATTAAGCATAACTGAAACCAATATCAACCAAATGCAACTCAAATAGAAAATGAATGATAAATCAGTTGTAGTCATTGAATGATAGTCAACCAATAAATCAATATCAACTCCTAGTGCCAAACAAAGGCCAAAATACAGAAACACCAAACAAGGGGGGAAAAGAAAGAACCACCTTGTATTTCTGACATACTAGAAAAGAAAACTCTCTTAACTGACAGGAAAATGATTATAGGGAACATTGACAAGATCCAATCCTAACCTACCTTCACTGAACAATTGCAAATTAAGCATCTTTCTACAATGCCCAAGATTTTGGCTAAAAGTCGAAACAACATTCATGTGATTAAAGATGCTCTGAACAGCCTACATGTACCCTTCACGATATTATCAAGACACACAAGAATTACTAGTAGTGGGTGTCAACTTTAAACATATTTGCTAGATAAACACTAGTGGTAAATGGAATAGTGATACATAAGCAATGACTAAAATGATGCCGAAATGCATTAAATTTATAAGATAAAGACAAAACCATCCTGCAGCAGAAATGTTTTATTTTTCTTCCATTATTAATTATTTGTCAAAGAAACAAGACCATGAAATCAGAGAAGTAAGAAGAAGACATTTAGCAGTTAAAAACTAAAGCGCCTTACCCTCCTTCAGGCCAGCTGATGCAGCTGCATTGCCCTTAGCCTCTTTGATTATATCAATTATTCTATCCAAATTATCAAGCCCTACCACAATACCCTGAGTGCACGTTCAAAAATGAAAAAATGAATATGGTCTATCACATGAAATCACTAGCAAAATAATATATAAATACACACGTAATGTAAAAATAGATAGAGGTTTTCAATAGATGGGATACCCAAGCACCTTATCTTTCTTAGTCTTAAAGTAACCGATTTTGTAGACATACCTCAACAATATGCCTTCTATCTTGTGCTTGTGAAAGCTTATACCTTGCACGTCTCTCAACAACAGAGCATCTAAATTCTAAAAATGCCTGAAAAAAAAATATAAAGAAAAGGAAAAACTGATAAGATTCAATAATAGTGGAACTGCAAGGAAGAAGAACAAGAGTGAAAATTGAAGATAAAACAGCATAAGATGAACATAGAAATAATTTTGCTATATGGAAACTTTGGAAAGCCATAGACTGCCAAACAGTGTATGGTACATACAAACAGAAACATACATACCAACATATGACTAAACATAGACACATTTTGGAATAAGGGCTAAGCCAAAATATATACTGTTCTGTGTGCTGTGGATCTAATAAAAGTAATATACAAATTAGCATAGTGGCAGTAAATAACTAGTTGCGAGACAAATGATCGGTGAGTCCAATAGCATGCTCAAATTCATTAACAAATCACACACATGCCACAAATTTGAAGCAAATTTGTAGTATGGTGAAAGTGCTATATAAGTACAGCCATGAATCCAAAAGGTGTGATCCCAACCCTTCAACCTGCGTGTTCTAAGCCACTATTTCCTGGGAGACTTGTCAAAGCTACTTGCTAATTACATATATTAGTTCATTTCACACTTTAAAAAATAGAATCCAGACACTTCAATACACTAGTCAAAACTTATAAATACCAGGAAAAATGAGATCAGATGGATATTAATGTCGAAAGGACAAGATACCCATATGTGTTTAACATGTAAGACGACATAATAAGGAAAAAAAAACTAATATGTAAGACCATTTTAAATTCAGTTGTAATATAAGGCAAAACGGGACTAAAACGTAAAGCATAAAAAACTCACCTGAAGCAACTCTTTCAGGCCCATCTGCTTTGGCTGTCCATCAAGAATACTATAATAAAAAGATAGTCAATATTCAACCAACACATCATTACAACAGGAACAGTAAGATAAAATAAAAACAGAATATCAATTACAAACATATACAACTAATTATGCATATCAACAGTCTGATTCAGTGGATTCACAACATTTCACCAAAATTTGCAAATAAACTCAACATTGGCATGCATTGCAGGAGTAATGGCATCTATCTCAAATTATGCTTTTTGTTAAACAACTTATAGTATGATTCTATTTTAGAACCATAATTCCCGTGTAGATAAGCCACAGAAGTTATAGATTTATTTCTAACCTTCACACTATTAGAAAAGAAACACACTAGTAAATATGTAATTGTTTTAGGGTTCTTAAGACACCATATGTACAAGAGAAATAATCCACATATAACCAACTAATTATAGCTAAAAACAACACCAAAAGGCTTGATGTGATATAAAAGCAAGTGCAAAGATTTTATTGGTCCATTGTGATAGGTGTAGATACTCAATTTTGGCTACTAACATTTTACTCTTCCTTGAGATAAAGAATATTATATTTCAGGAAATTGTGCTACTAAGAGTATCTCTTCCGGAGCAACAACTCTTGTTTAGAATAATTGTTGTTCAGAACAACTATTGTTCGAGAATAGTTATGTCCAGAATAGTTATGTTCAAAACAGGGCTTAGTTAGAACAGCTGTCATCCAATGTAGTTGTCACTTGAGAACAACTTCTGTTGATAACAGCTAAAGTTCAGAACAGCTCTTGTTTAGAATAATGGTGTTTCAAGAATAACCATGTTTAGAACAACCATTGCACTAGTTATTCCTATGCATAATGAAGAGGTTTAAGCGGTAATCAATTTCAAAATAGTAAAGTTCAGAACATCTTTAGACCTTGTACTTAATAGGAGAGGCATTTCAACCTCTTACCAACTAGCTCTAGGTGGAGCACCCACCATAAATCATGAAAAGTACAGCATGAAAAAGCATGCATCATAAAGAAACTTGAATTATTTATACACATGAAGAAATAACTAATGTGTTCTTCCCAAAGTTGGGAGGATAAAGAACTTGGCCGATAATTTATAAAAACAAGCTTAGTAGAAACATAGCTGCTTTTTAGAACCATATGGAACTAACAGATAAACTACTCACCCCACCATATTGCAGTTAAAGCTAGACTGAAGAGCAGTGAGACGGTAAAGGTTATTCAGCACAATAGATGGGTCAGCTCCCCGTTTAAGCTGTGGAGTGAATTAAAAAAAATATTAAGGAAAGGTGTCTTTACCAGCTGGAAATGGAAGGAACTGCACAAAATCCAACATATCATACCTCAATGACCACACGCATTCCAGAGCGATCACTCTCATCACGAATATCATTGATACCCTCTAGAGTCTGTTAAACAAATTAAAAAGATCATATAATAGAACACCTATAATTTGAAGAATATCTACAATGTCAATCCACAATAAATTTATGTTTTGCAAAAGTCAAATACATTATATAACAAAAATTTTGCAGTAACAATGAAGATGCTCTATTAAGTTGAATTCCAGAATAAGACACCCAAAAAACTTGAGGAATAAAAATCAAACTTGACACTATACTATGCTCAATGCTGAAGTTTGCAGCTATACTTCTAATTTGAATAATTTATGGAAAAAAATTGAAGCTGAAGGAATATTAATCTATGCAGTTTTATAAAAGTTGACATGGAATTTCACGTTGGATCTTTCTGCCCCCTTCACTATTGTGGAAATTGTAAATTCCACATCTCAGTTTCTGCTTCTCCAAACTTATTTATACTGTATCTACAAATATTCCTTCACAGTTATCTTTTGTCAAAAATCAACCAATAAAAGTATGTAAGTAGAATTCGACACATTTGAAGTACCATAGCAAAATACAACATTGAGAAGGTAATGGATTACAAACTTGTACCTATGCGACTACTTTTACAAATTAAAGGTAAAATGATAAGTAATGTGGTACAGACACATTATTCTAAGTTGCTTTATATTTGTTCAAAAAGGATAGGAACACTTATGAATTGAGACATAAAGACCACTGATTTATGCTTCCAGTAATTGTATAGTATGAGCACTTTGAAGCACCTCTGAAGTTAATGTTCTAATAGAAAACAACCCCATGTCCCTACTTGAGCATCTTCTTGATGGAAGATCTACACTTGTGCTCAGGGTAGGGACCCAGCATTTGCAGTGTACTCCAAATTCAAGCTGTGCTAACAAGGACCAGCTAAATTGAAACATAGTGCCCATAATATAATTATTATTTTCTTTAAAATGCTGTTTCCCTCAGGCTATTCATTCTGAAAGAAGACAGAAGTATATTTTTCACTTCATAGGTCTCATGTCCTTTTTACTCAACTTTTGCAGGAGAAATAAAAGTTTTTGAGGGAATACAATCGTAAAAGCAAACAACTTGCCATAATTCAAAGAAGAGCAACACTTCTCACACACATATGATGATTTGATGTAAGCGATGAGATTAACATTCTCAAATAAGATGACCATACCTTACTCTCAACAAGTTCAGCAATCTTCTCAACAAGCGAGGATTTGTTTGTCTGATAAGGAATCTGTTCCATTCCCAATATATTATAAAAGGAGAGCTTTCAAGCTAGCCATGTACACTGTAAGAAAAATTAATATACACAGCTGATGCAATCGAAATAATCACCTCTTTAATAATAACTGCACTTCTCTTGGTCTTAGAGTCAAGCAGTTCAATGTCAGCCTTTCCTCTAACTACAATACGCCCTCGCCCAGTTCGATATGCCGCCAAGATCCTTAACAAAGTAATCAATATTAGAACACTTTATCACACGATATCACATGTAATTTGATGTTCCCCAAACAAAGCTCTAAAAAATAATACAACAAGCAGCAAAGAGAGGGAACCAAAAAGAGCTTTTAGCTAGTGTTTTTTTAAGATAATAAAGGTTTTATATTATCAAATATACAAAAAATCATATATTTAACCGAACTCATCTCGAAAGCACAAAACTCATGATAATACCATTTATGTATTTCATTTACTAGTAATCAAAGCTTATCAGATTATTTGAAAGAAATGGCAGCATCCACTAATTTTCTAATCCTTTACCAAGTCAATCAGCAGGGACTACAGTTCGATGCTTATTGTTACATTTGTTTAAAGTTCAATTCAAACAACTGCATATATTATAAAGTACCTACCAATACGGCAGTCTTTAGATGGACATTGCAAGAATCACCACTATTGACCATTAGGATCATATATCAAATTAACTACTGAAAATTTCACAGGTTGAGATGTTAACCATCCAAGTCCAATCAGTTCAAGTATGGGTCACTTTGAGCCCAGGTCAATCAATTTCAAGTCACTGCTCTTCGGAATCAATTTGGGTCAGAGTTCAGACTGTTGTTAGATTTTTCCCACCTTAACTCTCCTAGGAATCACACTTTATTGTTCCAATAAAGTACATCAAGGTCAAGTTTTCAATATTTTTAATTTGTTCATGCTGGTCAAGTCAGGTTTCAAGCAGTTCATCGAGATTGTTCAGCTTTTCAAACCTCTAAGGTTGATCTGGTCTTCAGATCAATTACTTTTAAATGGATATCCCAAAGAGATTTGATCGGTAGGATTAGATTCAATTATGTGGTGATTCCTAAGATGCTTCAGTTTTTATCTGTGTGCCCCAAACAATAAAGGAGACCTTGGAATTTAGTTACATCTGTCCTCTAGCACATGTAATGATCCACTTTTTATCAGCCCTAAACTGAAAATCCTCAGAAAATAGAACAGAACAAGTAACTCCTAGCCATGGACTACCAAGCATAAGACTCACCAAGTAAGACTGATAGCAATCACAAATCCAATGGTTAATGCAACCATTGTAACGACACAGTTTATGCTAAATTGGCAGTCATTCTACCGTTTCAAACTTGTAAATATTAACTAACAATAACCAGTTATCCCAATTCAATCTGATTCACACCACTCTTACAACTGATGCCATCCATAACAAGAGCAGCAACCCAGTGCCTAACCACACATTACAGAAATTAAAGCATTTACGCCATCCAACATTTTGGAAATGGGTCACAAAAAGATGGTATTATCCACACTTCAAGATTTTAAGCTTCCCAAAGTATAGACCATCAACACCAAATTTAACCCAAAACAAGCACCAAGTTATTTAGTAGAGATGTTTCATACGCTTACTCATGCAAAATAAAGGGCTACATGTTTTGTTTCTTTCCCAGTCAGGGGGCTAAAATGTAACTCACCCGAGGTTTCCCATTATCAGCCCTCCAGTTGGAAAGTCAGGTCCGGGCATGTATTCCAACAACTCTTGTAACTGAGACAAGAAAATAAGGGAACTGGAAATCAAAAATAGAAACAGAAAAGCCTCCATCAACAATAATGATAATATAGGGTACCAAAGTGTATCATATAGCAATCAAAAGTACAAACAACTTGACCACCTAGCGGCACAAGAAGATCTAGTTGTGAAGATATTGTCTAACACCCATAAGCTTGGCATAGAATTAATGTTTAATCATACTAATATAGTTCAATTGACAAACTCTCTTTCCAACTATCTACATATCAAACACTATAATACCATCAGAGTTGTCTACATTAAGTCTATCATAGACAAACAGCAAAAAGTTTATCCAAATTTGACTACACAATGCCCAATTAGCCCATAATGAAGTTGCCAATTGCTTTGATGTGAAGACAAGACATCTAGCATCTATGTAGAATAAAAGAATATCTTTCATCCATCCTTTTCAGAAACATTTGAATTTCTATTGGAAAATAGCCACTAGTACATACTGATTTCCCAATAGACACCATCATAGCTAACAAATGCATGAAATAAAATTATTGGCCACAATATTTCAATAACTATAAAGAGCTCTGTGTGGCATAATTCAAGATGGAAGCAATAACTTGAACATGCTAAATCTTATTAATTAATGTCTAAGAGGGCCAGGCCCAGAAATTAGTTCATTCACAAAACATGTCGCAAGAATAAACTGGATTTATATATAGCACAGTAAGGAGTAGCATGTATACTCAGCATACAAAGCCCAATTCTTTCCTTTTTCGTATAGAACAGAACCATCTTTAACAATTCTCCTTGGTAGAAAGACATAATCCATCGCTAATAATAGCTCATAACCCAACAATTACTCTCTCTGAGCTAACCAACAATCCTTATTGAAATAAGATATTTGAGCTTCCTTCAACCCTTCCAAATAGGAGTGAGCATTCAATCAAATTGAATGAAAAATTTTCAAGTTAATCGAGCTGACGAATCTCATTTTATCATCCTAACTCGATTTGAAATTTTTTCGAATCGAGTCGAGTGAGATGATATTTGAATCGAATCAAATATATTTGTTCAAGTTAAATTAAAAAAATGATTTTGAGTCCTTGTAACAATTGCCACCTACCGTAATCAAATTTGTTATTAATTTTCATCCCCTCATAATTTATTTATTAATCTTTTATATACGGGTTAGCTTCTTTGCTTGCTTAGTTGCTTCAATTATCTTCTAATTCTTGTCACCATGTATTTTGAAATTAAAAAAATATATTAAATGAAAAAAATGTGATTTTTTTAATAAAAGTAATTTTAAAGATAAAATGTGAAATTGATACCAAACAGATAATTTTAACACGAATATTTTATGGTATCAATAATTCAATTTTAACAGAAATTGATAAAGATTCAACATGATTAAATAATTCAATAACATAAATAGTACAAAATGTGAAATTTAATTTAATAACATAAATAGTATATATAAATTCAAAAAAAAAGTTTTGAGGGTTTAGGAGGAAGTAAAAGTTTTGGGGGAACTCAAAAGGAAAAAAGTTTTGAAGGGTTTGGGGGGAAGTAAAATTTTTGAAGGGAAGTAAAAGTTTTGGGGTTTGAGAAGTAAATTTTTTTAGGGGAAAGTAAAGGGTTTGAGGGGAGATTTGGGGTGGAAGGGAAGGGAAGGGAAGTAAAAGGGTTTGATATTTAGTTTATTAGAATTATTCAAGTTATTTGAATTCGAATAATTCAACTCGATTTGAACTCGAAATTCAAAAAAAAAACGAGTTGATTCTATTAACTCGATTAATTCAATTCAAATAATTCGAAATTCGAACTTTTTTCGATTGTTTTGAGTCAAATCGAATTTTGCTCACCCCTACTTCCAAGATGTTAAACAAGCACATCATAATAGGATATTCCTACAAGTGTAACTAATGCACCACAAATTTCATTTTATGTGTAACTAATAGCAGTCAAAAATTGAAAGTCCCAACATGTAAAACAAAAACAATTTCTCAAGTTCTACCATTTCAGCAAGAGAATTTGAAACTCACTGAGGCCTCTGGATTATGAATTAATGCACAAAGCACATCTACCAACTCTCCAAGATTATGAGGAGGAATGTTAGTTGCCATGCCAACCTGAAATTATTCACACAGCTTTTAAATGGAAAATGTCAAAATTATGATAAACAGTAGCTGCAATTGAGAAGAAATAGGCATATATAAGCACATGTATGTCTAGGTGTGTGACAATGTATGCATATAAAGATTAGTCCCTGATTTTTTTATAATAAGAAGAACAAAGACGAACGCACCGCAATCCCAGAGGAACCATTCAGCAACAATGTTGGTAGTCTAGCAGGAAGAAGTGATGGTTCTTTATGTGAACTATCAAAGTTCGGAACAAAATCAACCTGCAATAAAATTAACGATTAAATATAATAGTTAAAAGTTTAGTATCCCAACTTCAAATAACAATGGCTGGAGTTAAAAGCCAAAACTTTCCGTATCTTGCTCCAGATCTGCCAGCAAAATTGCTTCTGTGAGTGCCTGCAGGGAAAAAATTGAAGCAAATGAAAACAGAGTGCAAGACTTGTGGAATCAAGAATATGAATAATAAATATGGTATCCAGGGCTTCACACTTCTAGCATTGGAGACTGCAATTAAACTTTAACACTCTATCCAATAAACTAAAAAAGAAACTAAGTCATAACTATAAACTACTCATTCTTGTCACAAATATTAACAAGAAAATGAAATGAAATGAAATAATGGTATGCACATCAGTATTCTTCATAAACTGCAAATAAATACATATACGCTAACCTTGCACTCAAGAGAACAGGTTCAAACAAACCTCAATACCTTCTACCTTGCAACCCCTCCCCTTCCCCGAGGCCAATAAAAAAATAAATGCAAAATAATGTGGGAGTAAAACTTATATTAGTATAAAGATATAAATACTATTAGATCTTTTACCTCTTTTGACTTTTTAACAACTTATCCATTGTTAATTGAGTGAGTAGAACTTTAACAATTGAATATTTGAGATAAAATGCGTCTATTTTATTCATGTACTATAAGATAGAATCAACTTGAAATTAACTCCACAAATGAACTGTTTGAATCTAGTGGTTGATTTGATAAAAATTAGCAGTACAAAGAATTACAAAAATGGGTTCAATGTAATAGCAGTGAATTTCATGTCAACAACTCTCTCCCTGGACATGTACTAGCATATCAGAAGCACTGCTAAAGATGCGGGATGAACTAATTGTGAATAGAGTAGATTTGCAATACATTTTTTTTTACAATCCAAGCCCCTTATCCACATTCTTTGTATATACCAGAAAGAGGCAATATTTCATCGGTAGCCTATAGAATCATTTTTTTAAACAATTTATTATGTTTGGCTCAATAAAACTGGAGTAGAAATTGATAAGACCAAAATCATAATTTCTCTATAATATAAGGGAAACGATTCTTCAGGAAAGAACCTGCACAACATAATCTCTTCAACTTTCCAACACATCCATAAAACATAAAAGTTTGACTCACTTCTCAAAAAATGCAAAAGGTTTACACACATCGATGTACATATCCTGGAACCAATCAACTCATTAAATAACATATATGCAATGGGTAATAAAGCATGAAATAAGGAGACCAATATATCACTGAAGCAATTTTCTTATTAATGATTAAAAACTTTCAAATTGGTATGTACGTATAAAACAATGTCAATGATGCCAAACCATAGACTGTACACAAATATGTCAATCACCAGCTTATTTTTCTCAAACAAAGTCAGTGAGGGCCGTTTTAGTGTAAATAATTGGAACTGAATGCATAAAATGGGATGTAAATTACTCTTGCATATTTTAATATTATTAAAAGTTCCATTGATTTTATACTATGAGGCAACAAATTTGAAACAAAGGGATTATACAAGTATCAAAGTCCAACTAACATTATAAAAAAGTTGTTTCTTGACTTCCAATTCCTTTTCTTTAATTTAATTCCCAAATTAACAAGACTCACTAAGACAGTAGAATCAAGCAAAAATATAGGCTCCATTTGGTTGGTACTTTGCTTTTTGTAGTAGGAAAGAGCAAAAGCACCAATGAAATAGAACCTTAGAGTCCCAAAATTATGTTTAAGAGGCAGAAAACTTAAAGCATACTTCAAGTCTGCACTCAGTGTACCGCATGGCAGCAGGAGGATCAGCATCAATTGAACCAAAATTTCCATGTCCTTGGATAAGCGGGAACCTCAATGAAAAATCCTGGATGAAAGATAACAAAATATTAAATAAATCACAGGAAAAGAGAAGCTCAAAATAAAAAGAAAGTAAATTCATAGTTACCTGTGCCATCCGCACCATGGAATCATATACTGCATTATCCCCATGAGGATGAAACTTACCGAGGACCTGAGATAGAGGCATATGAAATAGAAACAGTTAAATAATGCAGATAATTCAAAAACAACTTGCTAGCTGAAAATGGATGGAGAAAGCACCCAGCATTTTTGTTAAAAAAACATAAGCACACTGCGAAATGTTTTACCTCACCAACAACTCTAGCACATTTCTTGAATGGTTTTCTAGACGAAAGACCTAATTCATGCATTGCGTATCTGTTTGCGGTGGAACCAAATGCCATGTTAATGAATATACTTGAAATAAAAACATTATTATGGATATAAAACACAGACCAAAAGACGCACAGTATTCGAAATAGATAAATAAATAGTTTATTTTTGACGTGTTCGAAAAAAGAAATCAATTCAAAATGAGTATTAAAAACTAGATAGGTACTAAAAAACGAATAAAATCATAAATTACTTACAGGATTCTCCTATGCACCGGCTTCAAACCATCTCTAACATCAGGCAAAGCCCGTCCAAGCAACACGGATAATGCGTAAGCCATATATGAGTCCATAGCCTCCTTGTGAAGCTCAAAGCGAAGAACCCGCCCATCTCGGCCATCGCCGGTGCCATCTTTGACAACGGTCATCAAGCTTCCATTTCCTGGTCCACCGTCGTCCTCCAGCCCCCCGCCGCGCTTTGCTTTGACAGGATGGTGCACTGTACGACGCGAAGGGGACGATGAGAGGAAACGGAGGTGGGAGACATTACGACGGAGGGCGGAGGCGCGAGAAGGGGCGGGGAAGAGGTTGTGGCGTAGGAAAGAAGAGACGCGTAGTGTAGCGGAGAGAGACATTGAAGGTGAGATTGAGAGAGTTGGAGAAGAAGATAAGGAATTCATTCATGCCATTGAAAGTAAAGAAGCAATTTTGTGTGGGGGTTTAGGAGGGATTGTAAAACCCTAGAAGAGTGACAAACTTGTAGTGGCGCCAATTCTTTTGGATTAATGGGCTTCTGATATTTCCTTTTTCTGTTTTCCATTATTGATAATTTTCATTTTAAATAAATTAAACACTAAATTAATTATAATTAAATATAATATAAAACAATTAGCATAAATTTGAACTTAAAATTTTTTTAATATAATTTAAACTTAAAATTATAAGAATAAGTTAACTTTTTTTTATTTCCCATATTTGATATAATAATATTATAGTAATTAAAATTTTTTATGCATACAGTGTAAGGAATTAAAGCTAATATTAATATTTTGTTTGGTTACTAATGTAATAACATGATAAAAATTTTATTTAATACATATGTATTATAATAGTTAGACATACAATAAGGTAAAATAATTTATTTGGTTCTTTAATTTTATAAAAAATTATTTTAGTTCTTTATTTAATTTTTTTACTTCTTTTAGCCCTTAAATTTTAGTTATTTGTTAAATCATTTTAAAATGAACGAAAAAATTATCTTGTTAACTTTATTGGTGTGATATACACGCAAATTATCACGTGGATGTCACACGTCAACAATTAAATAATTTTTTAAATTTTAAAAAATTTAAAACAAATTATTAAAAATATATAAAAAAAATATTTTAATTTTAAAAAACTAAGTAATTACTAACTTGGCATAGACCTAGATTTTCGTGTCAACAAAGTTAAAAAATATTAAACTTTTATCTATTTTGAAGTAATTTAACAAACATTACAAGTTTAAAGAGTAAAAGAGATAAAAAATTAAATGAATTATTAATATGAATTTATTTTAAATTGAAGAGTCAAATAAATTATTATACCTACAATAAAGAATAGTCCGTACAAATTTAAACTTAAAAATTAAAAGGATGAATAAAATTTATTGTAAAAAAAATTATTCAAAATAAGGAAAAAAAAATCCTTCTCTTTTCCGAATATAAATTATGTGAGTGAATAAAAATTATCAATTAAATTTAATTTATTTCTTACTAATATACTAAATATGGTGAAAATGTAATACTCCCACCACCAAACATAGATCATCCATGTAAGAGATTTTCCCCTTTGGCTAAAAACTTTTTATTTTTATATTAATTTATCTTAAAACCAATTCAAAAGTTCAATTTTTTCTTAGTCCAGCTCCCCCAGGAAGAACTTTGATCTATCATTAATTATTTTGATTTTTTTTGGGGTGTCAAGCATATAAAATGATACTTTGAGGTGACTATTAACGAATGAAAATGACCCCCAACTCTACCGTTAATTATTTAGATTTTTTTATTCAAAAAAAATTATTTAGATATTTAAAGTGATGTCTTTTTGGGAAAGTAACACACCCACAACCCTATTATAAAAATCAATTCATTCTCATCATTAATCTTAAAATCGAATCATTTTCATAATTTTTTAAATTTATAGAGTTAGATTCCTAAAAAAGCCCTCGAAACAAGTGATCTCCATGATAAAAAGAAAATCAAGTGGAAATATTCATTCCATGCTGATACAACAAACAAGCCAATCCAGTATGTTGTTGCCGAGAAAGCATAATGACATGCACCCTATACCTTATTTTAGCTTCCATGTTACAGGGAAGTATACATATTCTACAATCCATGTGAAACTACGTTAAGTTTACCATTCCATGAATCAAACTGGGGAACATTAAGCTGCAGCAACAGCTTCTGTGGGCTTTGCCTCGGTTTCTGCTGGTTTCGGCTCGGTTTCAGCTGGCTTTGCCTCGGTTTCAGCTGGCTTCACCTCGGTTTCAGCCGGAGCTTCTGCTTCCCAAAAGGCAGTCTTCTTTCCAGTCTTTGACACAGTCTGCAGCACAGCATCAGGCTGGACGTCGCCCTTCACAGTCACTTTTTGTTGCTCCAAATCTACTTCATATGATTCCACACCTGAAAAGTGTATCATAACAGTTAACTAAATTGAACCAGAAAAAAGAAATTACAGCAACTGAATATGAAGGCACATCTGATAATAAGAGCAAAACTATTTCCTCACACCTATGAACAATTTCATTATAGGTTATAGCCCCTCCTCAACCCATAAATAGGAAGATAATGCGTTTCAAATCAATTAAACCCACATCCTTTTATATTGGTAACAATGCCCATGCCAGTTGAACTAAATCGATAGACATAAATTTTAAATAAAGTTTTCTATGCAAGGATACTTTATTCGCAAACAGAAAGATTCATCTATTTGATATCTATATAAGAAACATTTTTATTATTCTCTTTGGAGTGTTGAGACATTTATTGTATATTGAAGGCATATTAAAGCTTATGAAAAAATATACCAACAAGTGGTTGGGTACAATGATTAAGCACATTGTACTCCCAATAAAAGGACCTAGATTCAAACCTTAGAGAAGATATTGTTGGGAGGAACAACCACGAACCTCGAAGATAGACCGTAAAATAGACATGAATAATATATATAAAAAGGCTTAAAAATGTTATACATCCCTCAAATCCTTATTTACTTTTTCTAGATAAGCATCAAATACAACTTCATATTTAATCAAGTTAACTAATCATGGGTGTAATGATAAATGATTTGTGTTTCCTTCCAAATTAGAGTTCAGACCTAGACAACCCTTCTCCTCCTCTACCGTTTTGACTTGAAAAAAAAAATACTACCTAGCTGAGTAGTCTTAATTTTTCTCTGAGTCTTCATATAAATATGAAAGATAATTTTAGATGAGATATAGTAATATGGTCTTAAAACTTTGAGTTAACGATAATTTGAGAGGAGCAAAGGTGATAATTGAAAATGCAAGGGCTAAAACAGACCTTCCATTTTCCCCAGAACTCTCTTCACGGCTCCAACACATCCTTGGCATGACATGCCAACCTTGAGCACGACAGTCTGCAATGAACCAATGAACACCCAGTTAGTTAACAACGCTGATCCACAACAAAACTAGACCGGATTGAGGGAAATCTAAACATGTCAATGATCATCTCCAAAGTATCAACACAAGATGATCACTCAAATTCTTCTTCATCTTTGTTAAAAAATAAATTTGGTAATCATTTCCCTTTTAATCTTTGAAACCAAAACAACCAAAAATCGATATAATTGTAGGAACTTGGAATTGAACCCTAGCAAAGTCAAAAGGGAAACAAAGATCGGTCAAAAGATTAAATTCACAGAAACAAGAAGAAATTTGACCAAGAAAACATTCCAAATATATATAAATAAACAGAAATCTTTAAAGATGGAGCAAAGAAGTAACCTGAGACATGGCTTTTGTTATGCTTTAGGAAAAGAAAAAAAACTGAGGGAAGAGATAGAAGAGGATATTGATTGGCGTTAGTATGAAGCAGAGGTGGTGGAAAGAATCGAAATTTATAGAAGAATCATTGGTTGTGGCCTTCTACGTTAGGTCCAAACCACGCGCTTAATTTTCTTCTTGCCGTTACTTAATTAAAAGGTGGAAAATACATAATAGGCATTCATGTCGTTAAAAAAAATCTCGGGCATTTATGTGTAGTATTACTCTTCATTATACAAAATCTAAAACTATATATAATCGGATAATATTTCAACTTAGCATTTATGTGTAGTATTACTCTTCATTATACAAAATCTAAAATTATATATAATCGGATAATATTTCAACTTACTTAAATCCACATTTTTTTATATTAACAACAATACTTTCACTAATCGAATTTATATTTAATCACTTTTGCTTCTTATATTTGATTCTATTTAGAATGCTATTGCTTGACAAATCACTAAGCAAATGAAAAGAAATATAACTTAAAAGGTAATTATGGAATTAAGATTTGAAAATGAGTTAATTTGACCTTTTATTCGATAAATTAAGATCAACCGAGTAATTTAAAGTTTTGTTTTGGCATAATGTTTTTATTTTTTATTATTATTAGCCGTATACGCATTATGTTTTGCATAATTTATCATATTAGTTTAATTTAAAGAATAATTTATGTTTCAATGTATTATACTTACACCTCACACGCAATCTTGTGAGTCACAATTTCTTAAGCTAACACCTTTGACTAAAGAGGTATTTCTCGACACCTTCGAGTTCGAGATCTTATGAGCACAAGACCTCGCAAGTTCGAATCGACAGGACCACACACCTGACATGGATAGGATAATTGTCATTCATACATCACATATATCCATTCCCCATACATGACAACCCATATCTACGAACACTGGTAGGTCGACTAAATTCTAGCGAGTCCAAAAACAATATATGAGGGACACATGGCTCATTCAGAACTATTAAAAACAACCCTTTAAAGGTTTACTAACATTGAAAAAGAAGCTAATACACTCTGTCCTGTATAACAATCAATTATCTTTCTCTCTCTCTCCTCTCCATTCCTCAATTAGTACCTACATTCTGAATATCTCATGCTTCTTACAACTCTTCACCATCGAGTGAACTGCCACAAATTGCCTTATCAAGAACTTAACTTTTCAAAGTCTTCCACCTTCTCAAGGTGCATACTTATTAAAGTATTTTGCCTTCTCATGCACTTAGCTTTTCAAAGCTTTCAACCTTTTCGAGTTAAGTACTTCTTAAAGTACATTATATTCTCAAGCACTTATCTTTTCAAAGATTTCAACCTTCTTGAGCCGTATACTTCTTAAAGTACTTTACCTTCTCGAGCATTTAGTTTTTCAAAGCTTTCATCCTTTTCGGGATGCATGTTTCTTAAAGTACTTCACCTTCTTAAGGGCTTAGCTTTTCAAAACTTTCAACCTTCTTAGTTTCCATACTTTGTAAAGTACCTTGCCTCCACAAGCACTTAACATTTTCAAACGTCCTTAATCACATTGGAAACTTAACTTGTTGCATGGATTTCCATGTTCTCACTTTACTACTCTAACTCCTTCTCTTGCTCCAAAATTTCTCTCACATAGCAAGCTCGAGTTGCGACGAAGCCTTGAGATGGTCTAAACCATTGTGTATTTTCCTTAGATTTTTGTGAATTCATAACCATCTCAAACTAGCATGTCTTACCCATGTGTTAGAATTCCAAATTATTAAGTTAAATTCAAGTTACCATTAAAATGATTTAGTGAAATTAAGCTTGATTTTGATGAGGTTTTGAAGTATGAGTTTTGAGTATGTTAAAACTAACTTAAAAAGTATTGAAAATGTTGAAAATTATTAGAAAATTCAATTAAGCTATCTAGTTTATTTACGACATTAAAGACCAAATTGAATACATTGAAAGTTGTTAGAAAAGTATGCCATGAATTGAAAGCTAGAGGTCCCTATTAGAGAAATATAAAATCGATTTTCAATCCAATAAAAAATTACGAGCATTTCAGATATTAGGGCTTATAAGGACTAAAATGAATAAAATGCATCTATGTTTATCTTGAGTTGATTTGTGTTTAAACTATGTGATTAATGAGTTTCTATATTCGGATTTAATTTTGTAGCCAAAGACGATGTAAAACCATCTCGGGATAAAGGGAAAACCAAAGTCGTTGACAAATAATCACATTTGGACCATACTCTAATATGGGTTTAGGTTGGACTCCATCAAGGAGGCAATTATGAGATTAGGGACTCACTTGAAGCCTTCAACCTATAAATACTCCTCTTTCAAAAATAGAGGGATAATGAATAAATAATATAGGTAAACCGCCATTTTAGTGGCTCTCCGCATCACTTATGGTGTGAACTACTCTTATTTTAACAGCTCTCCACATTCCTTGTTAGAATTGGGTGACTAGAATTCTTGTTAAGGTGGAGTTTGTTAGAATTGGGTGACTAGAATTCTTGTTAAAATTAAATTCAGTGATAAAATAAAATAAAAGTAAAGTCTAAATAAACTAGACTTCTTTTATTTTATTTTAATTAGAATAGGTCATCTATTTTATTTTAATTAGAATGAGGTGTTTCAACCTTACTTCCTTACTTCTATTAGTTGTTGATTGAAATAAGGTTTTTCAACCTATAAATAGGCATAGTCATCTCCTCTTGTAATGATTCGATTTTCGATATTAGTAAATCTTCTTCTCCTTGCCCGTGGTTTTTCCTGAAAAGGTTTCCACGTAAAATCTGTGTTTTTTTTCCCGTTTTCTTTGCGACATTTCTTAATTGTCGACATTTAATTTTATCATTCATATAATGCGATTCACCATCATCTTATTATTATACATTGGTATAACTTAATTATTGTTATAACAATACTAATGTAACACCCCAAACTCAGTTGGGACAGTCTGACCTGAATTCGAAATGTCACATTAGCCATCGGTGTGACTCTCCATTTAACTTTCAATTGAACCTCCAGCACACCACAAGTTAAAACTTAAAACATGCATCAAGTTACCAATGTGCAATGAATTAACATACATTCATACAAGAAACAAGAGACATGCGAACTCACAATATCTAACTTGTGTAAGGAAAATAGGGGTTGCACCTCACAAAAGTATAACATGAAGACAGAAGGAGAAAATCTAGTGTTCACATTGTCATGCAAAAGTCTATTGTCACATAGGAGCTTACTTTTTGGTTCGCGTATATTATAGGGTTTCACATTCATAATAGGATTTGCATACATTTTAGGGTTCACATATAGTATATGGTTTGCATACATATTAGGGTTTGCATAAATATAAGGGTTCACTTACATACAAGGGTTTGCATATATATATATAAGGGTTCACATACATATAAGGGTTTGCATACTCGGGCTCTTCGCAACAACTTTGGCTAACTCAATATAGATTAATAGGTTTTGTTTATGGCACACTTTAAGGTTAAGGTATCAATCAGATAAAAATTAAAGTACTTAAACATGAGTTCACGATTTAGGAAGAATGTCAAATATAGAATCGAATTAATGTCAAATATAGAATCGAATTATAATCATACTAAAAGGAAATTAACATAATCAACATTTGAGTATTTTACTACATAGTTTTATTAGTTCGCAAACTTGGAAATAAATAAACATAAGAAAAACCTAGTCTTATAACATTCGACAAAGTCAACAAGTAAAAGAAAAGAATATATCTTTAAGCCCAAGCAGAAACCCCACATTGCCTTTATATCCAGAGTTCGCTTGAACTACCTTTCCAGCTTGTATGCTTCGCCTCGTTGCTACTCTGCGTACGATCTAACTATTTGCAGTGTTTTAGAAAGGAGTGGGTGAGCTCTTGCGAACTCAGTGAGAATATAAGAAAGAATAACCACATAGCACATACAAACATAAGTTAAACAAGAACTTCGACAATGATGTTGTTCTACAAACTGGGTTCGCTATATAGATGTAACGCCTGGTTCGCGGATACCTGCTGTCAGTTAGATTAAAACAGAAGAGCATGATAATTTGGAAAACACTTTCATATTCACATATACTTTTTTGTTGGATAAGTTAATCTCCTTATAACTCCTCACTTTGACTCAAAGAGTCCTTAACATGTCCCATAGGTGTAGCATAAAGCTAAATACTCTACAAACACACCATCATGTCTCATTGAATAGAGTTTGGCTCGACATTCCCTTATTTCTCCAAACTTGTCCCAATGCCTCTCGTCCAAACCACAATTCATAAAGGTGAGTACTCACAATCTTATGAAAGGCCATTATATCCAACAATTTTAGAAAATTATCATGTCAAGATCATTTACGAAAAAGTAGAGCTCGCAAACACTGTTCACAATCAGCTCATAATATAGAGCTCGCATATCACTGTTCATAAAAACACATCTTAAAATGTAATCATAAAATAAAGTTTTAGAGAAGGCTTACTTTTGGAACTTAGTTTGAAACCCTAAGCTCCTGATTAAAGATTATTGTTCACACGCACATATGGAGATCCTTGAACACTGGCCAATTTGCTGAAAACTCTTTAGACGAGCTTCGCCTTTCCCTTGTCTTTGCTTGTAGATGGTTCTGTTGGGTTCACAATTTCACGAACATACAAAATCACTTAACAGTCAAATCATATTAAAACTCATACATACATACATACATACACGAACCTAGGTTCGCACATGCTAGCCTTTTAGCGAACCTAGTTTCCTTTGTTGCGAACTTACTTAATTACTTCTAAACATTAACACAACAGAGAGACAAAATCTTACCTTAAACTCTAAGAGTTAAGTTTTGGGTTCTTAGATCTTGATAAAATAATCGATGAAGAAATTTGAGAGAATTTTATCGTTCAAAAGAATATGAAATTGCTAATGGAAAAGGCTCCATTATAGACACTTAAGTGATTCAATGTTCTTAAGATACCCTAGCCGTAGTAGAAATATGAAAGAGTTTCGTGCATGAATGGTGTTGTAAAGTGGAAAGTAAGTTTACTTCCTAATTCTAAGTTTACTTCCTAATTCTGGTATAACTCGACTCAAACCAATGAACCCCCAATTCACCAAGCTCACTAGCGAACCCCAATTCTCTAGGCCCTAACTCTTAGGCCCTACTTTGAGATGTTACAATTAATAAATAGTTAAGCATTATTGTCCCCTCGGCTAAGTGAACTACAAAATGGAAATTTTAAAGCATTCGGTTTTCTCCATTTTATCAACTATCAATTAGTTACTAATTGTTTTTTTTTTCTTTCCTTAGAAGCAAAATAATATATTCTAACTTTTTCCTCAACAATAAAAAAAGGTTTGGATTTGGTTAGTTTAGAAGTGAGTGGGATGGGTCGCCAAATTTGGTGTTTCCTTGCACAAAATACACTAAAAGTACACAAGTTTCCATTAAAAAGTAGTACACAAGTACTCCCATCTTGTACTACACACTTCGTTCGCAGTACCCATTATGACTTCTCCATATTGTTTCAAATAGGTGGAGTAAAAAGACTGGGTTTTAAGCTAATATAAGAAATGCATCAGAAAAAATTTAAAACAAAAGTGATTTTAGAAAATTATATTTATACTATATATAAAGTAATTGATTAAATTAATATCACAAATCAATTTGATATTAGTTTAATTATAAAATTATTAAAATATCCTTACTTTAAAGGGAAATTAATTTAATTTTTAGGTATTTTCATCTTTTTATACATTTACATAATTTTCAAATAAAATAATTAAAAAATATTATTTGAAAATTAAACACAAGACTAATAAACTCATATAAAATTTTAGTATAATAATATAATTCTTTTAATAGAAAGCTAGTGTTTTGATTCAAAATAAAGTAATAACGGTGTTTCAAAACTACTACATTTCGTGCTTTGAAAGTAGAACAAAGTGCGCCAAAGTTATGCTAAATGCGTGAAAAGGTAAGATGAGTGTAATTGCATTGTGTTTCTAAAAGTCTTTTATCATTGGACTTCCTTTTATACATTTAGTTTTATTTTATTTTATATTTCAAATTAAAATTTCAATTGTTAATCTTATTAAAATTAAATTCGAATTTAACTCAAAAAATTAACAGTTGGATTTGAGAAATTATTTTATGGATTCTTCCCACCGTATCATTCATGATTCTTTTTCAATTATTTAACGACATTTTAACAGTTTTTTTCATGTTATTGACATATAATTTTGGTAATTTTTATCTTGAATCCAAACTCCAGATCTCAAACCTTTAACTCTAAAATCAAACATCGAATCATGAACTTGAGTTCAGGGTTTAAGTTAAGTTTAGGTTTGAATTTGTGATTTAGGATTTAAAATTTGAGTTTAAGTTTGAGTTCGAAGTTCAAAATTTTAAGTTTGAGAAAAAAAGTAAAAAAAAATTATTGAAATGTTTTTAAATAATTAAAAATAGATCATGTATGATGTGACGGAAAAAATTTATAAACTATTTTTTTAGAAAAGAGTGATTATATTAGTTAAAATAAAAGTAAAGAAACTAAAAAAAAATTGGAAAAAAATGAAGGGAAATTTTGATGGTCAACGTCAATACTCAAGAGGGTAATTAGAATTCAAATCCTGTCTCTGTAAGGGTGATGGTTCATCTAAAGCTAATACCAAAAGATTTGTAATGCTTTTTAGGGATAACGAGGCTCTCTCTACGGATAGGAGAAGTGCGTTATTGGCAATATGGATGTGAGAATGGTGTTTGGTATGTTAACGAGAGACGTAAAGGTTAGGATGGTCTCCAGAAACCAACTTTTGATTGAATTTGACGATGAAAGACCTAAAGTCTGCTGGAGATTCGATTACTCAAACACAAGACTTATTTGTGATTGGAACACTTGGTCAGGTTATGATCCGGAGAGAGTGATTTAACGGGTCAATGTGTGAATTGTACTGATTGATTGAATTGGTATAAAAAATTAGTTGAATCGGATTTTATTTTTCAATAATTTTTTGGTTTAATAATGTTTTATAAAACAATTCAATAATTAATTGAGCTCTCAAATGAAAATAATACTCAATTGAGCCCTCAACAATTAAATATAAGTAATCAATTAAGCTCTCGAATCACTAAGTTTCGTATAAGTCCTTAACATATGTTTTATTTGCCACGTGGCGTACCAAAAGTATACCATATAACGAAAGGTGATACGTTATTATTTAAATTAGTTAAAAATATAAAAAAAAAAGTAAAAAATTATAATTTTTTAAAAACTATTACAAATATAAAAAATTTAAAAATCTAAAATTTAAAATTATTTACAACAATAGAAAATTATTAAAATATATGAAATCTATATAAAATGAAAATTATAAAAAATATAAAAATTGAAAAAAATTATTAGAAATTAAGAGAGAATTATAAAAATAATATAAAATTATAAAAAATTTAGAACTATAAAAATTATTAAAAATATTAAAAATTTAAAGAGAATATATAAAATATAAAATATAAAAGAAATGATAAGCACATAAAAAAAAATTATAAACCCACCATTTTCTAGATTCCAAATCCTATTCTTTTAATTTTGGTTTCCTTCAATATTATGTTGCAATTGATGGATCTTGTCACCAGACAATTCACAATTAAATTATATATCTTATCAAAGCTCTTTTCTTGATTTCTACTTTTTCTTCCCGAATGATTTATGATAAAGTGGAACTCGTCGAAGGAAATTTCCACTCATCATAGAGAATCTCAAATTTCGTAAAATTTGCTTAATATGATTTTATTTTATTGTTACCAATTGGCCTCTTAAATAAAGGTTACGTAAGTTTATTTATTTAAATAAAAGGCTTATAAGCTCAGGAAACCAAAATAAAGATTAGAAAGACTTTATTTTAAAGAAAACATAAATGGGCTTTTATTAAATCATAAAGGGTAAATACAAAAACAAACTTAAAACAGGGCCCAAATCAACAAGCTCCTGCAACTAAGACTAATTCTAACTAAAACTCACAATCAAAATAAAAACGAACTAAAAAATCCAACTAGAAAACCAGTAAAGAAAACTGTCATAATGAAAACTGAAAAAATCTAAAAAAACGTATTTTTATAAAATAACATAAAAAAATTAATTAATTACAAAAATGACTCATTTTTTATCAAATATGTAAATGATCTAAAATTTACCGTAAATGTTGGTAAAACTAAATAATATGACGCCACCAACTTATCACATCAGCAATTCAAATAAAAAATCAATTTTTTGATGGAATCATGTAAATGACATCACGTGTATAAATATCATAAAAATAATGCAATTTTTTAAAAAATAGAGGACTTTAAAAAAAATTCCTTTTTTCTATCAGTTCCCAATATTACATTTTTTTTTTGCTTTTTGTTTATTATTTGTTTTCTAAAATTTTAAATTTAATTTTTTTATGGAGTTATTCTAAATGGCGTCACCATTTGACTTTTTACATTATTTATTTTTTTATTATTTATTATATTTTATTTTTGGTGGAGCCATTTTAAATGGCGCCACTAATTCTCAATGTGTATTTTTTTTTCTTTTATTTATTATTTGTTTTTTAAAATTTTAAATTTAATTCGACGCCATCAATTCACTTTTTGTCTGTTATTTTTTTATTATTATTTGTTTTATAATATTTTAAATGTATATTTTAATTTTGGTGGAGCCATGGCGCCACCATTCTTGGTATATGGTTATTTTTAAAAAAATTGATATTTTTTCTAATTTAAAAATTAATATTTTATTTTGGTTGAGCTATAAAAAATGGCTCCACCACCTTGGTTATCATAATATATATAGATATTGTTGAAGTGGAAGAGAAGAAAAGAGAGAAATTGTTTTGTTTAGTAGGAGAGCTCAAAAATTTTGGTGAAGATGGATAACTCGGTGTTTTTGGTGTACGTTTTTTTTTATGGTGAAATTGTAGAAGGTGATGTTGGTTGTGTATTTTAAGGTCAACAGAGAGTAGGGTTACGATTCAATAATGATGATGATTCTGACCAAGACACTGAACAATTTAGTAACACCGATATTGATCAGGTTCCGGACTATATCGACGATGAAGGCTTGGAGAAGTTTACGCCACTTCTCTTAGTAACACGAGTCATGACATTGTTCTACGGAATAACCATGAGGGCGACATGTTGAGCGTAGATCTAAATGCAACACATGCATCCGAGTTCCTCAAGTACGCTGATATAGTCCCTACTCAAATATTATCGTCAAATTCACAGTTGAAAGAGTTGTTCGTTGGGCAACGATTCGAGAACAAGGCAGACTGTGTGTTTGCCATCAAACAGTACAACATGAAGGTGTCGATTGATTACAAGGTCGCAAAGTGTACACTAACATTATATGGTGGGGAATGAGAGCCGACGATAAGTGTGGCTGGCAGGTTTCGACTGCATTTAGAGAAAAGACTTAACAATGGCAAATACAAAAATTAGAAGGGCGCCATACCTGCACTGTCGCACATATGACTCAAGACCACCGAAAATTGAATATTAAAAGTATTTGCAGCCGCATCATGCCACTAGTGAAACATAGCCCAACTATTCTTGTGTCGACATTAATTACGGACATTCAAGTCCGTTTTTAGTACAGAGTGTCGTACAGGAAAGCCTGATGGGTGAAACAAATGGCCATGCAACAATTGCATGATGATTGGGATGAGTCATACAATAAACTTCAAGGGTGGATTTCAGCGATTGTGGAGTATGTGCCAGGAATTGTTATGGACTTGCAAATGTTACCTTACAGAGGCTCGAATAGACAACTTCAACCAGGGAGAAGTGTTTTTCGTCGATTGTTCTCGACTTTCGATCCATGTGTTAGGGCCTTCTCCCACTGCAGTTTACTTGTGCAGGTTGATGGAACGTGGCTTTATGAAAAATACTCATAGATACTATTGATTGTGGTTGCACAAGACGGTAATCGAAATGTACTATTGATTGCCTTCGCCATCGTGGAGTCAGAGAACTTCGAATAATGGGAAATTTTCATTAGAAACTTGCGGAGGCATGTTGTCAAGAAAGACAACATTTGCATTGTCTCCGAAAATCCAAGGGTTTTGTTGCTGCGATTCGGTAATTTGAGGTTTCGTGGAGGTTTATCTAATGTATTCGTCACATTGCTCTTAACTTCCACAAGGAGTACAAGAACAAAGACTGGCGGAAACAAATCATGAGCATGGGTTAAAATATCATATTTAAATTTGTATCTGTAAATATTTCGAGTCCATTTACTAAAAGCGATAGTAACATGTTTTATTTGAATACATACGTAGGGTGCGAGCTGGAATCACACCGATTCAGACAAAAGCTGGCGAGGTTAGAGACTGAAATGGCAGGGTCCAAGCTTCTCTCAAGACAGTGGTTGGGCAGAATGGAGTCGTGGCAATGGGTTCAATGTTTTGATGATGGGTACCGATATGATCATATGATGACCAACCTCGTTGAGGCTTTTAATTTTGTCTTAAGGCATATGCATCACTTGCCAATTTCATTAGTTTTCTTAGCCACGTATTATAGGTTGACAACCTTGATGTCTGATCTGCTGGTTTCATACCTAGTAGATTGAATTAGTTTTCACACTTGAAGAGCTTGAAATCAAGTATTTTCATTATGTTTCCATAGGATTTTATTTAGATTTCTCATTTGAATAAATTGTGTAACCTAAGTGCTATAATGTCGTTTTATTGTCTTTAAGGCTGATTGAGTCCTAAAGGCTAGTTAATGTACTTGGTGAGTGTGCAGGAGATCACAATAAGTTGTAATAATAGGAGACTGATCACTTCGTCACGAAATAGGCTAAGCTACGTCGCAACCAAGGGACCAGATTTGAAGAATTTGAAGATTGACTTCTTTGTCGTGACAGACATGGGTTATGTCGCGACAACGCCTGTAGGATAACACTTCATACGGGGACTAATAGCTTCGTCGCGACACAAGTCCTTGTGTGTTGCAACATAGACCCCTGCAGATTATGCACCAAGTGAAGGGCGTTTCGATCTTTATAATGCCACTTAAACACGAAGGATAACAACAGACCTAGGGTTAATGAAAATGGTTGACCATTTATTTGAATAATAACGAGCTTACTATGAGAATCAATGGTGAGGTT
Organism: Kokia cookei; assembly: GCA_039519145.1. Classification (NCBI taxonomy): domain Eukaryota; kingdom Viridiplantae; phylum Streptophyta; class Magnoliopsida; order Malvales; family Malvaceae; genus Kokia; species Kokia cookei. The sequence continues at coordinate 37,904,434 of CM076903.1, forward strand.
GAAACCTTCAAGTGTGGGGATAAAAGTGATGAAATTAAGGAGCACAATGAATAATGTCATCTGCTCGAATTGAATAAGGGAGAAGGGCACAATCGAATTCCATTTATGAACAAGGAAAGAATTAACCGATTTAAGGAAAGGGATTAATTGAAGAAGGCAGAAAGATCAAATGAGAAGTGGACCAAAGGGGAACAAAGTTGGATCCGCTCGACAAGGGTAAGCATACCGGATGAGTCCTATAGTAAGACTTAAAGGTAAATCAGTGGTACTAACTTATGTATATTATTGTATATCATTCTAACTTGTTTTTATTTTAGTATTCAACAAAAAATACTGGTATGTTGCGACACACTATCAACTGTGTCGCAACAAAGGTAACAAAATCCAAGAAAAAGCAAGACTGAAGTCAACGTTACGACATGGACTTCCCTTTGTCGTGATAAAGTGTACAAATTTGAAAAATATCAGGATTGAGGAGGATGTCGTGACAAGGCCTCAAGAACGTTGCGACTAAGAGAAATTGAAGGGCATGTTGCAACAAAGACTTCCATGTTGCGACATCGACTGCAATTTTGTAGGGTCAACACGGGCCGACTGCGCAACTTAGCAACTAAGGGCTTATTTTTTCTAAGTTTTTACACCTTAAAATCATAAATCCTAACCCTTATAAATACTAAAACATTATTCTAACTCACTCCATTTTATTTTAACTCATAAAAAACTAAAAAAATCCTCTCTTTTCCTATTTTCTCTTTTAGCTTTTTAGGTTTCCAAGTAAGGGGAGAAATACACCAATTCAAGATTAAAGTTCTTAATTTCATTTTATTATTCCCAATGCCTCCTAGAAAGGTTAGACGTACGGTAGAATTGGAACCACCATTGGGTATAAATCCTTCGAACTTTTTGAATTCAAATGTTGAAAAATATTTCAATGAACTTTAAGGAAGAACTTTAATTCAAGAGAGGGGTTTTGACCCATTAATGACTTTGTGCAAATAAATTTTTCCTCTAGTTAGGTATCATAAATGGGAAAGTTTTTGGATAATCCCCATAGAACCTATTGTTATCCCTATAGTCCAGAAATTTTATGCTGCCCTAAAAGATCATATCTCTAAGACTGGGGATGAAATTAATTGGAAACCTTAGTAATTAGAGGGATTAGTGTTAATGTAACCCCCAAAATAATGTGTAAATTCTTTAATGATCCTTATTATGAATAGAATTTCTTAGATGAAATTGACTTAGAATTCTTTAGTGATATAGACATGCATGAGATAATTACTTATCTGACTGAAGGAAGGAGGAATGGAAATTTAGGCCAGGCACTAGTATTCTTACCTCATTTAATCAAGCCATCATGTTTCTTGAAGCTAATACGTGGATACAATTTATTTGCACCCCGTATGATTCCCACTTTAAATGTTTCTAATGTCAACGTTTTTCGAGTAGTGTTGTTATTTGCAATTTTGCAGAAAAAGTAGCTTTGTGTAGGAAAATAGATCCACCAAGACATGAGCCACCGTGTTGGAAGATAAAAGGTGAGAATTTTCTTTTCTCACTTAATGATAACTTTGTGCAGGAGGGCAGGAGTGCCCATGACGTCCACTGAACAAACCTTGAAGTTGTCAAAAAGCGTCATTGGTGACACACTTTTCCAACAATATAGAGAGCTTTGTGCTAAACAAATAAAATAATAGAATAGGCAATCATGAGATTTGACGGCTACACCAACATCCACACAAAGGTTGACACCAACCCAACAAGAAGTTGGTAAAGGAAGTCGTGCCAAGCTTGATTGGATGATCTAATGGATGTATGAATCAGGACTAGTATTCCAAGAAGTTTCTCGACAACATAACATTAGGGTCCCTAATTACACTGCGAACATGTTTGGGATAGTGGAAGAGGAACATGATGATGAAGAACCAGAAATAGGGAATGGCAGTGATGAGGAGGAAGATGAGATGGATGAGGAAGAGTAGTTGTTTGAGACAATTTAAGTTTGTTAATTTTGGATAATTTTTTGTTTTTATTTTAGACTTGTATAATTCGTAGGAGTAGGATTAGAATTTATTTTTGCATATATGCTTTAATTCTTTTTGTAGGAACCCTACATGATGGAAGATACAACAATTACGAGCATTAATGTCAAAAGGAGAAGGACAACCACCATAAGAAGGAAAGGAATTTCACGATAAATCTAGTAACTTCTTTCCTTATCTATTTGAGGGAGCTACACATTGAAGACAATGTGTTGTCTAAAGTGTGGGGGGTAATATAGGAATTTTTGGCATATAAATTTTATTTTCGGTTTTTATGTTTATTTTTATCCGTGCTTGAGCTTGTAGAAATACAAGTGATTGGTTAGAAGCATGTATAATAGGTTGATTATGTTTATTAATAAAATTAGCATGATAATAAGGAATTTTTAATTTTTGAACATGAAACTTTTGAGTTCTATAGGTTATATTAAGTATAGATGGAAAGGCATTGTTGATACAAAATGATGTGCGAAATATAAAGAACAAGCATGCTAGTATATATGATAGATGATAATTTTGAGATTATGTGATTAAATTGATATTTGTGCATATTAAGGTGTTTAGGGATGACCTAAGACATTGTTTGGACATATCTAGAGCTAAAAAGCCAAAACTTATTCTAAATTTCCAATTAGTACCCATCTTTGAGCCTTATGACCGTTTTTAATTAACCACACTATAAGTCTCTTTAGCCTTAAATAAAAGATTTGTGTATACACTTTTCTTTGGTCCTGTTTTGCATGGAAATAGACATATGACCATTGGTATTGAATGTAATAGCCCGATTTCCAGTAGTGTCGAAAACAGTGGTTTTGGGACCACAATTCCAACGAGTTGAGTCATAAATATTAGTTTTTTAATATTTGTGATGTCATGAGTATCGTATTAAATTTTGGTTAAGAGATTTTATTGTTTAGATAGTTAATAAAATAAAAAGATTAAAACGTAAAAAGTACAAAAGTAGAGTTAATAAACTAGAGGGATCAAATGAATGAATAGACCTAAATTATTTTAGTGGGTGCATTATAATGTAAAATATTAAAGATAAGTGGGATTAATTAAAGTTAAACAAATGATTAATTAAGTTAATTAAGAAAGTCCAATTATTTACAAAAATGACATTAGGTATATAAATTAAATTAAAAAGAGAAAATGAGAATTTTCACTTCATCTTCTTCATACATTCGGCCAAGAGGAGAATAAATTAGGGTTTTTCATTTCCAAGTTTGAGCTTTGATCTGGGTAAGGAAATGATAGTCGTTTTTAGTAATTTTATGTTTTTGAGTCCGTATCAACTTAATCTAGCTAATCCAAGGACCAATTTGTAAATCTGTCAAATGTTATGAAATTTGCCATTGTTGAATATGCTTGTTCTTGAAATCTTGTAATAGATTTGAATGTTTGATGCTTGGTTTAAATCTTTTTGTAAAGTGATTTTGGATGGAATTAGGGTTTAAGGACTAAAATGATAAATAGAGAAATTGGTGTGTATTTGGTGTGAAATAATTGAAGTGTAGGGACTTGTGGAAACCTATGATTGTTTAGCTGGTGTTGGTTATGTAAGAGGAAAGGTTATTTTTCATGTATCGTGTTTAAGGACTAAAATGAATAAAAGTAAAAGGTTAGGGGTAAAATTATAATTTTACCAAAAAGGATTGAATTATGTTATATGATCTGATCGAGTGTTTTAATGCAAGAAATTGAATGATTTGTGGATGTAGATTACGATCGTGCTACAGATCGCGAAAATGGAAAATTGGCGGATTAGTCCATGAAGCCTTTCCTCAACTTCTATCCAGTCCGGTAAGTTCGTAATGTAAATTTTACTTAATATTTCTTGTATGTATATTGTCAATGTTCGGTATATCGAAAGCATTTGGCATCAAAGAGTTCAAAGAAATGAAATGAAAGAGATAATAGACTTTATGCCATTGAAAAAGTACTGACGCGATGGCTGGGGTATCGCATATGTTGCGAGTCCTCGACAACTCGTGTAAGCAGCATCGTGATACGAAAAAAGAGATATGAATCCTAAATGGATTATAGACCCTTTCAATGGTTGAGACTTATATTTTATGCATACTCCCGACAGCTCGTGTAAGCAACATCATTAGAGGACAGTTTACAGACAGACAACGTACCGATAGCTGGGGTACCGCATATGTTACGAGTCCTCGACAGCTCGTGTGAGCAGCATCAGGTGCCGGTAACAGAAGGATATAGACAGGAAAAATGGAAGTTGTTTTTAACTCAAGAAATAAAGGGGATTATCTTGGCTCGGTTGAGCTATAGTCGCTTATTACAAATGTTTGGTAGCTCCTTAAACTATTGAACTTACTAAGCTATGAAGCATACCAAAGTTTTTTTTTTGTAGATTGTTTTGCTGATTGAAGATCGGATCATCGTCATCTCTTTGAAGTCACACTATTGCGGAGCTTGTTGGTAGTTTTTGCATCACTCGATCTTATGGCATGTACTAGGATGATGTTATCTTTCGCTTTATGTACTTGAGATTGTGGAAACCGTGTTATGTTGATAAATGTGATAATGCATGTAGTGCAAGTTGGAATATAGACTTGTAAGTACTATGTAATGACTTAGAGTCTATGTATCTCATGTTGACTTAAGACATATTGATAACATGAATGTTTTGTGTTGATATACTTGTGTCTTGGTATGATTATTGTGGTTCTACATACTTGTTTCGGTAGAACCCATGCATGTATCTGTAGAAGTACAAGGTAGGTGAGAGGTTGTTCATTGACTTGGGTTGTATCGGTAGATGAATAACAAGTATCAATAGTCATGTGTTTGGAAGTATCAGTAGTTTACATACTTGTATCGGTAGAAATAGTAGGATAAGATTTATAGCTCTCTAGAGTTTTTAGTATCAGTAGAAGTAAGACTTGTATTGGTAGAAGAGTCACTTGTATCGGTAGAACTATCACTTGTATCGGTAAGAGTCTGCACTATTCTTGAACTGTTTACTGACTTGACAACTACCGATACTTGTCCAACAGGTACCGGTAGAAGTCTTCAAAAATATCGAAAATGACCTTTTTACCCTTGTTAAATTGTGCTTATAATTAAATAATATACATAACGTGTGAAATTAAATTCTTTAATAAAAATAAAGTTCGAATAATATTATGATAAAGATGAACAGTAATAAATAAATAGTAAGACATCAAAACCTTAATTGATGATGATTTTCGGGTTTTGGGTGTTACATTGAGGGTAAGTAGACACATTAAGGTGGATGTTACAAAATAAAAATAGGAAACTCAGTATAATGTTCGAACTTTAGTTTAGCAAAAGAAGAAGAAGAGAAATATAGAAAAATAAAAAAAAAAGAAGAAAAATGAGTAAGAAATAGAAAAGAATCATGAGGAAGAAAATATGTGAATAGTGAAAAAATTATAAAGTCACCAAGAAGAAGAAAAAGAAAATCTTACTTAAGAAACAAAAGAAAAAGAATACTCATAGGCTAGCTAAAGGGATTGCTTTATATTGAGAAGTTCCTAAAATGGAGAAAAAAGGATGGTGAGAGAATGAGAGATAAGGGAGTGAAATAGAGTGAGATATAAATGGGAAGAATAGGTAACAATACAATGTGTCAAACTATTTTCGTGTTTGTAACCTTTTGCGCTTAACTGTTCTTTGAAATCCATACCTATCCTAATCCTTAACACGTTATAAGCCGAAAAGTCTTATGTGACTTAAACAACTCTATGCATGAATAGATACAGAAATTGTGTGATCCTATTATAGTTATCTGTATTGTACTTGGATTATTAAAATACTTATATTATCATTGATAGATGCATATTGATGAAACCTTAACATTTGTATTTCCTATAACTTACTGAACTTATATTGTTTCTACTCAAAAATGGTAAAATTGTTTAACTATCATGTCAAGGTTATTAAAAGATGTACAACGCTTAGACCATATGCTACTAACCTACTCTTTGTATAGCTATGAACTCAAGCTCTTCATTTTCCTTGCTTTTCTTATTTTGTTTGCTTGAGGACAAGAAAATGATTAAGTGTGGGGGAGTTTGATCTGTCGATTTCATACCTAGTAGATTGAACTAGTTTCCACACTTGAAGAGCTTGAAATCAAGTATTTTCGTTATGTTTCCGTAGAATTTTATTTAGATTTCTTGTTTGAATAGATTGTGTAACCTAAGTGCTAAAATGTTGTTTTATTGTCTTTAAGGCCGATTGAGGCCTAAAGGTTAGTTAATGTACTTGGTGAGTGTGCAGGAGATCACAATAAGTTTTAACAGTAGGAGACTGATCACTTATTCATGACATAGGTTAAGCTACGTCGCAACAAAGAGACCATATATGAAGAATTCGAATACTGACTTCTTTGTCGGGACATACATGGGCTATGTCATGACAATGCTTATAGGATAACACTTCATATGCGTACAAATGGCTTCGTTGAGACACAAGTCCTGGTGTGTTGTGACATCGTCCCCTAGACGCATATTCTGCACCGAGTGAAAGGCGTTTCGGTCTTTATAATACCACTTAAATACGAAGGACGGCAACAAACCTAGGGTTAATGAAAACGACCGACCAAAGCTATAAATAAGGCCCTTAACATTAGGTTTAAAGACACCATTCATTATATCTTAGTTTTTAGTTTTAAAGTTTGTATTTTCTTTTGGGAAACAAGATTGTAGAACTCGCATAAATGGTTAAGAAATTTTCCTGATAGATCGCCAATACAATTCTAGTTTCTTTTTCATTCTCTTATTTAATTATATGTTTTTGTATATATTTGTGTTTATGATGATTAAGAAACCCATAAGGAACTAATTTCATTTTGGGGAATTAAGGAGTGGAAGTAAGAATATTTGATTGTTGTTTAACAGAGATTTTGCTTTTCGGATCAGCTGTTTGGGAAAGGAAGAACATTGAACAAACACTATGCCTGACAACCCTAGAACATCATCTAGGTGGGAATAAGCCTAAAATTGGTATTGCCCATCCGTGAACACCTTTTCCCCAAACCGATTTAGACTGTGACATCTAGCATAAGTAGTCTCTATCGACTTGCTATGTTAGAGGAAGATCGAGAGATCTAATTGGGGTAGTGACTAGTTGATTGGAGGAAAATCCTTAAAACCTAACAATTAAAGAATTCATATGGAAACGACCTAATATCCCCAAAACCGTTTATAAGAACTTTTACATCTCAAATCTTGCTTTTATTTTCATTTTTATTTTCTCTTTCATTTTATGCTCTTGAAAACTAACTCTTTTATTATTCTTCATACTATAAACCCTAGAGTAAGTACTAATTACTTTTATTCTTTGCAAGGATCTAATTTACTATTGCCTTACGTCTCCTTTGGGTACGATCCTCGGAATACTACCAAGTGTTTTATTGTACATATTATATTTTCAACCTGACCAGTATGCTTGCGGAAAGCCTAAATCTACACCGAACGGGAGTACGTTCGAGGCCGATTAATGCCAAAAATAAGGTTGAGACAAGTAAAACAGATGAAGGCTGAACACGTGCACATCGAAAATCTCAAGAATGCTATGGAAGATAACGCTCGTAGGGCTAAGTCGATGAATGCAAAACTATATTCCCGAAACTTGGAGACTTTTCGAGTGATGGAGTACATCGATCGTCAATCGGGCATCCCGTCACGATCTTATGGAGTTGATTTCCGAAATAGGCGATGTGAGTGCGGGAGGTTCCAAACACTACGATACCCCTATGCGCATGTGGTTGCAGTGTGGTCAACATTCAATTTGAATGTCGAACAATATATAGACGATGAGTACACGCTTGAATGTACGTTGCATATTTGGGGTAACGAGTTCTTTATATTAAGGGATGTATCGACGTAAGAAGTGGAACCGCTTGTATTCAAGATGTTGCCAGATAGGTCACTACGTAGGAAAGTAAGAGGTCGACCGATAACAACTCGGATTCGAATGACATGGAAATCAGAGAAGAGGTTGATCCAAAGCGTTGCACCATATGCCAGATAGTGTCCCCATGAAAACGTCTATACTGGCCAATCTTCACGGTCTGGAGGAAATTAAATATTGTATCCGATGTTTACATTTTATGGTCTTATAGAAATGAAATTCATGTTATTTTTATTCAATACTGATAGTATTTAATTTTCACAATATAAATCTTTAGTGTTAAGTTTTGAATTAAAATTAACTTATACATCTTTTAATTTTCACTATATAAAAATGAATAATACATAAGTTGTGAAATTATAAACAAGTTGAACAAATATGACATAACACTTGAAATTTACATGTATAAAAATTGGAATGAACATAGAGTGTTATTTTCATCTGGGGTATAATGGTTTATGGGCTTTCATTGACGGGGTGAAAGTTGAGGTGTACTGTACACATCAGGAGGATCTAGCGTCGAATCGAACGTGGCATGAGGCAGGTGGAGTAAATGGTATCCCCAAACATATTAAATGTTAAGTCTGGTGAAACGCCAATGTCTGGTTGATATGCATTGCTCTAAGACCCCTTACCAAAAGCCCTAACCTATTGGTCCAGCGAAGTGCGTGTCTTCGGAGGTTGATCTTCCGTGTCGGGCTTCACCATATGTTGATCCACTGGGTCGAGCTTTGCCATAGGTTGACTTCCACATCTGTAGCTGTATTCTGATACTATCATAAGTTACCCACCATATAAATAAACGTGCCATCAGGCCATGTACCACCGCATGTATTCAATCGAGGGATAGAAGTCATTCATATAGGAGTGCATCTCAAGCTTCCTATTGTATCGATCGTTCCATAGTGCTATATATTACTGATGTTTCACAGCCCAATCCGCTCCGTCTTTTCCCCTCATAGTATTACCGTGGACATTAAAAAATTATTGTGAATCGATTAACACATTTTGTCTGAACCCAAACTATCGCATAACCCGATCGGCGTTGTGCCACTCAACGGTTAAGAAGGTGAGCAGTGGCGTGTTAATGCACAACACATGCTCTTTACCGTGAACCTACTATGGAATAAGGGTCACAACGTTTAGTACAAAATATGACGTCCATATGAACTGTACAATATAAATAAATGAGTCAAGTCGCATGCTGCAAGTGGATAAGTTAAATCAATGTTACTTAATTATATATATATATATATATATATATATATATATATATATATATTACTTTCTCTCCGGTGTGCGCCTCCATCATCTGGCGGTAAATAATTAATGTATTGCTCGTGCCAATTCCCAAAGACGTGGCCCATTTGTAACAAAAAAAAACACATTAGTACTTAAACTTGAGAAAATATTATCCACACTTATGAGTCGTTAAATGTTAAGTATAATTTTGTCTTTACCTATTTACAAGTGGCCACCTATATGTTTGGTGTCAAACAGCCGCCAGAAAAGACATACTGTATAAAGCCCAGGACTGCAGCTGCCAGAAACAACCAGCCATGTTACTTGCCCCATGTTTTGATGCTCGACAAAGCTTATGGTACAATATGGCCAACACTGCTGATCCCCAGCTGTATGTATCGACACAATTGAAATCCTCCAATAAAGGCAAGTACTTCAAGTAGACCATATTAGATGTGTTGTTTGGCATAAGTACCCTTTTGATCAGCTGCATAATATAGGCTCGAGCAGCACACATCACCTCTTACTCAGTGGTAGTGCTCGATAAATACTTGAAATTAGTTCTCAACCATGTCAATGTCAAGCACGTGAAGTTACGTTCCCCATCTCTAATGGACAGTTCAAGCAATCTGTGGCATACTACTAAAGGTTCCAACACTTTGCTTCTGCCTATGAATACATCACTGTCAACTCGCAACCCAAGTTGCATAGCGACGTCCTGTAATGTGATTGTGCACTCCTCACACAACATAATGAAGGTGTGGGTCTTCGAGCACTACCTTTCAACCAAGGCAAATATTTGGTTTGGCTTTAGGTCGAACCTTCGGATCAATGCGACGTCCCCAAATCTCGCCAACTGTAAGTATGGCATCATCCGTTCGTCCGCATCATACTTCGAAAAATGGAACCGCGACCACAAAACCCGATACCCATATTGTATGGAAAAATTTTCATTTTTACTAATATATTTTATTTTTATTTAATTTTAAAAATAAAATTTTAATAAAAATACTAATTTTTATTTTTCTGAATATTTTCAAATAGAAACGTGTGTATAACAATTTGTATATTGTATATTGTAGTATTTAGCAAATCAATAATGTTGCTTTCACATAAAATTTCATCATCATATTTACTATTTCCAATTAGCTAATTTGTCTAATCAAAATAACATAGAATTCAAATTTATATTTTTTACATTAATATTTTAAATTTATCTTAATTATATATTTTAAATAATTTTTAAAGAATTTTATATTAAAATTAAATAAAAATATTTTTTACCCTACGAGAATTGAAAAAAAAAACAAAATTCAAGTTTTAAAATTGAAGTATATTTTAGTTTTATAACTAATTTTATATATTCTAATTAGGGAAATCCTTAGCTTTTTAATATATTTTAGTTATATTTCTTAAATTTGAAAAATATTTTTAATATGTTTTTAATTTAATATGAAATTTTTTTAATGTAGTGTAAAATTATTAAATATTTTGGAACAAATCAAATAAAACTCAAATAAAGAACAAGTTTAGGTATTAAAATATTTAAAAATAAAATCAAAATTAGGAGGAAATTAAAATAAAAAATGAAAGGAAAATTATAAAAAATAAAGATTGGAAATAGAAAACATTAAATAATAACAAAACATATGTAAATAGTAATAACATACACTTAAAAATAGAAGTCAAATGAAAACATACAACACTTTATAAATAAGTATCATATATAAAATGCGAAAAAATATTTCGTGATTTAACAATTTTACTGTTTCGTTGATCCTATATTGTTAAATAAAACTTTATTGGATATTATATTTTGATATAACAAATTAAAGTGTTTTTGAATAAAAGTAAAGTTGAACAAATTGTTAAATCAAGTTGAAATGGTTTCAATTGAGTCAAATATTTTCAAATATGTTTTAATCATTTTCAAACAAGTTAGAATTGCTACAAGACAAAAAGTATCGGTACTTTTTGTCTAAGTATCAATATTTTATGAGATATCGGTACCCCTCTGATAATCGAGACCAAATTGATATTTTGTTTGCATGATTTTTCAAACAATGAAAAAAGTACTGATACATTTTCAAAAAGTATCGACACTTTTTATCAGGTATCTATACCGCAGCTTCAACGGTCACTGAATCTGCATTTATTACAAAAATTATCGATACCCTTTTAGCAAGTATCGATACTTGAAGTTTCAAGTGACATAAATGCTCTGTTTTTTCATCCCCAACGGCTATAATTATTACACCAACAACCACAATGGTTAGAAATCAATTTGCGGGGGATAAATGTCATCTTCTAAAGGTCTAACAACAAAAAGAGCAATGTGCTAAGCCTAAAGATCAATCAAAACAACCTAGAGCTTATTCTTTCATATATTTTCTTGTAAACACTTGTGAGCTTTCATTGTATTCATTTAGCTCAAGTGTTCTCCTTTGTATTTGTGCTTAATTGGAAAATATCCTAATCTTGTAAGGTAGTGGAGTAGGCATTTAGGGCCGAACCACTATAAATCATTGTGTTCTTTGTTGCAAACTTTTATTGCTTCCACCACAACATCTCAAAGGCCGATTCAACCTCCCTTTCCGACATTATCGAGTTGATCCATCGAGCTAATATAGATGAAGTATGCCCCTCATTTACTTGAGAACACATTCTGATATCTGCATAATTTAAAAAAAAAACATAAATTAAATATAATTAATTATTATGATTACATTAATAAACTACTATTAATTTAATACGTTCACATTAAAATATATTTACATACCTTAAAAAACACCCTACCTTTCCTTCTTCTCTTCTAATTCAAAATTTTGAGTTGAAGGGACCAACAAATTTGCCTCACAACTCTTTTTATGATGTTGATTGATCTCCTTTTCTCCCTTTTTTTTTTTTTAAAAGCCCTCTTAATGGTGTCATAGTTGAGTCCCATCGTTGATGCTGTTGACGTCACTGACGCTGTTGACGTGATGTAACCAGTCAAAAAAATTATTTTTTAATATTTTTATTTTTTTCATTTATTTTAAAAATGATATATTTAATGTTGTAAGTAGCAAGGTATAAGAAAGGAGAAATAATCTTCCGTCCCTATTTAAAAATAAATTGTCTTCATTGTTGCATAATATAATTTTTATTCAAGCTCTAGTAATGATCATTGAAAATAAGACTAATAAATACAAATGTTGATATACATTATGTAGCTAGTTGAAAAAAATGATTTTAATAAAACAAAGTCTTACTTGTTGTGGTGCATTATGACCTATGGGAACAACAAATACTTCATAATCAATAGGGAAAGAAACACATTTTGTGGTTGAATGATCCTCTGACAAGCTCTTGGATTCTTTCAAGAGCCCTTTCACACGTTTCAAGGGTGGTTCACTACCTACGGCTACTCCTATGAAATGCCTAAACCCATAAATTTCTTACAAAGCAAGCAAACTACTGCTGTAAGTAACAAAATCACCCATAACATATATAAACAAAATGGCTAATATCAAACATTGACAATAACAACAACATTTCAATCATCTAACAGAAAAAAGAAAAAGTTCCAAGCAACAATTTCCTAAAGATAGTAAAGGGCATAGAAAATTACTTGTAAGTTGGTAACTAACAACCTCTTATGGCCCTTTACCAGTCAGGATTAAAGACTCCTTTAACTGAGACATGAAATACCTTAAAAGTTTGTGAATTTGTACTACATAATTAATCAAAATAATACATCTTGAATCATACCAAATTATCTATTTCATAGTAATTTTTACACAACATAAATCAAATTGCCTAATTGCTAAAATGAATGGTAAAACTAAACTTAAAAAATAAAAACTCACCAACTTCCTAAAAAAAGCAGAGAAAAAAGGGACAAATTTGATTGAATCATATATTCAGCCTAATTGCTAAAATGGAGAGTAAAACTAAACTTAAAACACCAAAAAACTCACTAACTTCCTAAAACAAGTAGAGACAAAATGGGCAAATTTGATCGAATCATATATTCAATGTAACAGCCCAATTTTTAGTGGGGTCGAAAACAGTGATTTCGAGATCACAAATCTGACAAATCGAGTCATAAATTTATTTATTTAAATATTTATGACTTCGTCAGCATCGTATTAAAATTTGGTTATGAAATTTTAATGTTTAGATAACAAATTGGGTAAAAGGGACTAAATTGTAAAGGTTACGAAAGTAGACTTTGCTTAAGTAAATGGACCAAATGGTCAATTAAACCAAATGGATTAAGTTAGTGGAATGGCATGAGTATTTAGGTGAATATAGCATGATTAATTAAGTATAAAAAGAAGATAATTAAGCTAATGATGAAAGTCACAAAATTTACAAAATTACCATTTGCTATATAAGTAAAAGTTAAAAGAAAGAATTAGTTTATTTTCTTCATACTTCATCTTTTCATTCAACCAAAGAAGAAAACTTAGGGTTCCATTATGGAAACTTTAAAACTTAGCTTGGGTAAGAAAACCTTAATCGTTTTTAGTAGTTTTTATGTTTTCGAGTCCGTATTAGCTTAATCTAGCTTATGCAAGGACTAATTTGTGAATCTTTCAAATGTTATGAAACTTTCCATTGTTGAAAATGCATGTTCTTGAAATTTTTTGATATATTTGGATGTTTAATGTTTGGGTTAAATATTTTTGTAAAGTGATTTTTTATGAAATTAGGGTTTAAGGACTAAAATGTTAAAATGGTAATATTATTGTACTTGTTGTGAAATAAATGGATTTGCTTGGATTTTTATGAGAACTATGAGTGTTTGGCTGGTATGGATTGAGGAGAAAATGAGTATTTTACATGGTTTGTGTTGAAAGGACTAAATTGAATAAAAAGAAAGTGTTAGGGGTAAAATTATAATTTTACCAAAAGGGGTTTGATTGTGTTAAATGAATTGATTGTGTGATTTAATGTGAGAAATTTCATGATTTTTGAATGTAGACTACAATCGTGCCACTAATCGTGGAAAGGGAAAGTTAGTAGAATAGTCATTGGGATCCATTCACAACTACAACCCAGTCCGGTAAGTTCGTATGGTTAAATTCTAATTTGAATTGTATATTCTTGAATTGTAAACCATTGTAGTGGATTGAAATGATGATCGAAAGTTGGAAGACGAGAATAAAGAAAGAGAAAGGCAACGGGCTTTGAGCCGTAAGTGAAAAAGGTCTGATGACTGTGTCATCGTGAGTATATGAATCCTTTACGGATTATAAGGTTCGATGACTATGTGTCATCGTGAGTATATGAATCCTATACGAATTATGAGTTTCGATGACTATGTGTCATCGTGAGTATATGAATTCCTATACGGAACAAGAGGTTCGATGACTATATTATCGTGTGTATTAAATGAAATGAATTCCATTGCGGATTAAGGGTCTGATGACTTTGTGTCATCGTGAGTATCAAATGCAAGTTGAAACTTACCTCGGATGTACATAATATTCCATTCGGTTAATTAGATTTTTACAACTCTTGAAGTTTGATAAATCTATCTAACCTTATGAACTTACTAAGCCTTAAAGTGCTTAACTATGGATTATTATTGTTTTGTAGATTCAATTTTGCTGTTCAGAGATCGGATCATCTTAGAGCATCTCACTATCCTGGAGTTGTTAGGTAGATTTTTACATCACTTGGTTATATGAGATGTACTAGGATAATGTTACCTTTTGCTTATGTACAATGAGTTGTGAAAAAACCTTGCTATGTTTGATAAAATGTTGAAAGTAGACTTTAAGTACCTTGTATTGACATAAAAATCATGTACTTGAGTTGACTTAAATACATAATTAAATTTGTGTATGAGTGAAGTTAATGAACTTGTGTTTGGTATAAATATTGTGATTCTGTATACTTGTTTCGGTAGAACTCATGTATGTTTCGGTAGAAGTACAGGGTAGGAGAGAGGTTGTACACTGACTTGAGATGTATCGGTAGTTGAATTGTGAGTATCGGTAGTTATATATATAGATGTATCAATAGTTTGCATACTTGCATCGATAGAAGTTGTAGGGTGAGAATTATAGCTCTTGGAGTTTTTAGTATCGGTAGATGCATGACATATATCGCTAGAAGTTATACTTGTATCAGTAGAACTAGCACAGGTTCAGGTAGAAATCTGCACCATTTTAGAATTATTTACTGACAAGGATACTACCGATACTTGACCATCAGGTACCGGTAGAAGCCTCCTAAAATGTTGGAAATGCCATTTTTACCTTGTTAAATTTATGTTTATGTTTAAATGACGATGCGTAACATGTAAAGTGAAATATTTTAATAAATAAAGTTGTATAAAGTAACGATAAGATGAACAGTGATAAATGAACAGTAAAACATCGAAAATCCTAACCGGCGACGTTGTTCGGATTTTGGGTGCTACATTCAACCTAATTGCTAAAAGGGAGAGTAAAACTAAACTTAAAAAAAAAAAATTAAAACTTACCAACTTCCTAAAACAAGCAGAGAAAAAAGGGGCAAATTTGATCGAATCATATATTCAGCCTAATTGCTAAAATGGAGTGTAAAACTAAACTTAAAAAATCAAAACTCACCAACTTCCTAAAACAAGCAGAGAAAATCGGGTAAATTCGATCGAATCATATATTCAGCATAAGCAAAATAAAAATGTACTAAAATAACTTCATTAAAAGAGAAAAAAAATCATTCATAAATAGACGAGCAATGATGGCATTGACGTTACTTGTCTCGGGGAGCGTCTTCTTGCAGTTGTCGTCGCTCAAGCTTAAGGTTAGGAAGATTGGAAATCTGAGGTTGCCTTACCTTAACCTCAAAATTGGATCGATAAATTTTAGTGGTGGCGCCATTTAGAATGGCTCTACAAAAAATAATAATAGTTAGGGTTTTAAAAATAAATAATATGGTTTTATTATTATAAAACAAATAATAATAATAATAAATAATAAATAAAGCTAACACCATACCTTGGAAATTGTTGGCGCATTTAAAATGGCTCTACCAAATTTTTTTTTAAAGTCCCTTCATTTTTTTAGTAATTGCAGTATTTCCCTATTATTTATACAGCTAACGTCATTTTACATGGCTCCACCAAAAAAAATGATTTTTTTATCTGGATTGTTGACGTGGCATGTTGATAGTGCCTTATTATTTGGAAAAAATCTAATAAGGTCTGTAGACCTACTAACCCCCAAACTATTTTCAACATTGGACAGCTCCAACAAAAATGGTCCAAGGTTTCTGGTTCCCCTTATACAGTGGGCATTCAGTACTATTGACTAGCCTTTTGTTATACAGATTGGCTAGGGTGGAAATAAAATCATTCACAATCCGCCAAATTGTAATTTTTATTTTCTATGGTAGGTTTAGGCACCATAGTTGCTTGTAGAAGTTCCTAAATTCCATATGTAAATTATTTTGACTAAGATTAGGATTACCAAAATGTAATAGTTTATAGGTGCTTCAGACCAAGAACTTTTGGTGCATTTATGGATTTGCCCCAAGCTAGTTTCAAGCAAACTTTGAACTAGTCAAAGTGCTTAAAAGGTGGCCAACCATGAAATTGAGTGGCTGAAATTTATTTTCTAAAAATAGCATCTAACTCCCACCTATAAATACCTCCCTAAGCTACCCATTCTAATCACGAATTCACCAACACATTCTCTTCTTTATCTCATTTTCTCTCTAGCCTTTCCCTTCCATTTCCCTTCCATTTCCCTTCCACTCCTTTGTCGATTTTTCCCTCTTGGGAAAGAGTGGTCTTCAACCTTGGAAATAGCTTCATTGGGTGTTCATTAGAGACCTCGATCTGGGAAGAATCGAGCAAGAAAAACGAAGAACGTGACAGCAGTTCTTGAGAAATTATACTATTAATTGCATTTATTACATTTTTATTCTTTTATTTATATTTGTAAGTTATGTGCATATTTATGTTTGCATAACATGATAATTCATTTTTTTTAAAAATACAAATTATTTTTAAAAATCAAGGCAATGTTCTTTGTCTCGGGAATTTGAAAAATCATGCACTAAAGGTGCCGTTTTTTTGAATCGGGATAACTGAATATCCTTTTAAAAATTTAAATACGAGATTTTTTTTTGAAAAGTTCGTTATTTTTGAATATCTGAATTGTTATATCCTAACTTACTAGATGTAACTTTTTCTCGATTAATTTGAAATAACGAGCTTTTTTCGGAAACAAAATTTATTTTCAAAATAAAATAAATATGACATTCATGCATTTAAGGATAACAATTTAAATTTTCCTCGAACTTTTAATTTTCAACAAATAAGATTTTGAATAATCGATTAGGCACCAATTTTGGACGTGTAAGGGTGCTAATCATTCCTTATGCGTAATTGACTCCCAAACTCGTTTTATGGTTTCAAAGACCAAAATTATTTTAATGATTTTTTAAAAAATCTCAAAAGGTGACCCAATTACACCTACTTTAAAAATTATTAGTGGCGACTCCATTTTCATTTTTCAAAATATAAATCGAGACTTATTTTTGTTTTTTTTTTTTCAAAAAATGATTTCGAAAACTTGACAACTCCACTGGGGATCGAACCCATTTAAAAAAAACAAAAATAAGTCTCGATTTATATTTTGAAAAACGAAAATGGAGTCGCCACCAATAATTTTTAAAGAAGATGTAATTGGGTCATCTTTCGAGATTTTTTTTAAAAAAAAGCATTAAAATAATTTTGATTTTTGAAACCATAAAACGAGTTTAGGAGTCGGTTACGCATAAGGAAGGATTAGCACCTTTACACGCCCAAAATTGATACCTAATCGATTATTCAAAATCTTATTTGTTGAAAATTAAAAGTTTGAGAAAAATTTAAATTACGATCCTTAAATGCATAAATGTCATATTTATTTATTTTTTAAAACAAATTTTGTTTCCGAAAAAAGCTCGTTATTTTGAATTAATCGAGAAAAGTTACATCCAGTAAGTTAGTATATAACAATTCAAATATTAAAAAATAACGAACTTTTCAAAAAAATCTCGTATTTAAATTTTTAAAAGGATATTCAGTTATCCTGGTTCAAAAAAAAATGGCACCCAGTGAGTTAAGGCATGATTTTTCAAATTCCCGAGACAAAGTACATTGCCTTGATTTTTAAAAACAATTTATGTATTTTTAAAAAAAATGAATTACCATGTTATGCAAATATAAATATGCCCATAACTTACAAATATAAATAGAAGAATAAAAATATAATAAATGCAATTAATAGTACAATTTCTCAATAACTGTTGTCACGTTCTTCGTTTTTCTTACTCGATTCTTCCTAGATCGAGGTCTCTAATGAACACCCAATAAAACTAATTTCAAGGCTGAAGACCACTCTTTCCCAATAGGAGAAAATCGACAAAGGAGTGGAAGGGAAATGGAAGAGAAAAGCTAGAGAGAAAATGAGATAAAGAAGAGAATGTGTTGGTGAATTCGTGATTAGAATAGGTAGCTTAAGGAGGTATTTATAGGTAGGAGTTAGAGGCTATTTTTAGAAAATGAATTTCAGCCACTCAATCTCATGGTCAGCCACCTTTTGAGCACTTCGACTAGTTCAAAGTTGGCTTGAAACTAGCTTGGGGCAAATCCATAAAGGCACCAAAAGTGGAGGGGTTTGAATAGGATTTGGGAGGACTTTGAGGATTGATTTTCAAGGATTTGAGGATTTTGACTCTGGGTTTCGAGGCCCGGATGAAATTGGGCTTGTTCAAGCACTTTTTTTCAACAACGACTCAGGCCTTTTTATTATTCTCTAACCTTTCTTCACAAGTAAGGCGACATTGAAACTCCCAAAACTTTGAAACCATAAACCTCCATACTCCTTTAAATCAAAAAGTTTTTTCTATTCGCACCAATGTAAACCTTGCTTTCCTTTTGCCTTTTGTCACCAAAATCACAACAAAATTCGTTCCATTTCATCATAGAGAGATTTCGGTAGAAAAAAAACAAGCCATTGCATAAGTGGGGATGGCTTGCAAAACGGATTTTATGAATACCTCCTTGTCACCATGGGATAAGAACCGCATACTCCAACCATCTATTTTCTTTTGCATACGATCATTTAGATTTTGGAAGAAATTTTTTTCTTCCGACCTACCATATTAGGCAAGCCCAAATACTTCTCAGGATTATTAGAATATCGAATCCCCAAACATCTTGAGAGTCGATAATGCAACTCTTCCTTCATATTTACGCTAACGAAAACTGAAGATTTCTCAAAATTGATGCATTGTCTAGAATTAGCCTCGTACTCCTTCAGAACATCTTTTTTAGTTCACACATCTCTTTTCGAAGCTTCACCGAATAATATGCAATCATCGGGAAAAAAACAAGTGAGAAATTTGTGGTCCACTTCGACTAGCCTTTACCCCTCGTAGCCTCCTTTCTTTCAAAGCGAGCCACATTAAGGCAAAAAGACCTTCACTAAAAATAAGAAACAAAAATGGGCTTAGAAGGTCCCCTTGGCCAAGACCTCTCATCAGCCTAAATGTGGAACCCAATTTACGATTCACATTTACCGTCCACCCAACCCCTGTCGAAACCCATTTTTTCCATCATGGCTCTCAAAAAAAACCCCATTCAACTCTATCATATGTCTTACTCATGTCTAACTTTAGAGTCATAAAACCCCTTCTACCTCCCCTTTTCTGCCCAAAAGTGTGCAAAAGTTTGTAAGCCAACAACATATTATCCGAAATAAGTCTCCCTAGAACAAATGCGCTTTGTGTAGGGTCAATACAACCATTTAAAACAATTCGGAAATGGTTAGCTACCATTTTAGAATCACCTTGTAAATAACGTTACATAAACTAATGGGCCTAAAATTAGCCATACTAGTAGGATTAGAGGTTTTTAGGAGAAGAACAATATTTGCAACGTTCACAAGTTCAAGATTCCATCCTCTATTAAGAACGCCCAAACAATACTCGCTCACGTCCTTTCTGACAATATGCTAACATTGTTGGAAAAATATCACTGAAAATTCGTACCTTCTTAGGGCTTTTGTTGGGCCCATCTCCTTCAATGCTCCAATGACCTTCTTTTCTGTATAGGCAGCCATCAATAGAATGTTATCCTCGTTTGTAATGCATCTCTCATCTCTTGATAAGATATGCTCACTATTAGCTACACCATTTTGCGAAGAGTACAAATTCTCGAAAACATGTTTCGCAATTTCCTCTATTTTGATTCCATCTTCCGTCCTCCTTCCATCCTCATTTTATAGACATTTTCTAGGATATATCTATTGAATAATTTTGTTTATAGTTAAAATATGTGATTATTCATTTAAATAGTTGTGTTCTTACGAAGAGACATGAAAACTCCTATAAATAAGAGTCAAATTTCATTTGTTTGACAAACACATAAAAAATTACTTTCTATTATCTCATCATATTTTATATTCCTAAATTGTTCTATAGAATTACTGCAGAATTTTTTTTATAGAAATTGATATCATTGCGATGCTCCGTTCTGTGTGCAGTGGATTGTTTCCATCAATGCAAAATGTAGATAATCATTGGACTTCATTATATGCTTGAGGTTCATTGATAGTAATTCTTTTGCACCCCATAATATATCTGGGGACAAATAGAACTTTAAAGAAAATGACATTGATATACATCTTATAGTACTATAGAACATTTTTATGTATCAAATCGAACTTTTTAAGAAAAAATTGTGTTTCCTTTAATCTTAATTTTACTAATATTTTTAATATCAAGTCAGCTGTTGATGACAGAAGATCTGATTGAGAATGGAAGAAAATTAAAAGAGTAGGTAATGCATCAAAATCTAAGTTGTTATATTATATATATATATTCAATAAATATAAAACCTATGTTATTCCAATGTCTCTTTCATTCCACATAAAACTTAAATCATCTCTAATATTATTTGATAAAAAACAGGTGAGAACTGAGGGAGACAATCACTTTGGTTTAACAATAACTTTTTGTTTTTAGTTTTATGTCCTTATTTTTTATAATTAATTTGTTTTTGATATTTTAATATTATAGCATTTGATTTTCCTTAGAGTAAATATTGGAATATTAAAATATATTTTATTTTATTTTTTGTACTTTTTCTATACTTAGAAATTTAATTTTTGTGATTTTAGAAATTAATTTTTTTTTATTAAATTTACTGATGTGACTTTAAAAATTAAAAAAAATACTCGCTTAATAGTCATATAACAAAAAAGTGAAATTCCAGTAGACTTAAATTTAACAAATAATTTTATTAGCATTAATAACACTTAAAAGTTACATAAGCATTTTAGTAAAAAACAAGTATTTGAGCTAATCAATGATATTGTAAAAAATTAAAGTGTTGAATTATGTCAAAAATTTGAGGTATAGAGATTGAATTTTAAATTTGAGTGTAGTACAAGAATCAAAATTGAAATTTTATCATTTTCTTATGTAATTCAAAAAAGAAAATAGAGTCTGATCCACGTGCCAACCAACCTTTTATATATATATATATATATATATAGTTATATCTATACAATTATTTAAGTCACTGGTTGAGTTAGTATCACAAGTTAATTATGCACCAACTTGATTAAAAAAATTACAAAAATATCCATCCATAATTAAATAATTTAAATTATTTGAGCCTATTTTAATTTTTATTTTATTTTAATAGAAACCAATAAAAATATGTATACAATGAGATTTGAACCCATGTTAATTATATTAATAAAACCTTAAATAGAAACCAATAAAAATATGTATACAATGAGATTTGAACCCATGTTAATTATATTAATAAAACCTTAAATTTATCACTCAATCAAAATTTTATTTTATTATTTTTATATATTTTTATTTTAATATGCACAATTTATTAAATCTATCAATTATATATTAATATTATTAATTGATGTGGTGTTCTAAATACGTGATTTTTGACCCCCATATACGTGTAATAAGAATTTTTAATAGATATTAAATTTTTGTGAACTTAACTAGTAAAATCACTACACAAACGATTTTACTATCAAATTGCAGTCTAAGAAAACTTCATTTCTCTCAAATTTTTGTAGCAATGGAAAACATTAAAAATTAATAAACCACACTTTTTCACTAACACTTTCAACCACAAAAACAATAGCTACTTCTTAATCTTTTTTGTCTAGACCGATATATTGGCCGATCCAGTCTAGTAACAACACCATTGCATGAAACAAAGCAAGGTGTTTGATCATTATAGCAATTTGAGTAAGGGTATGAGTGGCAGTAAGTAGGGGTAATATCGGTTCGGTTCAATTAAATTTTTTAGATTTTTTAAATTGCTTATTATAATTCGATTTAATTTTGATTCGATTTTTTTATATTAAGTTTTTATTTTTATTTTTTATATTTATTTTTATAAAACAAGCTTTGTTTTATGTCTTTTAATTATCATTTGACAAATTTTCAAAATATTTTTCATAAATATTTCTAAAAAACAATAATTTTCAACTACTTTTAAACTATTTTCATTATTTTAAATATAAATATTTATTTTTATATCATAAAAAATTAAATTTAATTATATACTAAATAAATGAAATAATTTGGTATAATTTCGGATAACCACATTTTTTTAACTTCCATTTCATAAATCGTTCAAATACTTCGATTCGAATCGATTTTCAATTTAATCATGTTTTTTTTTTTTGCTCAACCCTAGCTGCGTGCTGCTTGATCGTGGGCTATATGCCCTTTGTATACAAGTCAACGACTTTTTGAGCCCATATGTCAAATTAACGGTAAATGAATCATAAAGTCCCCTGTATTATATCTTGAATTGCATTTTAACCTCTCTACATAAGAAATGAGCAAACTAGACCCTATATTTTAGATGAGAGAGCAAAACAACTCATCAGTTAAAATTTGGTATTTGTATGTAAGAAATATTAATGAATTTAACCATCAACCTTTACACATTTAGTTAATTTGACACTACTCTCTTTTTGAAAATAAATTAGGCCTTATTAACAAATTTAAAAAAAATCAATTAAGCTTTTTTAAAATTTAAAAATTATTTTAAAAAATCATAAAAATTATAAACAAAAGTTATAATTTTTTTATAAAAAATAAAAATATCGACCCAATAAAAAAAGTAGAGATCAATTTTTAAAAAAAAAATCCTATAACCATTAAATTTTAATGGGTGGGTATTGTTATTTTTAATAAAAAAATTATAATTTTTAATTTTTTACAACTTTCTGTTATTTTTTTTTTATAATTTTTATGATTTTTCAATTTTAAAAAGGCTTAATTGATTTTTCTTTTAATTTGTTACTGTGACTTTTTTTTTTTTTTACCTTTTAGTCTTGTTAGTTTCAAAATTTTTTAATTTACTTCCAATAAAAATAAATGTCAAATTGAATAAATGAGTAAAAATTGAAAACTAAATTTCTTATTATACCTTGTATATAAACATCAAATTTTAACAAAACATACAAAAACTAATTTACTCGTATTTTCAGTAAAAGGACTAAAATGCAATCCAGAGCTTTTGTGGTACACTAACCCAAATGAACTGCGTTCATCTTGTAAAAGGAACATTCTTTTAGTGCACTCGTTCAATCCTTTTACTTCTTGGTGAATTCATTAGTAACTTTTAGCAAGAACAGTTATTGACATCACTAAAAGTGCGCAACACTAAGACTACAATACTACAGCAATAGTATAAGTTTGTTTATTGATACAAAAGGATTTATGTCAACAACGTATTAATGAGAAAATACATATATGAATACAGTTGCATCTCTTGGTAAACTCCATCTCCCTTGACTACTAAAGAGAAGAGAAAGATAAAAAGATACTGAAACGGCCTTCAAAAGATATGATACGGCCAGCATCTTCATGTGATTCAGATGCAATGCAAATAAGTTACAAGAACCTTGATGGCTGTGTTAGAATCTCTGAGTATCTGGTCTAAAATGGTTATCGTAAAATGAAAACTGATCAGGACGTACCTGACCTGAACTGGGTGTACGGAAGGCTGGAAATGCTTCTTTAGTTTGCACTAGGTCAGGATAGGTGGGGAAAGTTAGATAACTCTGCAGACCAGATGAGGGTAGGCCTGGTTCCATGCAAGGATCAAAACGTGGTTGCTGAGTGGATCTTGACCCTGTCTCTGCATATCGACCTGTGAACTTTTGATCATCATTTAAGTAACCAGATGCAGTTGGGACTGCAGAATAACTTGATCTAACATCCATGTAAGGGTTACTGTAAAACCGATCACTACTAACTGGCTGATAGTTACTAGAACTACTTGACTGAGTGTTTATATAAGAAGTGGTAAGATGGTTGCTAGAAGTTGGTGCAACTACTGATTCGGGGTAATAGTTTGCCAAACTTAACTGCAAACCTGAACTCCGAAAGTTCACTTTAGAGGCCTCTGCTGAAAAGTCGGTTGGAACCCTGAAAAGTCCAGAGCATCCAACAGGAATCTCTACTCTCTCCCCAATTTGTCTTCCATGAACAGAAGGTTCAATAGCTTGTCCTCCAGATGCACCCTCTATTAGTGGCAATGTATTGATTTTCTGTTGTAAAGACATCCTGGCTTGTTTAAGAGCATCCAGAACATCGGTAAACTTGCCAGGTGCTTCAAGTGGCACCAATGCATAAAGCTCATTTTTGTTTCCTGAAGGTTCCATGATTGAACTACTGCTCATATCAGATGAATAGCGCTGCACTGCCTGCTTCCCAGGGGGACCATGTGCATGTGCAAATTGATGAGAGCTAGGTAACGGAGAATGGTTGCTCTGCAGACTCTCCTGATCATGATTTTCCTTTGCTATGGGAGATACAAACATTTGACCTGAGGATGTAGGATCTAGAGATGTAGGAGAAAGGGAGCTGCTACAATTCCGATCCTGTAACTGATCCATCTCACCATGTGAAG
This sequence comes from Kokia cookei, assembly GCA_039519145.1. Classification (NCBI taxonomy): domain Eukaryota; kingdom Viridiplantae; phylum Streptophyta; class Magnoliopsida; order Malvales; family Malvaceae; genus Kokia; species Kokia cookei. The sequence goes on from CM076903.1 coordinate 37,929,562, forward strand.
GTGGCACAGGATCATGGGATTGAGTTTTGGGTAATTCTTTGGAGCAGCAAATACAAACTTTTTCCATGGGAGATACAAACTTTTGACCTGAGGATGGGTTATCTAGAGAAGCAGGAGAAAAGGAGCTGCTACAATTACGTTCCTCTAACTGATCCATCTCATCATGTGAAGGTTGCAGAGGATCATGGAATTGAGTTTTGGGTAATTCTTTGGAGAAGCAAATATGTTCCCCCTCTGCCTCTTGGACTTGTGAGCTACCTCTTTCCTCAGTGACATCTGAGTTGTTCCCAGGATCACATGAATCCTAAACATTTTTTAACCAAAAAACCATTATGTCAGCATGGAGAAGCAAGATATCAGACAAGCGCCAAAACTTTCAATTAACTGTCTAGATAGCATAAGATAAACACATCCACATTATCAATAGAGGTCGGTAAAACATTTAAAAGAAAAAAGTGCACATAGCAACTACAAAAGGAAATTGATACTACACTGCAGCCCCCACCCTTCAGATTGAGGTATGCATCCCTCTATATAGGCCATTACAGGAAGTTAATGCATCAAATAAAGAGTCATACTAGCACTCTATAGGGTGAGCAATTTCAATGGTGTAAGTGACATCACACCTCAATAGATATGGACAGCAGAGGGACTTCCTAGGTGACACTAGTCCATAGACCAGCACATAAGGATCCCACCTTTAGAACCCAATACCAAAGCTCTTTCAATTCAGTTTTCAAAAGATCAGATTAAAAAGTTAACAGAATGAGCACATGTAATTAGTTTTAATAATTGATTCTATCTTAAAAGTTGGGTTAATTGTATGAAGGATTTGTCAGCTAGCACTTTCAGCAGCCATGCACGTGCCTACAAGAGAGTGTAGGATAGGGAGTTTTCTCATCTCACAAGAAAATAAAAGATAATTAAGTTTGAAAGAGAGTTTGCGACCAATAATCTTCACTGGAGGATAGCCGAACAAAATAAAATTCACCCAACTTTCCACCGTGAAAAAAAATACATCCACTTATACATCTTCCCAAGTTCTATAGGAGATAAGGTTTTAGACCCTCCCTTTCCACTTGAGTAGCCAAAGTGGCAACCTTCAGCTTTTGCAAGTTCCAACTTCTTTCATCTGCATGTATTTTTATGGAAATAGATCCTTTGAAAATAAGATTAGTTCGCTGAGGCCTTAACCTTTGTTTCATCTTTAAATTTCTAATTTTCCAGCCTACATCAATTGAAAACCAGATCCCTTTATCAATTCCTGAATTAAAGTTCCTCAAAATATCATAATTAATCACCACATCAGTTCAAGTATGCGATTTTCTTCAGCTGCTCTTGATAAATTAGAAACCAACTATTTACATTTCAGCACCATGTACAGTCCAGATGTCAAGCTGGCATTAACATTTTATTTGATTTAGCACTAAACATAAATTAAAAGTTCGTAAAAGGTACTGTAGAAGCCATTAACATCCTGCACCAGAAACGCTGCACTTAATAATTTTATCTAATACAAAATGGATTACATGTATATGGAAGTATGTAAGAGATACCAGGCATCCATAACTAAGGAAGCAAATTCTACTAGTAGGAAAGAGTTCTTTTTTTTTTTTTTCTGGAAGCAAGTTTTTTCAACGAGCGCTTCCATAGTTTCTTATAAAATTTAATTTCTTTGCACTAGAAATTTTAAAATGCTCCACCACAATAACCTTGATCTAAAACTGTCTTATCATGGAATTTACTTGTTTCAAACAAAAAGAAAAACACAGTTAAAGTTTTAGTATGATATCATAACCAAGATGGTAAAGGAACATAAATTATCTGTATCAAATAAGTGTTGCTTAAACATACCGGTGTACTACTATTATTTTCTCTGAACTTCTCTTCCCATTCTCTTTGGGCCCTTTCCATTGATTCATAACGGTCAATAAGTTGTGCTTGATGTTCTAGAGCCTTTTCCATGTCTTTCTCACCTACATCCCCATGAAAACCAAGACCATAAGCAATTATATTTCTTTCATCTTTTAAGGCATCTGAAAATAGAGTGTCGAAAGGGCTTCTATTTTCACGAATTTCAGATGCACTGGCAAGATATTAGACTCACTTTCAGAGTGATTAGTATTAACTTCCAAAGAGTTTACAAGTCCATTTACAGGCGGATCAACCTTGACATCATCTGACTTAGGCTCCTCTGCTACTAACCTGATAAAATAAAGCAAGCATAAATATTTTTTGTTACTTTGACTAACAAACATAAATATCTCTGGATCCATCTTGAACACATAAGAAGTTAAAATGTATCAAGATGAAGAGAAATCTCAAGTACAGTCAATTTTACAATTGAATGAGAAGAATAATCCTTAACTATGAAATTATTTCAATTTTTATCTTTTAGTTCTGATTTAGGATCCTCTGCTACAGATCAGCTAAAAAGAAAAAAGCATTCATATATATTTGGTTTACTTGACTAATGAGTAAATACCTGAGAGGACATTCAGGTCGAACATGAAAGAAATTAACATGAAACACAATGAAGAGAATTCTCAAGTAAAGAAATTTTTATAACTAAAAATGAGAAGAATGATCTTTGAACATTATTTCATTTTGATCTTTCTTTTCTATAGTTTCCATGACACATTAAGCCGTACAAAAGTACCAAAGTAAAAATGTACTCTCTCCATCTCCATCTTCTTTTTCAGTTTTTCTCTCATGTCCAACCAGAGATCTACTACTGCACCCATCCTTTTCTTTATCATATCATTCGTGACTTTAATGTTAATATTCCTTGCATCAGAGAACATATCATACAGGCTTTATCATCCAGAATTACACAACATTATATTCTTTTTTGTCTTTAAAAAATGGAATGCCACAACTTTCTTATAGAATAAAAGCAAGAGTCTCATGTACCAACCTTGACTCCCGGCGTCTTATCTGCCTGCATGATTTTCCCTGGCGCTGTTTTGGGGACGAAAATCCCATAGATGTAAAGCTATTGCGCCTTCTTGCAAGTGAGTCTTTATACTTTTCAGGAGAATGAGAAGCACTCTTGCGGCCTTTCCAAGACAGGCTTCTACCAGATACTGAAGAAAAATCGTCAGAACCTGAAAGTTCCTCCGACTCTTTTCTTCTCGCTTTTGAACTTATAGAGCTCTCCTCTTCTTTAGTACAAACATTATCCATGTTGGACTCAAAAGGTGTGTCCTGGTCGGAGCTTGAATCAAGTTCCTCAGAGACATCACTTACCCCATTATTCTCCAAAATGGCAAGAACATCTGCTGTTGCCTTTTCAGCCCTCCTCCTTTGGACTGACACAATTCTTAGATGTTCCTCCAGTTCAGCTACCTAAGTTATATAAAATCCAACACTATAAAGCATTAGAGAAAGCCGATTTACTTGAGCAAGAGATAGAAAGAGGAGAGAAGATAAACTAGAAACAGCAAACCTCAAAAACCTTCCCAAGTAAGACATTTAAACATACCCTTCTTGCCAGTTCATCAGCTCTCTGTCTTGCACTTTTTGAGACAGTTCGTTCGGACAGTAAACGTGCTCGAAGGAATTCAATGGTCATATTAGAATCCTCCATGTTGCAAGTTATCCTGAGAAAACAAGACAAAACAATCACCCAAAAATCAAACAGCAAACCTCAGACCTTATCAAGTATAACTTTTTGAAATATCACCATCTCCCCATCTCTCTCTCTCTCCCCCATTAACACACAACAAGCATGCATGAATAATAAAAAGAAAGTAATGTACAAAAACAAGTCCAAACTCCAAAAAGCAAGATTCCAACAATTCACCCACAAAGTATGAACAATAATTAAAGCTAACACAAAGACAAAAAAATCGATCTTACATCAAAATTTCATTTCCTACTTGCCAATAAATGAAATTACTTATATAAAAAATGTAAATAGGAAACGGATACTTCCAAGGCATCAAGAAACTTTCTACAGAGAAGAGGAACTGCCATGCAAGAGAAACTTCAAAGGGAAACTAAACAACAATTACAAAAAAAAAAAAAAAAAAAAAAAAGAAGACTAACCATGTTTTAGGTACATTGAAAACGATACCCTAGATTTATAGAGGGCTACCAACTAAAATTAGAACTGGCGCAATATCTCCAAACTGAGTGCAAACATAAGACACAAATACAAGTAGGATTATTAAGAGCAGTTCCCATGTTATCCTAAGTTATTTTGGTAGCAGATTTTGTAAGAGAAGCATATTCAGTCCATTCTCGAATGCAAATATTGCTTCCAAATTCGTGATTAATCCAAATCAAGCACCAAACTCTCTGATCTATGTGCAGATAAACCGTTTATTATATAGAACCAGGTTTCAAATTGGGTCATCAACACAAACATGGTATCTGTAGAAGTCCTAAATTTGGCTTCCTAACTGCAGCTCACTCCTCCAAAACCCAAAACAGAAAAACAAGCAACAGCTGAACAGAATACTAATCCAAAAACTTTTGATAAAAAAAATACCTTACAAAAAAAAATCTGGAAAAGGAAAACGACCCATGAGCTAAAACTAGTTGAATACAGAAAAGAAGTAAGTGAAAGCATCAAGAATGAAGAAAGGAAGAAATACGCAGATTATAATTACCTCTGATCTTGCTTTTCTTGATCAGAATTCTGCATTTTAGAAACAGGAGACTTTAACCAGATACACTCCAGAAAAATCCCCTTCCGAAAAAATCAGAAATAAATAGAGTACGAGAAGTGAGGGAAACAAACAAGGTAGGTTTTGGGATGAGGAAGGAAAAGCATAGATAAGAGAGCGAAAAATAAGTTGGAGAGCAGTGTGGATTGGAAGAGATGGGAATAGGTGGGATGACTTTCTCTTTGGGGGAATTTTGATTGATATTTCACTAAAATTGAGATGGGGGAAATGGAATGGAGGGGTCAGAAGAAAAGAGGTAGAAGTTTCTTCCCTTTTCTTTATTTGAGAGACGTCCATTTGGACAGCCGCTGCCCCCACACCCTCAACCTCACCACCATTATTTCTCCTTTCTTTCTTTCATCTCCTTTCTTTTATTGTTCCTATCTTCCTTCCTTTCTTATTAAATGCTTCTCGATTGTTTGTATAATTATTATGTTATCATTTACTTAACTAAGACGTCTGTTTTTAAGGAAGAATTTTGTTAATTAATAGCCTGAATATTTTTTAAATAATTAGTTGGGTAAATATTCGATATATTGTTTTTTTTTATTTTAATATTTGTCAAGAATTTTGTTTTTTTTTAAGAATTGTGAATGTATAAATTTAATTTATTATTTGAGCAATAAAATAGCACATAGTGAAGAATTTAAAAATAACTATTAATAACTTTATACAAACATGAACCCAAGTTATGATTTATTGGTTCTTAAACTTGAAATTCAAAAATTGATATAAACTTTAAACTTCAAATTTGAAATTCGATTTAAATTCTAAACTCTAAATTTTTAGACTTAATATTCAAGAAAAAAATAATTATTATTGTTGATACAAGTATTCAACAAGGAGGAAGGCGATGAGAAAGTGGAGGAGCGAAATTTCAGTTCACCTGTGACAAGCAAAGAGTCAAAGCTCAGGTGTTAGGAGAGAAGGAGAAGCCTAGTAAAACCCAAAGTTTTTTTCTTGGGGAAGAAAGAGATCCGCTTGGTCCCTTGTGTTCTAGGGTATATATAGAGGGGTCGCCCATTACCTTGCCTTGTAGTGCAACGTAGCCAACAGTACGAGGGGTTGGAATGATTGTGTGATCGGTCAAGTGGCAAGTGTTGGGATCTAGTACCCTTAGTATAGTGTTTTCGTCTATATGTACTTGTATTTTTCGAACAAATTGGTTTAGTAAAATATCCATCAATTTCATTAATATCTTTGTATATTGTCCTCAATGATTTTTACACGCAAAACAAAATAAAAAAAATATTGGCTCACTGATTATCTAATATTTAACTAATACTAGTGATATTACGTGGTTTGATCATAATAAAGAAAGACAACTTATATTAGTAGATAATCTAAACATGTTCTTAGTCTAATCAGAAATGAGCAAACTGATTGAAAGACTAATATGTTGTCTATCAAGTTCAATTGAGGAGATACCTTATCTTAGGTATCAGAGCTACTCCTACAAGATAGAAATATAAATGTGATTGATTAGACTAACAGTACATCTGAAAGGACTCAAGTATAATAGATCCTAGATCTATTTATGGATTCATTCACTTGTGACATTCATAGTATGAAACACTTTAATCTTGAGTAGATGATGAACTATATATGTGTAACTCATATACTTTGATGTAAATGAAAGCCTGAGCTCAAATAAATAAGGAACCAAAAGTATGCGTGTTGGGTATACGACTTCTACGGTATATAGCATCATTCCGCAACAGTGGAATCCATAGCCTAATAAAAGGTAAATGATACCCTTTTATTGACATTATGTGATAAATGAAAAGTAAATATGATCATGAGTCATTTGTTCTTGTGATAAATGATTTGATTACTATTTGATAAGAATTATTTTTTTATGAAGAAAGATTAATAGCTACCATGAGATAAAAGAAAATCATATTGAGAGTTCGAATTTATCTCAAAGAGATTAAAAATATCTTATGAGGTTTACATACTGATGACAAGGTCATTGGACAAATACTTTTTAAGTAGCTTTCATCATGGTATATAATAAGGGAGAACTTGTCATGATACTTTAGTGGAATGACTTTGTGATTAAATAATGTTATAATTAATAGGTGAAAAGTCGGAACATAATTGCAAATTATTTGAGCCCTAGTTATATATTTCCAATCGGTCACTCTGCTAGCTCGAGATAACCAGAAACAAATTGCAAGTAGAACCAATAATATGAAAGGGATGAAAATGATGAAGATATATAGATCACATGTATCACTATCCACAATAAATGCGTTTTCTTGTTAAACACAAAAGATGACTTAGAGAATTACTGTTAAGTTCTTCGAATTATTATTTAATTAATTATAATTAAATAATTGAAGTTAGAAAATATAATTAAATTAATTAGTCATTATAGATTTGTTAAATAAAGAAATTAAATATATTTCATCTTAAATTGTATTACGGTAAAATTGTTATGAATTTAACGAAATTAAGATTGAGTTAAGAAAATTATTTAATTAAGAAATTAATTTAGTTAATTAATTAATTATATTTTGGATAAGAGAAAATAAATATAGGGTTGGATAAATCATAAGTGTTGGATAAAAACCAAGAAACATCTATAATTGAACCCAATATAAGAAAGACCCAAATGGCCTTGTAAAATACAAGGGGAGACAACCCTAGTATATTGTACAAGGGTGTCGTTGCCCCTACCTGTTCTACTTAAAGTAGAAGTTGTATTTTTTATTAAAATTTTATTATTTAATCAAGTCTTATTCGAACAGAACTCTTGTACCATTTCTCTATAAATAAGAATTATCAGTTAAGCAATTTACACACTTTCTCATACGTTGTTATTCTACCAAAAAATAGTGAAATTTTATTTCTAAGAATAAAATCTATTTTCTAGGAAAAACATATAGTTACTAGTTATAGAAAGGATTTACTTTCCTATTGAAAGTAAATAAAAGTTTCCATTTTGTGATTTGGTTCGTGTTGCTTGAGCCCACACTCGAGGTAACTTGTATTTCAATGATAGCAGAGAAGATCATTCGGTTGAAAGCTAGGATTGACTTTAGTTCGCCTCACACAAAGCACAAGTACATTTTGGTTAGAGTTTATTGATATAAATAACACAATAGGATCGATTTAAGTAAAAATTGTAAACTTCCACCATATAACAATAACTATTTTCTTAATCAATTTTTTCAAAAATTGGTATCAGAGTCAGATTGTGATATGTTTACATTATAAATCGATACCGAATTCTCTCTTTTTTCTCATGTTTGATTAAATTGAGATAATATGTGACATTCTTTAAACTGCATGCATGTTTTGATTATGATATATGTGGATGAATGTAAGAAATTGTATGCATGTTTCGTATGAAATTATTTTACTTATGTGATAAACTAATTTTGCCAAAAATTGTAATTCTTAGAAATTAGATTAGGTGTATTTTATGTTTTTCATAAATTTTGGGCTATGTAATTAGATCGTGGACTATCATCTTCACGCATATTTTATTTCAATTTTATATGTTTTTGTAAAATTAGAATTATCCATGTGAGTCGAAAAAATATTAGGAATTTACGTAACTTAAATTTTTCGATAAAATCTGAAAGAATGAGGCAACAAACTACATAACCCAAACCGATTGAGACGACACAAACCAAATTGAACCAACTGACAAGTGGCAGTGGGCTAACCGGTGGTAGGTCGATCGACGGTGGTTGTAACACCCAAAACCTGTTGTCATCGCCGGCTAGGGGTCCCGGGGTTCCTTCGTTCGAAAGTCTCAAATTAATTTTCAATTTTCTTCATTTATTCACATTTTTAACGAAGTATTTTCATTATACTTGTCAAGGAACTCGAATAAGAGGCCAATACGATTCAAACAAAGGTAAAAAGGTTATTTCCACATTTCTGGGAGACTTCTATCGATAACTATTGGACAAATATTGGTAGTAGTCAAGTTAGTAAACAATTTTTAATCAATAACAGTCTTCTATCGATACTAGTGATAGTTCTACTGATACAAGTGACACTTCTACCGAAATAAGTCATGCTTTTACCAATACTAAAAACTCCAGAGAGCTAGAAAATTTTACCCTATAACTTCTACCGATACATGAACCCAAACTACTGATACTTCTGTGAACAAATCTATTAATACTTGTTAGGCAACTACCATTACAACCCTAGTCAGTAAACAACCTCCTCTCCTACCCAGTACTTCTACAGATACATGCATAAGAACTATAGAAACAAGTAAGCAGATTTCCAAAATGCACATCATTTTCTCAAGTTTGTAATCAACCATCTTAAATACAATAAGTACTAATTCATTACACATTGAACACTTCAACTCATACCTAATAAAGCAACAACATGATGACATTGTAATCACCACAAAACACATAATACATTAGGAAACAAGTATCCAATAAATCTCAATTCTATTGACATTACATAACAACCACATTTAAGTTCACAATCCCACTACATGCCACATAAGTCAGGTGATACGAAAGACTACCCAAACGAGCTCTCGAGATAGTGTGATTCTTCTTGGGGATCCGATCTTCAACGACAAAATAATCTACAAAACAGAGACAATACACAGGTAAGCTTTCAAAGCTTAGTAAGTTCGTTGCACAGTTAACTTACGAATTTACTATTAAACGAAATAAAGAATGTGAACGTTCATCTCCATTTCTTTCGTCTTCAGATTCAATTCTCCTTTTTGGGTCTTCCAATGAAATACTCATGCAATCCAATAGTGCTCAAACGAGCCAGTATGATATTCCTTCCGCGTCTTCAATCACGAACCATCATCAAGAATAGAACCAAACAAGTAAGGTTAGCATTTAACAAGTAGAATATAGTTACACGAACTTACCGAACGAATTTGTAGCAAAATGAAACTTTAAGGATTATTCTGCGATTTTCCCTTTTCCTCGATCTGTCGTAACTTGTCATTAATTTTCCATATTAATTCATGAAATTTAAATCATTTCTTGCATTTATACCCCTTTTAGATAATTTATAGAATTAACCTTATATTTTCATTTTTATTCAATTTAGTTATTTAAGTACAAAACATGCAAAATAGTCATTTTTCTTAAACAGACAACCCAGTCGAAACATTCAAGGACTTCCTACAAGTTCTTTCATGCTAAAATTTCATAACAAGTACATGTACTTTTAACATTTTAACAATCTAGTCCTTAAATCCTAAAATCATCAAAATCACTAAACAAAATCATCAAATCCCACAACCAAGCTCATAAAACTTCCATTAACTTTCAAGAATGAGCTTATTCATCCATGAAAAAAGTTATAACATTTGACAGATTCACAAATTAGTCCTCGAGTTAATACGGACTCGAAAACATAAAAATCATTAAAAACGAATGAAGAATCACCTGCCAAATATGGACTCTAGCTTGGCTAAAACTTCATTCTCTCCTCCTAGGGTTTCTTTGTTTTCTTTTTGTTTGAAACGAAGAAGAAGACTAAATTTTATGAATTTTCTCATTATTAACACTTATTTACCTAATTACAATTTTACCCTTGCTTAATTATAAGCAAATTTGATATGCCTAATGACCTTACCGTCCGCCCATATTCTCTATGGGTTATTTACCTTTCAATGCTTTCCTTTCTTTTTAATTAGCAATCAATCTATACAATTCAACTTTTACACCTTTTACGATTTAATCATTTTTACTTAATTAATTATCTAAACGATAAAATCTCTTAACCAAAATTTAATATGCTACCAATGACATCACAAATATTAAATAATTAACATTCATGACTGAACTCGTCGGAGTTGTGGTCCCGAAACCACTATTTTTGACACCACTGAAAATCGGGTTGTTATAGTGGTTGACGGCGGTAAGGTGATCGGTAATGGTAGCGGTAGCAAATTGATGGCGTTGATCAGTGGTGTTTGTTTGATAGTGAGTTTCCCTTTTGGTTCATTATTTGAGTTTTCGGGTTTTGGGATCTTTTTTACGCATTTGGGTATTTTTGGAAAACCCAAAAGGATATTTAACTTTCACCCAAAAGACCCAAAGGATACTTTAGGAAAAATATTATAATTTTTATTATTTTATTTTTCCTTAGGATGGAATCATGGAAACTTTTGGCTGGTTAAAGACAATTTATTTTTTGCGAATATTATAACATGTTATATATATGAATGTGATTAAATTAAATTGACGAAAAGTATGTTCATGTATATATGATATAAGCATGCCATACAATTTAGGGAAAGAGTGTCAGATGTACTTGTTATTGCATATTTAATCATTCATGATTGAAACCGAAATAAAAATCTTGCATGTTTTTAAAATATTGAGTGAGAGAATGTAACATCCGCGTTTTTAAACCGAAGTTGGAACAATATTAGGATTAAGTTAAAGACTAAATTGAAATTTAACCAAAATAAATTATGAGTCATCATAGAGAATTATGGTGATTAGGAGGGGCAAAAGAGTAATTAGATGGAAGATATTTTTGGAGGCAATGATTGGGGTCAAAGTGTAAAGTTGGATGGCCTAGGGACTAAAAGAGTAATTTTATCATTTTTATTAAAGAGAGATATTTTAGTGGAGAAATCTAGAAAAGTGAAGAGAAAAGAAAAAGAAATAAAAGATGAAAATATCATCTTTTCTTATCATCATCAAGAAACGTCTCATGCATGGTCTTTTACCCAACTTTTCCTTTTATTCCATTTAAGTCCTTCCACCATTGTTAAACCCTCCAAGCTTCAAAATCTTCCATTTTCTTTGAAATTTCTTTAGGAAAGACATAGTAGGAAGCTAGTAGTCACTTTTATCTTCTTGTAAAGTTTACTTTGAAGTGTCAAAGAGCATAAAGTTTGAGTTAGAATTTTGGGATTTCAAGAACTAAGGTGAGTGATGATTAAATTTTCATGACATACAGGAATATTTTCATAATCTAGCATGAAAAATTATTGAATTTTAGCTTTTAGCTTATATGTGTTTATATGAAATTGAAGTAAAAGGAAAGAGGGAGAAGGACCAATTTGAAGAGAAAGGAACGGAGAAGAGCAAGGAGTAAGAAGAGAAGAAATCATCTCATACCAACCTTTTGTTGTAAGTACTACAAGTAATTGAGTTTAAAATTATTAATTTTAAATGTCATAATTTTTATTATAGAATTTGTTTATAATGGAAATGTAATATATGGTATATAAGTTTTATAAATATTGAATATATGATTTAAGTGGTGAAGTCATGGAATTGGTAGAGAAAATATATAGATGAAATATACATGATGATGTGTTTGAGTTTAGTTATGGAGTGATATATGTCAATCATGAGAAGTGTTGTTATATGAGATTTTATGACCATGTAGACAAGTTAGAACCATTGTGATATTAGTGGCATGCTATTAAGGAACACTAGCGTGCTCTCCGTTATTTTAGCACGAATTGTGCTCTCCGATTATTAGCACGTAAAGTGCTCTCCGTTTAGCACTTATAGTGCTCTCCGTTCATTTATGCAATGTAATGCACCTTCGTATTTGTTCCATATATCCGAAAGGTTCTACGGTAGTCTACTATAGGCTAAATTGGAATTATGAGAATGAATGTGTGTTATGGTGGCATTAAGGTCAGTTAAATGTTACATGCAAGGAAGGTTAGAAATTTCATATGCATGAGTATTTAAATGGTTGATAAAATAAAGCAATAAATAAATAATCATTTATTATGCTTGTAGTGCTTACTAAGTCTTCAGCGGCTTAACGCGTTTATTTTAACGTGTAGGTACAAAAGCTACGTGAAGTTAGAATCAAGCCAGGGGACCTCTCATCACATCACTCTTGGAAGATTTCAAGCTTAGGTACTTTATTTTGAAGTAAAATGACTTGTACAAATGATACTACTTGTGTTCTTAATGAATGGGTTTCAAAAATTATTTTTGGAACTTTATATATATTTGATGAAATGGTTGAAATTGTGTTTTGGATTAATTTGAAATGTTGGAAAAGTTTTTAAGTTGTTTCAGGGGGATATTATTAAGTTTCCAGCTATGTTTATTGATTTTGAAACAGAGGTATCGATATTTTTATGGTGATATCAATACCAGAGTTCCAGAATGCCCCATTAGTCTTGTTTTTAAAGAAAAGTATCGGCATTTTTGGAAAAATATCGATACCTTACAAAAGGTATCGATACTAATTTGACAGAATGACTTGTTTGTCTCGATTTTTACTTTTGGTTCCGATATTTTAAAAAAATATTGATACCAATCTAATGGTATCGATAATTTACCCTGTTTCGAACCAAAAATCATACCTTATTATTTTTAAATTTGTTTTAAGTCTTGAAATTAATTATACATGACCGTTTAATGATATTTTGAACAAAATGACTTAAAAACACATCGTTTGGAAGAAAAATTTTATTATACTCGTTTTTAACTCTCTGGCACCGTATGTAATACTCTTATATTGGGTTTATACGTGTGAATCGGGTGTAGGGGTGTTACATTTATTGGTATCAGAGCATAAATTTTTTGATGTCTGGAGCCGAGAATGAGTCCACGTGTACATGCCATTTTAGACGTTGATGTGATGAGAGGATGTTCAGTTATTTAATTGTTTAATTTGTGAATATTGTAGAAAGTAGATATGTTAAATAGGCCTTATGAAGAGTCTGAAGATAACGTAGAGAGTAGGGCCCCAAATCCTGTTAGAGAAGAAGATCCACCTAAGATTCAAGCTCAAAGAGAATTGGTACATTCTGATGACCATAAGGAGCTTATGTTTGATGAAAGAACTTAACCCACGAGTGAGTCGATGTCACCTCAACAAGAAATTCCAATTGTGGCTCTTTTGCAAATGATGAACTAGTTATTAGAACAAGTCGTGAGGACTAGTAATGTTCAGACTGTTCCTTTACCACCCCCTGCTAGTGCTCCTCAACCACAACCTTTTGCGTCTAGCTATCGATCTCCTTTGGAGAGATTAAGGAAACATGGGGCTAAAGAATTCAGAGGAAAGAAAGATGACGATAAGGATAAAGCTGAAGAGTGGTTAAAAATTAGTTAGAGAGTGTTTGAAGAGTTAAAATGTACTGGGGAGGAAAAATTAAAGTGTACAGTGTCTTTGTTGAAATGTGAAGCATACCAGTGGTGGACCACGGTGTTAAATATTCATCCTGGGAGAAGATCAATTGAAATTTCTTTGTATCTAAATTTAAGAAGAAATATATCACTGAGCTCTATCTTGAGAAGAAGAAAAGAGAATTTTTGGATTTGAAACAGAATAACATGTCAGTTGTCGAGTATGAGCGTGAAATTTTTCGATTGAGTAGTTATGCTAAAGAATTGATAGCTAATGAAGCAGATATGTGTAGAAGGTTTGAATTGGGGTTGAATGAAGAAATATATGTTCCTCTTCTACCATTACATAGACGAGAATTTCCTGCATTGGTTGATAGAACTCAACGGTTGGAAGAGGGATTAATTCGTTCAAAAGAGAAAAGCACTCGGAAGAGAGTGGCAACCAGTTCTGCACCGCCATATTCTTCGAAGAGAATAAGAGATTTTAAAGATTCTAAATATACTTCTCTTTCTGTTGGTCAGAGATCTCGAAGCCAAATAAGACAAACTCAACAAGGGACTTCCATAGTTAGTATCAGAGGTACTAGAAGGAGAACATTGCAGCCGTCATGTAAGTATTATGAAAGATTTCATTAGGGAGAATGTCGATTGAATACTAGAGCTTGTTTTAGATGTGGATCTAAAGACCATTTTATTAGAGATTGTCCGAGAATGATGAAGAATACTACTGAACAATCCGCAAGAGGTAGTTCGACTCTACAAAGAAGTAGATTGCTCGGGAATTCTGGTAATGTTGGTATGAAACCAGCAAGAGATGGGACTAATAAATCATAATCTTGAAGACCATGAACATATGATATTAGAACAAGAGAAGAGGAAGATGCTACTGATGTAATCACCGGTAAATTTTCTTTATTTGACTCTTCTGTAATTGTATTAATTTATCCTGGTCTATACATTCTTACATATGCGTCTCATTAGTAAAAGAGAGAGAATTAGCAGTATAACCCATTGAGTATAAGGTAGTTGTTACTAATCCTTTTGGGTAGAGTGAAAGAGTTAATAAAGTGTATAAAAGGTGTCCTATAAAGATTCAAGACTTTGAGTTTCTAGTAGATCTCATGGTTCTTACATTTCATGAGTTTGATGTAATATTAGGAATAGATTGGTTGTCCGAATATGGAGTCATGGTTGATTGTAGAAGAAAAAGAATTTCTTTGAGAACCTTTGATAGAAAAGAAGTAATTGTGATTGGTGAGAAATTTAGTGCTTTGTTGAATGTGGTTTCTGCAATAAAGGCTTTTAAGATGATTAAGAAAGGGTACACTACTTTTCTTGCTTGCGTTCTAAATACTCGGGTAAAAGGTAATAAGATTGAAAAGATACCGGTGGTACAAGAATTTCCCGATATGTTTCCTAATGAATTGTCGGGTTTACCTCTTAAAAGAGAAGTTGAATTTGGGATTGAATTGGTTCCGGGGATTGCACCGATCTTGATAGCACCTTATAGGATGACACCTGCAGAGTTGAAAGAATTGAAGACTCAGTTGCAAGAGTTGTTGGATAAATGATTTATACGTCCTATTATATCATCGTGAGGAGCTTCAGTTTTATTTGTGAAAAAGAAAGACAACTTTTTGAGGCTTTGTATAGATTATCGTTAATTAAATAAAGTGACGATAAAGAATAAATATCCACTGCCCAGGATTGATGATTTATTTGATTAGTTGAAGGGAGCTAGTGTGTTTTCTAAGATCGATCTCAGATCGAGATATTACCAATTGAGGGTAAAAGAGTCAGATGTACCAAAGATTGCCTTTAGGACTCAATATGGACATTATGAGTTTTTAGTTATGCCGTTTGGACTGACTAATGCTCCAGCTGCTTTCATGGATCTTATGAACAGAGTTTTTCAACCGTATCTAGATTAGTTCGTGGTGGTATTTATTAATGATATTCTGGTGTACTCGAAAGGACAAAAAGCACATGAGAAACATCTTCGAATTATATTGCAGATTCTGAGAGAAAAATAATTATTTGCTAAACTAAGCAAGTGTGAGTTTTGGCTGAAAAAGTTTTTTTTCTGGGCCACATTGTGTCAGAAGATTGTATTCGAGTAGATCCAAAAAGATTGAAGCTATACTTGAATGGAAACTACTAAAGAATGTGACAGATGTAAGAAGTTTTCTTGGTTTAGCTGGTTATTACAGAAGATTTGTTCAGGGATTTTCTATGACTGCGTCACCTTTAACAAGACTACTGCAGAAGGATGTAAAATTTGAGTGGGATGGAAGGTGCCAACAAAGTTTTGATAGGTTAAAGGCAGCACTGATTGAAGCTACGGTGTTGATTCAACCAAAATCTAGAAGAGAATTTGTGATTTTCAGTGATGCATCCTATAATGGTTTGAGTTGTGTATTAATGCAAGAAGGGAAGGTAGTTACATATGCATCTAGGTAATTAAAACCACATGAGAAGAACTACTCGACACATGATCTCGAATTGGCTGCAGTGGTGTTTGCATTAAAAATTTGGAGACATTATTTATATGAAGAAAGGTGTTATGTTTATACGGATCACAAAAGTTTGAAATATTTTTTGACTAAAAAAGAGTTGAATTTGAGATAAAGAAGGTGGATTGAATTGCTTAAGGATTATGACTGTATTATTGACTATCATCCCGGGAAAGCAAATGTAGTAGCTGATGCCTTAAGTAGAAAGTCAATAACAACATTAAAGGCAATAAATGCACATTTAGAGATGCAACAAGATTGTGAGTTATTAGTTGAACTAAGAGTAAAGCCAATTTTATTGCAAGAAGTAAAGGAGGCACAAAAAGATGATGAAGAGTTGTTGATGATAAGAAAAAAACTTGAAGAAGGCAAAAGTGGTGAATTTGAGATTGATAGTGAAGGAAACTTGAGATTTCATAATCGGTTATGTGTGCCAAATCAGGAAGATTTGAAATGAAAAATTTTGGATGAAGCTCATCATAGCTTATTCACTTTACATCCGGGGAGTAACAAGATGTATCATGATTTAAAGTCATTTTATTGGTGGAAAAGGATGGAACGAGATATAGTTGAGTATGTTTCCAAGTGCTTGATATGTCAAAAGGTAAAGGTAGAGCATCAAGTACCATCGAGGTTACTTCAATCAATCACCATACCATAGTGGAAATGGGAAAGAATTACAATGGATTTTATCACGGGATTGTCACTTTCACCGAAGAAAAAGGATGCTATATAAGTGATAGTTGATCGATTAACTAAGTCTGCTCATTTTCTTCCGATAGGAACTGATTTCTCAATAGATAAATATGCAAAATTGTATATAGATGAAATAGTTAGACTTCATGGTGTGCCTGTATCCATTATTTCTGATCGGGATCCAAGATTTACATCAAAGTTCAGGGAAAGATTACATGAAGCTTTAGGTACTTAACTGAATTTTAGTACGGCATATCATCCTCAGACTGATGGGTAGTCAGAACGGGTAATTCAGGTCTTAGAAGACATGTTGAGGAGCTGTATTATTGAGTTCGAAGGTAGTTGGGAAAAGTATTTGCCATTGATTGAATTTACTTATAATAATAGTTATCAATCTAGCATTCAGATGGCGCCGTATGAAGCATTGTATGGAAGGAAGTGTAGGACTCCTGTATGTTGGACAGAATTGAGTGAACATAAATTAGTGGGTCCAGATTTGATTCAAGAAACAAAGTAGAAAGTAAAGTTGATCCGAGATCGATTAAAAGCAGTTACAGTTACAGATCGAGTTCAATGTTGGTGAAAAAGTCTTCTTGAAAGTGGCTCTATGGAAGAAGGTTCTCCGATTTGGGACAAAAGGGAAAATTGAGCCCAAGGTTCAGCGGGCCATATGAGATATTAGAACGAGTTGGTCCAGTTACATACCAATTCGCTCCATCTCCAGAATTAGAAAAGATTCATAATGTTTTTCATGTATCTATATTAAAAAGATACCGGTCTGATCCATCTCATGTGATTACCCTAGAAGTTATAGAAATACAACCGGATCTGACTTATGAGGAAGAACCGATAAAGATTTTAGCTCAAGAAGTAATGGAGTTGAGAAATAAAAGAGTTTCTTTGGTAAAAGTTTTATGGAGGCATCATAATTCAGAAGAAGCAACATGGGAAAGAGAGGAAACTATGAGACAACAATATCCGCAGTTATTCACTGCAAGTAAATTTCGAGGACGAAACTTTCATGACATATAGGAATATTTTCATAATCTAGTATGAAAAATTATTGAATTTTAGTTTTTAGCTTATATGTGTTTATATGAAATTGAAGAAAAAGGAAAGAGGGAGAAGGACCAATTTGAAGAGAAAGGAAAGGAGAAGAGCAAGGAGTAAGAAGAGAAGAAATCATCTCATACCAACCTTTTGTTGTAAGTACTACAAGTAATTGAGTTTAAAATTATTAATTTTAAATGTCATAATTTTTAGTATAGAATTTGTTTATAATGGAACTGTAATATATGGTATATAGGTTTTATAAATATTGAATATGTGATTTAAGTGGTGAAGTCATGAAATTGGTAGAGAAAATATATAGATGAAATATATATGATGATGTGTTTGAGTTTAGTTATGGAGTGATATATGTCAATCATAAGAAGTGTTGTTATATGAGATTTTATGCCTATGTAGACAAGTTTGAACCATTATGATTTTAGTGGCATGACATTAGGAACATTATCGCGCTCTCCGTTATTTTAGTACGAATTGTGCTCTCCGATTATTGGCACGTAAAGTGCTCTCCATTTAGCACGTATAGTGCTCTCCGTTTAACACCTTTGTGCTCTCCGTTTCTTAATGAATGGGTTTCAAATGTTGTTTTTGGAACTTTGTATAGATTGGATGAAATGGTTGAAATTGTATTTTGGATTGATTTGAAATGTTGGAAAAGTTTTTAAGTTGTTTCAAGGGGATGTTATTAAGTTTCTAACTATGTTTATTGATTTTGAAACAGAGGTATCGATATTTTTATGGTGGTATCGATACCAGAGTTCTAGAATGCCCCCTTAGTTTCGTTTTTAAAGAAAAGTATCGGTATTTTTGGAAAAATATCGATACCTTACAAAAGGTATCAATACCAATTTAATAGAATGACTTGTTTGTCTTGATTTTTTATTTTGGTTCCGATATTTTAAAAAGATATCGATACCAATCTAATGGTATCGATAATTTACCCTGTTTTGAACCAAAAATCATATCTTATTATTTTTAAATTTGTTTTAAGTCTCGAAATTAATTATACATGATCGTTTTATGATATTTTGAACAAAATGGCTTAAAACATATCGTTTGGAAGAAAAATTTTATTATATTCGTTTTTAACTCTCTGACACCATATGTAATACTCTTATACTGGGTTTATACGTGTGAACCGGGTGTAGGGGTGTTACAGAGAAGGTCCCTAAATAAGACATGCAGCCTCCATCAATGGTCTATGTATGATGACATGGTATTACTTCAAGCCAGTTTTACGCCTCCACTTCTTACGGTAAGTATTATCATGTGGATTTCAATGGGAACTTTAAGAGGACAACTTGTATTATATGTTAGTTGTTGAGATTTTCCCACAACAACTCATTCGTAGTACATATTATGATAGGTGCTAAGTTGATGGTTATGTACTGAATATTATTCTAGTTAATTAACTTCTCACGAATCTCTACTTAAGTTAGAATAATGACCAAACGTGAAATGATTATTAGTATATGTGAATACTTAAGGAATTAGGTTCACGTATTAATTGGATGGAAATACATGTTCTTACTAGTCGATAAAGATTACCTAACGATAACTTAATTCAATGGGTGTAAGAATTATTATTACAATGACTTACAAATGTTTTTAAGGTTTCAAGTAAGGCACGCATCATTTAAATGCATATCATATGTTGCAAAATAATTTTTTAGAATATTTTCTTACTACAAAGATAATTAATGAATAGAAGATTTTTATTTTACAATTCGAAAATGGCACCACTCTCTTAATTAACATCATAACTAAAAACAAAATGAATAGAAACAACTATAAAGAATGAAAGAGGAATCTCAACATTGTCCTAAGTTGTGAGAAACATAAGTTAGTTCTTAATAGCAAATTCCCTTTGGCTAACCAAGTTGAGGCAAGAACTTGTTGGCAAGAATCTGATAAGATAACTTGTTACTATATACTGGCAAGCATGACCAGTACCTTATATAAGCAACTACAGCAGTGATTTCTCCAAAACGATGTTAGACAAACTAGAAGACATGTTCGAAGGTCAAGCTATTTTGCCTCAACCGTCCACGATAGCTAGTTTGAGGAATACTTAGCAAAAACTCGACACTCTAATCAAAGATCATACGATTACTCTTATGAGCTACTTTATAGAGACCAAGTACAATGGGGCCAGCTTGGACCAAAGAACACAAACTGACGCTTACACAACTCATGAATGACTAACAATCTTTTGAGTTGATGTTGAACGATAGTTAGCTTTTCTGAAAAGCAAAAGCTGTTGGTAATGCAAAATGTTTTGGATTTAGAGGGATTGTTGAGGATTTTGTGAAGGGATGGTTGTGGGTTTTTTACAAAACTGCCCATGCCTTTTTACGATTTTACCCTCCTATTACTAGTATAAATAGAAGAATAGTTTCTTCATTTTTCACACCAAAACAAAAAACAATTCTCTTTGAAAATTTCCTCTTCCCCACTCTTTGTATTATCTTTATAAATTAGTCGATTTTTGTTCCTTAATCACTTTAGAGAAAATTTTGTCTAGGAGTTTGTTTTTAAGTGAGATCGATTGTGACCCCTCCAAGCTTTCTTAAAAATTGTTCCTACTGTGATTTCTCAAGAAAAGCAATACTAATTGAGTTTCATCTTCCATATTTGAGTGTATGAATATCGAAGGACCGTGTTAACCTTAAGGGATGACGTCCACTACGTGATTACACCGACCTGGGTGAATTTATTTCTAAGGCAGTGGATTTACCACAGCACAAGAATTTTTTATTTTATATTTAATTATTGATCTTTCCCAATCAGTGCTAACAAATTTTTTTTGCATCATATTATATTTCCAACAATTTAGAAATGAATTACTGCTTAAACATGTCAACATCGATAAACAAATTCATCTCTGATTTATCCAAGCTTGAACCTCTCGATGGGACTAATTATCATCGTTGGTCTGAGAGGATGGTCATCTTCTTCGAACAACTTGAAGTTGACTATGTCCTTTTCGATCCACCTACCATCGAGAAATTCATAAATGCTACCACTGCTTCTAAAGAACCAGATGCAACTGCTTCAAAAGCTAAGTTAAAAAAGACAAAAAAAAAATGGTAAGAGGTCACATGTTAAATCATGTGGCTAATAACCTCTTTGACTTGTTTGTCAAAAATAAATCTGTCAAATCCATTTGGGATACTTTGGAGAAAAAATATGAAGCCAATGATGCTAGAGTTAAGAAATATATTGTTGGTGAATGGTTTAAGTTCCAGATAACCAATGATAAGTTGATTATGGATCAAGTCCATATCTACGAGAAGTTGGTTTCTAATATCCTAGTAGAAGGGATGAAGTTGTGTGAGATTATCCAAGCAAATGTCTTGATTGAGAAGCTACCAAAATTTTGGTCTGATTACCGAAATCTCCTAAAACACAAAAAATGGGACTTCCCTTTAGAAGAACTAATCAACTATATGAAGATTGAGGAAGCCAACCATCTCAAAGATAAGGCTCTAGTTACCTTAAGTCAATTCCCTTTAGAAGCTAACTTTGTCGATTCTGGTTCTTGTTCTAAATTCAGTAGGAATAAAGATGTTGGGAGGTTTAAGAAGGCAATAAAATTCCATAATCACCTTAAAGAAATCTGGGAAAACCAACAAACCCAATAACCACTTGAAGTGCTACGTGTGTGGCAAAGACAGACATAAAGCCTATCAATGCTACCGACATTCTGATCGCCAGAATGAAAACAAATCACAAGCACATGTGGTCGAAAATCCAGATGATATTATAGCTGCTGTGGTTTCCAAAGTAAACTTGGTCTAAAATAACACCGAGTGGATTGTAGACATAAGCGCCTGTAAACATTTCTGTGCCAATAGAGAAATGTTCACCGAATTTGAAAAGGTAACTAAAGGTGAGCAGGTCTACATGGCAATTCAAGCACTTTGGAAGTACTCATTTCCATTTATAATTTGCTGGTACATCATATGGATGTAAAGACAACTTTCTTGAATGATGATTTGAATTAAGAGATCTACATGGAGCAACCTCTAGGATTTGTGACACCTGGTATGGAAGATAAAGTTTGTAGACTTAAAAAATCTCTGTATGGTCTCAAACAATCTCCAAAATAATAGTATGAGAAATTTCATAAAACTATTCTCAGTTTCGATTTTATAGTTAATGGTTCAGATGCATGTGTATATTCCAAAATGTTTGAGTCAGATTGTGTCATCATAAGCTTATATGTAAATGACATGTTAATTTTCAGTTCTAATAAAGAAGTCATTAATAAAACCAAGAACTTCCTATCTACTAGATTTCAAATGACTGATTTGGAGAGGTAGATATAATCTTAGGAGTTAAAGTTACAAAATCAGAAAAGGGTTATTCATTAAACCAATCTTACTTTATAGAGAAAATGTTAAAAAGGTTTAATAGTTTTAAAGTAATCCCTGCAAGAACTCCTTATAATTCGAGCATAAAACTGTTAAAAAATAGAGAGAACATTATTTCTCAGTTAGAGTATGCAAAGATTATTGGAAGTCTTATGTTCTTGATGAACTACACTCAACCGGACATTGCTTATGCAGTTAGGAGACTAAGTAGGTATACCCATAATCCGAGCAATGAAAATTGAAATGTTCTAAAGCGTTTGCTTAAATACCTTAAAGGTACTTTATCTAGGGAATTAGAATTTATCAATTACCCTACAGTCCTTGAAGGCTATTGTGATGCAAACTAGGTAACTGATAATGATGAGGTAAGCTCTACAAGTGGGTATGTCTTTACTTTGGGTGGAGCAGCCATTTCGTGGTCTATTAAATAGACTTGTATTGCTCGCTCCACGATGGAATCAAAATTTATAGCCCTTGACTTAGTTGAACAAGAGGCCGAGTGGCTTAGGAATCTACTTGCGGAGATTCCTTTATAGGAAAAACAAGTACCTCCCATATCTTTATTATGTGACTCGCAAGCCGCAATTTGTGTTGCTAAGAGTCAAGCTTACAATGGTAAGAAGAGATATATTCGAATAAGACATGAATCTGTGAAGCATTTAATAAAAAATAGAGTACTCGCCTTGGAGTACGTGAGGTCTGAAAGGAACCTAGCTGATACACTAACCAAAGGGTTAAGTAGGAAAATGGTTCTTGATTCGTCGAGGGGGTGGGTCTTAAGCCCAGTGGTTGAGGAATTCATGGTGGATACCTAACTTAGTTTCTAAGTTCAATATGGTCAAACGAAACCATGGAAAGACTTATAATGTACATTTTACCTATCCCTATGGTGAATGATATACATGAATAAGGATGAGTCTTTACTCTTAATGAATTCATAGCCCAGATTTTGGGTGGTCCTATTGAGACGGACTTGATGAATTCACCGACTTGAGAGGTTGAGTTTATTATTCTTAATGAGTTCATATCCCAAATTTTGGGTGGCCTATTGAGATGGGCTTGATGAATTCACCAAACTAAATTTTGAGAGGATAAGTTTAATGAAATCTCTTAATGATTTCATAGTCCTGATACGGATGGTCTATATTGAGATATACTTGATGAAATCACCTACGTAAGTGTGAAGGACTAGCCACCTTCTATGGAAAATATTTTGGGTTGTTTTTCTAGAGTACTTACTAGCATCTCGAGGTACGTTGGCTAAAAATTATTGATTTATCTTGGAACTTAAAATTGGATCCAAGGTTAGTTGTGTGTCATGAGTTAACTCTTATCTTAACAAGTTCAAGATTCGTTCACTTGTTAAAGAGAAGAATCACTTATTTCATTATGTACTAGTTCAAATCCACAAGATACTAGTGCTTAAGCAACTAATTTCATCGTTGCTCTTCTCACTTTTTAACTAAATTTCTCGTGTTTACAAAATAAATAAATAAAATCCAAACTACTTTGCATTAGTAGGAGATTGTTGGTAATGCAAATTATTTGTGATTTAGAGGGATTGTTAAGGATTTTATGGAGGAGTGGTTGTGGGTTTTTAACAAAACTGCCCATGCCTTTTTACCATTTTGCCCTCCTATTACTAGTATAAATAGAGGACTAGTTTCTTCATTTTTTTACACCAAAACAAAAAATAATTCTCTTTGAAAAATTCATCTTCCCCACTCTCTGTGTTTTCTTTATAAATTAGTCGGTTTTTGTTCCTTAATCACTTTAGAGAAAATTCTATCTAGGAGTTTGGGTTTTAAGCGGGACCGATTGTGACCCCTCCAAGCTTTTCTGGGAATTATTCCTACTGTGATTTCTCAAGAAAATCAGCACCAATTGAGTTCCATCTTCCATATTTGGGTGTACGAATATCGAAGGACTGAGTTAACCTCGGGGGACGACGTCCACTGCACGATTACACCGATCAGGGTGAATTCGTTTCTAAGGAAGTAGATTTACCATGGCACAGGAATTTTTGATTTTATATTTAATTATTGATCTTTCTCAATCAGTGCTAATAGACTTGTTTTGCAACAAATTATATTTCCAACAGAAACTAACTTAGCGGTTGCTTCTTCCTCTAAAGGAAAAGGAAAGCAAACTAAGAGAATTAATGTTAAGTTCTTTCATATCAATATGTGTCGGTTCCAAAACTTCATCCATTGATTGCTTTCACCATGCAAAATTTATTAACGTGTCATTAAAGGACCTTCTTTCAACATCTAGCGAATTCATATTCACATTATCATCATTTAGAGGGTCATCCTCCTTAAGGTAAACTTTTTCCGAAGCTTGACCGCCTCTTTTCTCCTTTGTTGGAGTATTTTGATTTGTGTCAACTTCCATCTTTTTTCATATCTGGCTAACTTGATGTTACGATTATAAAGAGAAAAATTATTAAAAATGAAACAAAAAGAACACAAAATTTTTTATATTAACTTTTAATAAATATATTTTATACATAATTCTTTGTATTTATATCATGGGTATGTCAAAATTTAATATTTTCTTTAATATATTAGTGTGATTACATGATAGTATATGTTTATACTTTTTTAAACCTTTGACAAGACATACACAAATATTTGAACCCAGATCTCTTAGGATAAACATTATCTTTTTTTTCACTAGAATCACTCGTTGGGTTCGCCAAAATTTAATATTTTATTAATATAATTTAAACATAAAAAATGAAAATGAATTTTATGAAAATTACTTATTTACAAATGAATGCCTTGTAATGAATGTCCAACATTAATTTGCAACATCTGGCGTATTCATTCCAAACACCCACGTTATGCCATGTTGTTAACTTTTAAGCGAAAAGATTGACTACGACACAAGTACGATCTGAGTAAAAAATTATTAAAAGTCATATATATTAGATAAAATGATAAGATTGAGATTTTAAGAAGTTTGGTATCTTAGCTTTAAGTCTTTACTATGTACGTAGATCTATTTTAATTTTAATTTTTTTTATAAATTTTATATAAAAATATAAAAAGATAAAAACTCTTTCATAATAATATTTATTATTTTTTAAAGAAATAAATTTTTTAAATAATTTTTCAACTAAATTAATATTCAGATAACATCAACACAATCAATAATTTAAATATAAATTTTGATCATAATCTTGTTTTTGTATTTCTCTCTTATTTGTTGGTGGAATATGTGTTGGTGTTTTCCATTCCCTCTACAACTTTTCATTTTTTTTTCATGTATTATATCTTTCAATCATAATTCTTTCAATTCTTAAATAAGATGATTTGTTGAAATTCGATATTGGATCTACCCATAACGAGCCAAAAATGAATCATAAATGGGAGAGGAAGAAAGTGTGTAATTTTACAAAATTTTAAAGGTTTAAATAAATATTTTACTATTTCTTGGAGGGATCAAAATTATTATCAACCTCATATCTTCGCTCTTGACTAACTTAAAATTAAATCAGCATTTTTTTCATTTTTCAATACATTTAACTTTTATGGAATGATGAGCCCAACAAATAATTCCAATAAAAAAAATAATATTGCTCATTTTAAGAGTCTCGAATTCGAGTATTTCTGTGTGTAAAAATCTTTAATGGAATGATAAAATTTTAATGATTTTCATTTTTTCAGGTAAAATTCAGTCTTGAGAATGGATTATAGTTGCAAATATACATTTAACTAAATCAAATTTATTAACAGAGATTAACAACAGTTAACAATCACACTTCACCAAAGATATGATACTACAAAGAAAGTAAACATTGTTAAACAACATGCCAATACAATAAAATCATGTTAGAAGGCCATCCTCGTTAGCATCACAGCAACCAAGCGGCCATGATAACACAGCAAAGTCCACCCTCAAATCCCACCATCACCTTATTCAAACCACCACCTTCAAATGTATACTCCCTACTTTCACCCCCCCTCCTTATGTTAATATTAAAGACACCCATAAAAGTTATCAACACTCTTCTTCCACTACCACTAACCATAAATACCCCTCATGTTCCATTTAAGAAACCTCTTACTAGCAATAAAGCAACACATGAGCCATAGGACCACCCACACCCACAGAGACAGCAACACCCTTACCCACCAAAACACCAGAAAACAACACCCCACTTAACAAATCATATATACAGCTAGCTCTCAGCAACATCCAACCAAACCAACAAAGCTCCATGCAGGTATAAAACAAACCCATAGCCGCTACACCGCATCAGGAGTATAACATTTCTACCTTACAACATTATTACATTTGCATCTTACTTTTGTCAGTATATATGGATACAAATATTGATTTTTATCCATCTAATATCTCCAAAAGTTACATATGGCACAGCCGAACTAACCCATTTGTTTTGTTTGCACGCAGACATTTCTGTATTTACAGTCCTGTATTTGACATGTGTATGTATGTATGTATGGTTATCCACTCAAGTGTTACTTAGCATTGGAAATAATCTGAATCATAGAGGCTCTTAGTTGTTTGTCTCCGCATTTCATGATCAAGTCCACATACTCCATAGCTTCTGATGGTAATAGGCCTTCCAGGAAAAAGTTAAATAAATGTGAATGACTTACCTTCATTGCCTCAATGCAATCATCAAATACCCTCTTTTCTTCTTCTCCACTCAGCTCCGTTGCCTCTAGCAATGGCAGTACATCTTTCTCCTCCTCAACAAAATGTTCTTTACAGTGCTTCTATACCTCCCCAAAAACACTAGGATAAATCAAATATGAACGAAAATGGCACATAATCAAGCGTATATCCATTTTTCAGGAGAGTAAATTTATATAATACCTGTAATGATTTGAGGCGGGTGGAAAGATTGGAGAGGCCTTCTTTGCAAGCAGGGGTCCCATAGTCCATAACTCCGACGGATTTCATGTCTTCTTTGATGCCATTCATAACCGGCAGGTCCCTTGCATGTTCCTCGTTTGCAGCTTTACATAGTCCTGCAATCGATTATAATTGGAACCATTTTTAGATTACAAAAAAGAGCTCTCTCTATTTAGATTTGATCCAACCAAAATATGAATAAATGATTCTGTTCAAGTTTCAAGCTCCTGCCCATAATCTGAAAATTAAATCTATTCAAATTTATATATAAAATAATTTATACAAAGATATTTTATATATAGATTATGATTGGAATATCGATTGAGAACATGGATTTGAATGCGTTAAAATATATGCTTTTAATAATAAGTTGAGGAAAAACTCTAATGATTTTGTATAAAATATATATAAAATGAAAATTACCTCCAAAATAATTATATAAATTATTAATAATGTTAAAATTTATTATTAAAATAATAAATTATATTAATAATTTATTTTTTATATGTATTGAAAATTATAATATTTGGAAGAATGTTTTAATAATTTTAAAAGTTAAAATTAAAAATTTATTATAAATTCAATTCTATTCCATATAAGAGTAGTAGATGGAATAGATGGTACCTGGATCTGCCCTTTGGAGCAAGGGAAAGACGATTCTCTCCTCCATCTGAGCATGCTCCAACATCACCTCCAGCAATTGAGCGTAATTCTTCTCCAACTTTTTCAGCTCCATCCTCGGACTCCCCACCGCCGGATCTACCGTCTTCCGTTTCCCACGCGTCCGCAAATCCTCCACCCACCTCACCATCCTCTCCAGGTGCCATGTAATGCTCCTGTGCTGCAACCGCGTTACCTTCACCACCAACGGCGTCCTCTCTACCAAATCGAGCCTCAGCGGCGGATGCGGGAACTTCTCCTCTATGAACTGTAGCAGCGTCTCCCGGTGACCCGACACCGTTTCAGACCCGATCTCCAGCACCAGTGTGTCGCCCTCGGTGGGAACCAACTGCAGAGACACGTTCTTGTGAAGCAATGCGAATCTGATGTAGGCGGCGACTGGACTCGAAGCAGAACCGTACAAACAGACGGTGGGTGCCACTGGAACAGGCCTAAAACGCCTGGTGCAATCGCAGGGGGCGATCTCCGCCGTGGGTTTCTTTGACTTAACGAAACAATTCCCCATGATTTTAGGTTTCAAATTAGAGAATAGAAAATGAGGAAGAGGCAAATGGAAAAATAAGAGAGTCAAATAAAAGAAAGCAAAAGTAGATAAAGACGATAATGGCGTTAGTTAAGGAATGGGTTAAAGCATCAAAACGAACTGAAAGTGATAGTAAATGATTAAGGATGAGAAATCAAGGGTTCAATTACTATTCTTTTGGAAAGAGAGTTGTCGGAGAGAAGAAACGGAGATTGAAGTTAGGGTTTTCGATGAAGAAAGCAGAAGCTTGTGTAGCAAGCAATAAAATAGTATATGCTAACGAACTTGTGTATTCCCTCACTTTTTAAAAGAGAGAGATATGATGTGTATTGCTAGGTTCTTCGATAGATGGAGCTGTTAATTTCAACACACTAGATTTACTGCTATAGGAGTAGTATTGAGAGATAAAAATGGAATTGGATAATTGATTTCAACCATCGATTGGAGAAATATTCAATTTTTAAAATCGAATTGTAGGATGTTCTAGATGGTGCGTGGTTGGTACAAATTATTATTCTTTTGGGTTTCAAATTAGAGAATAGAAAATGAGGAAGAGGCAAATGGAAAAATAAGAAAGAGTCAAATAAAAGAAAGCAAAAGTAGATAAAGACAATAATGGCGTTAGTTAAGGAATGGGTTAAAGCATCAAAACGAACTAAAAGTGATAGTAAATGATTAAGGATGAGAAATCAAGGGTTCAATTATTATTCTTTTGGAAAGAGAGTTGTCGGAGAGAAGAAACGGAGATTGAAGTTAGGGTTTTCGATGAAGAAAGCAGAAGCTTGTGTAGCAAGCAATAAAATAGTATATGCTAACGAACCTGTGTATTCCCTCACTTTTTAAAAGAGAGAGATATGAGGTGTATTGCTAGGTTTCTCGATAGATGGAGCTGTTAATTTCAACACACAAGATTTGCTGCTATAGGAGTTGAGAGATTAGAATGGAATTGGATAATTGATTTCAACCATCGATTGGAGAAATATTCAATTTTTGAAATCGAATTGTGGGATGTTCTTGATGGTGTGTCGTTGGTACAAGGAAGACAATGTAATAGAGTGTTGGTACAAATAAACAACTTGAAAGTTATTGTGGCTATAAAAAAATCTTTGTTGAAGATTTCAACCTCAGCAATAACTAGACACATAGCTCAGCTCTTGAAGAATGTGGATAGTTGATCGTTTGAATATGTCTCTAGAGAAAAAAAATGATAAAACTGATCGTATTATCAAGTTGGCGTTTGGCCGAGACGAAAACTTTTAATTATTTGCAATCCCTCTCTTTGATTCTTTCTAGCTTATTGTAAAACTTATTAATCAATTCACAAAAAAATTAGTATAATGATTAATATCTCATTTTTGACAAAAAAAAATATATTGACTCGAATCAAAATATTTTTAAATAAATTATTTTTTGTCAAGTGGTGCATGTTCATAATTGACACATAATTAGTAATTATGACATTAAGTTCCTTTAAATTTAAGAAAGTTTAATTAATATAATTAGATATAATTATGAAATGATTTATTAATAATTTAATTAATTTGTTACAAAATATTACAAAATCGATCAATGAAATGAAAGGGAGGATATGTGGGCAAAGATACCACTCAAAAGGAAAAATAAAGTATATTTAGGAATAAATTTTTAAAATCATAAAAGTTACTAAATAATTAAAGTATTTTTTTAATTGTTTCATAAATAAAAATACTATATCCACTAATTTCATAAAGAATACAAGTTACCATATCTAGGTTTAATTTTGAAATTATTTAATTCACGATTACCGGTATTAATTTAAGAAAATAAAAGAAATGGCTTATTTGATAACAAAATTTAAAAGGTATAATGACATTTTTTTACCTTCTAATTTATTAAAAAAATCATTTTAACCTTTAATTGAGTAGTCCATTGATTTATCAATTGGAAGAAGGCATCTCTTGCCTCATTCCCTAGCCCTTGCAGATCGGGCACACTATGTGCAACTCCCTGATCAGAAGTGCGAACGTTACTATCGACTTCATCTAATACGATACGATTCAGTTCGATTCGATCGAAATGGTTTATCTATATGAAAAACAGAATCAATTCGGATCATAAGGCATCACACTATCACAGGTTATTGTGGCATATATTTCTAGACTCAACACGCGCTACATTCAATCCTAGAATCAACTAACTATATCTATGATACGACTGAATGTAACAGTCATTGTCCAACCCGATCGTCGGGTTCGAGCTATAGGATATCACATACATTGTCAGAGCAACTTTCGTCAAATATACCGTAAATAAATCAATCAAACATACAAACATGTTGTAAACACGTTCTCATTATGATACATAATTAAACGCAAGCCTTAATCAAGCTTACGAAAACTCTTTTATTGACTCGAGCATGAAATAGGACCAAATTGTAAAGTTTTGAAATTTCAAGGTTGACGTCAAGACAGCACTTCCTCTACACTGTGATGTCGTTAAATAGTTTGTCACGTCACGACATCACATGCTGTCGACCAACATTGCGACAAGGAAAATAGCTCGTTGGGACATGAACTCTCTTTTTGGTAAAATTTGCACCATTTAGTACCTATTTCTTTGGTACCTTTCAACTTCACATTTAGTGCATATTTGCACAACCCTTCCAACACAAAAATCATACCATATACATACCAAAACATTGCATTTTACCATTTCAAATCAATCGATCTGACATACTTCAATTTGGCATCAACACATTTTAATTCAACTTGTTCAATTTCAACCTATTTAACCATTCACTTAACCATTCAAAGCCAACTTCTTGCTATGTCATTTCATACTCAAATATGCCATTTTAAGTGCCATTCACATTTTTCAACATGTTACCAAAACATACATATGCAAGTAGGCTTTAACCTTACCAAAATCAAACATTAAAAAAAGAGGTTCAAACTAAAATTATCATTCCAAGATTCACCAATATGTAACATCTATTTACATGACACAAAACCAAACTCAAAATGATTGAAAAACTACCAATTTGAAAACTAATCTCATTTTATATCCCTTAGGACTCTCTTATTGTAGTTGAGAACTAATCTCAGCCATTGATGTAATTCGCTCTATATCATTGGATCTAGAAAAGCTCAACTACAAATAGACCTCCCCCTTCATTTGTAATTATTTCATTATTGAGTTAAAGAATAGTTTTAAGAGCATTTACTCAAACACTTTGTGTGCTATTATTTTCTTGTAGCTTTTCGATTCAATTCAAGTCTCTTTGTTTTTCCGAGTTGCTTCCACTTTATTTCGATGCCTTAGAGAAATTCCTAGTGAATTTTCATTTTCAAGAGTAAGGCTAACTTAGGCTGATTTGAAGCAAAAAAATTGTTTAAAGTCGTGCTGTAACAACCCGATTTTTAACAGTGTCAGAAACAATGGTTTCGAGGCCACAAATTCGAAGAGTGAGTCCGTAAATATTATTAATTAATATTTATGAGTCAAATATAGTATTATAATAAATTTTGAATTTTACAATTTATGCTATTTGAATGAGTAAATAGATTTATGTGGTAAAGCCTTAAAATCAAGTGGTTTTAGAAATGGAGGTATCGGGACCTCGTTTCTGTAAATCGAACTCATAAATATTTTTATTAAATATTTACAGAATGATTATATAGGTGTATTAAATTTTGGTTAAGAAATTTTAACGTTTAAATAATTAATTGAGTAAAAATGCTAAATTGTAAAGATGCAAAAGTTGAATTATATATGTTAAAGGAGTCAAATAGCTATGAAAAGGTGAATGGATGGACTTTAATAGTAATTATATCATAATTAAAGTTAGTGGATATTCTTAAATAAGTTGTATGGTAAATTTCATGAAGTTAAAGGTTATTATTATAAGGGTTAGAAACTTATAATTAAATAATAAATGAATTTAAAACAAAGATGAAACAATGTCATCTTCTCCAAGGGATGGAAGAGCCGAATTTTCCATAGAAAAAGAAACCGAATTTTCTGCCAAGCTTTTATATCATGCATGGTAAGGTTTTTGAGTCTTATTTCAATGATTTTTATGTTTTTAAGATCGTATTAGTTTGATCTAATTAATTTGGGGGTTAAATTTTATAAATACTACATGTTATAAATTGTGCCGTGGATGAACTGAATATGTTTTTGAAGTTTTATAATAGATTGTTAAACTTGGTTGTTAAATAAACATGTTATGTTAAGGGTTTTTAATTATTTTAAGTTTTAGGTGTAACATCCGTGTGTTTGAACCAGATTTGGAATAATGATAAAATAGAATGGAGAATTAGAAATGTTTAGTTGAAGTAAGGAAGGTTAAAAAAATTTAAGGATTAAATAGTAAAGGAGAGAAAATATGAGGGACTAAATAGCGAATTATCCAAATTGAATTTTGAGTTATCATGGGAATTAGATTGATTGAGGAGGGGCAAAAGAGTAATATGGTGGAAGATATTTTTGGAGGAAAAGTTTTGGGCCAAAGTGTAAAGTTGGAAGGCTCAAGGACTAAGAGCGCAATTTTACCATTTTTATTAAGTGAGATATTTTAAGTGAGACTTCTAGAGAAATTGAGAAAAGTTAAAAATCAATTAAAAGTAAAAAATATAAGCTCTTTCATAGTTCAACCGTTCATGCCATTCTCTCTTCCATCCAACTTTTGATTTTATTCCAAATAGGTCTTTCTATCATTTTAAGCCCTCCAAGCTCCAAAATCTCCTATTTTCTTTGAAATTTCTGAAAGAAAAGTATACAAGGGGGTTTGTAGACACCCCAAACTTCTTATAGAATTCATTTTGAGGTGTTAGAGAGCATAGGAATTAAATTAAGAAATTTTGAATTCAAGGGTTAAGGTAAGAAATAGTTAAATTCTCATGACATACATGTATTTTACTATTATTTAGCATGAAAATTATTGAATTATAGCATATAGCTTATATGTGTTTATGTGAAATTGAAGAGAAACAGAAGAGAGGCAAGGATCAAATTGAAGAGAAAGGAAAAGAGAAGAGCAAAGAGTGAAAAGAGAAAGAAATCAGCCTTTTTGTTGTAAGTATTACAGGAGTTTTGAATTATAGTTTAATTTCTCTAATGGTATGTGAATTATTAGCATAAAAATTGTTATATAGGTACCTAATTTGAATGTTTACAAATATAAAATGAAGGGATTAATGTGTGATTTAGTAAAACAGTTTGGACAGAACAGAGGATTAACTTCGAAAATTCACCAAAAATTGTATATAATGAGTTAAGGATCGAATTATATATGTAATTAAAGCTTATTGAGTGTAGTTTCATATTAAAGAAACATTGAAAGAAAAGGAATTGTATATTTCGAGATATTCTAGTTTTTGTGTAACAAGGTCAGAGTAGGTTCGAGTTCCCCTGTTCTGACTTTGAAAAATCATAGAAAAATATAGAAAAATTATTAGAGACTTAAATTTATATGGTTAATTCCTTAATTATTCTATTTTCAATATAAATAGACAGTAACATTATTTTATCTCTGTACTAAAAGATAAATAATTTTTAGTGAACAAAGGTCGAAACTGTCAAGCAGCAGCGAAGGGGTAAATTGAAAGAATTTACTGTACAAATTGGCTAAATTAAAAATTCTGGAAATTTTATGGTAAAAATATGATTGAGTCTAGTTTTATAAACATCAAGCGGATGATAATTTCGAATTCTGTAGCTCGAGATATAAATAATTTAGTGACTGTGACGCAAGTGAACAGCTTTGAAAATATAAATGTGAAGTATTTGATGATGTATTTATGTGAGATATATTATTTATGAGAAGTGATGCTAATTGAGATTGTGCCCAAGTAGACAAATTAGAATCATTGTGATATTAGTGACATGCCATTAAGGAACACTAGAGCGCTCTCTGTTTATCACGTCTCGTGCTCTCTGTTATTAGCACTGTGTGTGCTCTCTGATTAGCACTTTGTGTGCTCTCTGATTAACACTTTGTGTGCTCTCTGATTAGTACTTTGTGTACTCTCTGTTTTGCACTGTGTGTGCTCTCTGTTGCCCAGCACTTATGTGCTCTCTGTTAGTACTTTGGTACTCTCTGTTTGTTCCGTATATCCTAACGGTTCTATGAAAGTCTACTATGGGCTAAACTACAGAAAGTGGATAAAAGTGTAAGTTGTGTCATTGTGGTAAGTTACAGGTTACATGTAAGAAAAGCAAGAAGTATGCATGAGTACTTAAATGATCATTCATTACTTTGTAGTGCTTACTAAGCCTTCACCGGCTTAACGCGTTTATTTTAACGCGTAGGTACAAAAGCTACGAGAAGTGGAAGTCAAGCTAAGGAACCTCTCATCACATCACATCACTATTGGAAGACTTCAGTTTAGGTACATTACTTTTGGTAAAAATGACATGTACAAATGATACTACTATGTGTCTTCATTGGATGGTTATAAATATTGTTTTGGATTACTACGAGTTGAAGAATTGAAATGATGTATTTTGAAAAAAAAAAATTCGTTGTACTCATGTTGAAATCTCCGATACTGTATATAATGCTTCTATATCGGGTTTATACGTGTGAACCGGGTATAGGGGTGTTACATTACGGACTTATTTATGAAAATGGTATAAGTCAAGGAAAATATTATAAAATTGTTATAAATGTGGGCTGTCAAGGATGAGTAGAAAATCGACTAACATGGATTTTCTCCAAAAATGGTAAATTTGTAATATTTGAATTTAAGGGTTAAATTGCATAAAAGGAAAAATGTTAGGGTAATTTTGTAAAATGATGATGGAAGGTTTTAATTGAATAAAGCTGATTATTTAAGTGTCGGTTTGGTATTAATTGAATGAAAATTATTATTTAGATCAAGAAGCACTACGATTGAATTTAAATCAAAGAAAAAGTTAAAATTTTCGGATTAATTGTCGATTCCGTTTTAACAACCGTTTTAATCAAGATAATTTTATATAAGGATTAAATTATTATTGTTATCTTGTATATCATGTTTATAATTATTATGTTATAACTAATTAGATTAATAATTACACAATATTTTGGAAATATAGACCAAAATATGATGTTAATTAAATTGAATGATTTAGTGCTTTATTTTGGATAAAATATTTAAAAAAGAAATTATGGTAAATGAAATGTGTATTGAAAAAAAAGATATAATAGCAAGCAAAATTAAGGTAAGTGGATTTTGGATGCATTATTATGAATAACATGATTAATTATATTGTATTTAATAATCAAAGTGAGTTAATGATGAATTTATGAGCATGTAAATTGCATGAATGGTTATATGAGAATGAAGGTCATGGATACAGATATGAAAAGAGATCCATTTGAGTCTAGAGAATGCTTAGGATACGAATGACATGTCATTAGGAAGTTTATGTATTGGGTGTTGGTCCTAGAGGTCCTACCGATGGTTGAGATCCAACATGTGTTGCGGATTTTCTACAGCTCGTGTGAGCAACATCATGTAGTTACAATCCCGACCCACAACTCGTGTGAGCAAACTCACTTCACAACTCGTGTGAACACTATTGAAAAGGAAAAAGAAAGGTTACATTTACATGAAAAGGTATTTTGAGTATCTGATGTTATTTGAAAAGGTTTAACAAGTAAGAAAAGGTCAATGGAAAGGCATGTATAAAGACTTAATATTCATATGATATGGAAAGATGAATATGCATATACGAAATGAAAATGGATGATAACTTATCATGTGATGGACAAAATATGCATGGAATCTATTTCTTAATAAATGTTTTGTTTTATAAATGTTATGTTTACTTATTATCTCTTAATTATACGAATTTAAAGAGAAGAATGTGTAATGGACATAGGTATGTGTGATGGATGATGGATGATGGATAAAGTTTAAATGTTTATCATGTTTATGCCATGAGTTACTTGGGATTATATATAATTATATATTCACTAACCTTGTGAGGTGATGTGTATAGGAAAGAAAGTTTGGCATAAGACATAAGGAGAGTAGGTTTGGTTGTTTAAATTAATATGTTCAGTAAGTTTCTCTTATACGAATTTACTAAGCATTAAATACTTACGTAATCATTTCCTCTGTCTTATAGATTATTGGAAAGCTTAGTCGATTGGAATCTCGTCGAAGTATCGTCACACTATCTATTCGACATGTTGGTATTTATGGTTATTTTGCTTAATAGTTATAAATGGTATGTAATAGGGTTGAAGTGTTATTCAAATGGAATTGCTTGTCTTGAGTTGTGTCAAGCTTGTTGTGGTTAATAATGTAAATGTTGGCATGTAAATAACAGATGCAAATATGGGTGAATAAACCCTCATGCATACTCCATAAATACTAGATAGTATATGGTATAATGACATGTTTTGGAATGATTGGCATAGGATTAAACTAGAGCCTTGAATGGCATATCAGTTAGATACATGTTGAATGATTTATGACATGTTTTAGGTGATTGAGAAATGTGCTTTAGACATGAGAAAGTACCTATAGGTGGTATTGCTTGATGGGTAAGAATTGATGTTAGAAATGGATTGGTTTAAGACAATTTGTGCTGCACATGGTTTGGGACACTGACTGTCACATGGTCGTGTGCCACACACGGTTACCATACACGACTGTGTGCTTTATATGTTTTCGATGCAGGTTTTACACGATCAGGCACATGGCTTGCGACACAACCATGTGACCCTATTTTGAGTACCCACACGAGATAGGACACGATCTTGTGCCCCTATCTCTCAAATTTTTTAACTTTTTTCTAAACTTTTTTATTTGTTTTAAATTAGTTCTTATTTAATTCTAAACTCTTTTTAAGACTTCAAAAGTCGATTTAAAGCCCAAATGTATATGTTTGATATAAATATGTATATGTATGTTTAAGTTAGATTATTATGGTATTTTGAAGTTAGACGTTTGTGTTGATCGGTAATGTTTCATAACCTTAATCTGACGACAGAGACAAATTAGGAGTGTTACACGTGTAGCTTATCAGACTTAAGTTCTACTCCCGTGACATATGGTGATTGTAAAGCAAGTGCTAAGGTTTTTGTGGGATGAGTTTTTGGGCTTAGCCTTTGGGCTTCTTTGTTGTATTTCTCTCGGTGCCAGCACTGGCTTGATTTTTTTAAAATGAGTTATTTTTTGAAAAAAAAAAAAAAAAGAGAAGGCAAAATATAGTTGGGTTTTGATTTTGAAATGGAAGCTAAAAAGAAAATTGTGGAAATAAATGGCTGTATTATGGCGGTCCTTTTCTCTTTATTCTCCTCTCCATCTTAGCGTCCCTCCCAAGCCCATTTCTTCGTATTCCTCTCCATCCTCCTGTACTTGCTCTTCCTCCTCCATGGAAGCCCCTCCTCAAGGTTACAGGAGAAATGTGGGTATTTGTCTCATCAATTCCTCCAAAAAGGTCTTTAATTTACTACCTTCTATTTTTCTTTTGTGGGTTTTGTATTATGATTAATTTATTCATTTGACACTCGCCTTTTCTTTTTCTTTCCTTCATTTTTGTAGATTTTTTCTGCCTCGAGACTAGATATTCCCAGTGCTTGGCAAATGCCTCAGGTTTCCCTTTCGTTGTGATTTTATTTCTTTCTATTTTTCCTTTTTTTTTTCTTTCTAACAGTATTCCTAGTTAATTGAACTGGATTTGATTATAGCTATGGCAGCAATTGTTGTTGTTGTTGTTGTTGTTGTTGTTATTAATTTAAGAAAAGAATTGTTTGGACTGAGGGGAGGGGAAGGAAAGATGGAGAAGGGGGAAACCCTCGCCTTATTTGGGTAAATTTTGAATTAGGAAGGAAGCAAGGGGAAAAAGTCACTTTCTTTCATTTGATTCCAAGGTAATTTTATTTTAAAAAAATTTTGCAGGTGATTTGCCTTCACTTTATTTCGTTCACATTAATAGACCTTTAGGTGAGGACCCCCTGAGACAGTGCTCTGTATCTATTACTATTGCTCCATTTACTTGAGTTCTGATAAGTGAAACCATAATAAGTTTATGAAATTTTATGGCATAGCCGTCTCCTTGGTGATTACAATGGATATTGGGCTTCTGTGTTCAATATGAATTCTCTAGGCGCTCTCTCCTCTTGGCTTTGTCTCATTTCTATCTCATCATCATTCAAATTTGTCCACGGAGCTCCACTACAATGGAAGTTGAACCTTTTGAATAATGAGCTGTATCGTGCAGTTATCCTCACTTCGAAACTTCTGTTTCTATAGGATCTGTTTTATGAACATAAAATTTTACTCAAATTTGCATTACATGATATTTAATGATGTACAGGGTGGGATTGATGACAATGAAGATCCAAAAGTTGCAGCCCTCAGAGAATTAAAGGAAGAAACAGGTGTTAGCTCAGCTGAAATTCTCGCAGAGGTTTGTTTTAAGACATCCTTTGTTTTTTCTTCTTAAGAATTGCGTAGGTGTTTTGTTTTATCCTGCTAGCATTACTAGTGGAAGAGGCTACTAAAACCCTCACTTCGAAAAGGGGGGGGGGGCAAGTGCTTTACGATTGCATTTTTTATATTGTGGCTGACTGAAATAAATATGAGTTGGACTTCCTTGTATATATGTTAAAAGGTGTCGGACACTGAAACACAAGGGAGAAAAACAGATTCCACTAAAACATTTTCTCATTGTTCCTCTAACTACTACCTACAAAAGCACATAAACCCTAAGTTTTCTTTTAACTTACATATACACCAATTATTTCAGTCTGCCACAATATAAGAAGGAACTACAATCATTTGTTTCTTAGCACATAAACCCTCGTGTTTCAATGTTCAACACCTTTTAACATATATACAAGGAAGCCCAACTCATATTTATGTTTAAATTTTCACTAGTAGCTACTGTGTTCATGAGTTTTACTATATTTGTGATCCATCCATTTTATTGCTTTGCATACGTTATTGAGATTTGCTTACTCCCTTTTTTTCAAATTCTGTTTTTTTCTTCTCATTTTTGTATTACCTGGAGTGTGTCCATTTATTGGTTCTGCCATGCAGGTACCTTATTGGCTGACATACGACTTCCCACCAGAAGTCAGGGAAAAACTGAAACATCAGTGGGAATCAGACTGGAAAGGTCAAGCTCAAAAGTGGTGAGTGCTTGAATCAGCCTTAACGTACATATTTTGCACCACATGGACTGGAAATACAAAATATTAAGTTGGCTGTATTAGGTTTGTTGAGAATGAGGCAACTCGTAAATGGTACACTTTATCAACAATGTTTCGATAAGCCCCAATGTCCATATATATATATGTAGTAATGTAACTACACACACAGCATGCATGTGGCCATGCATTTTTTCTGTGTCGCTTTCTGTCTTAGACAACCATCATAAAGCTTAACCTTTGATGAGTGAAGTTAGATTAGACCAATCATTCCATTGCATCTTGAATTGGATTTTGGTAGAGAGCAGAAGCAAGTTGGAACCTGGCAGCAGCTTTCCAAGTTTATTCCATAGTTATATAGTAGATGCATGATGGCAGTGGTTTCAAAAATGAGATGTTCAACTATTGATATTATATTCCCCGTTTGTTTGATTTTCGATGCCATGTGAAATAACAAACAGGTTTCTCCTTAAATTCACGGGGAAAGAAGAAGAAATCAATCTTCTGGGTGATGGGAGTGAGAAACCTGAGTTTGGTGAATGGTCTTGGATGGCACCAGAACAAATAGTTGAGCATGTGAGTACTCCACTACTCCTTAAGTTAGCCCTGCCATTAGAGGCAGATTTTGGCTATTGAATAGTTTATTTGCTCATGTTGTTTCAGGCAGTGGATTTCAAGAAACCTGTTTACAAGAAAGTTTTGGAAGTTTTCACTCCCTACCTCCATTGATATTTGCAAACATCACCATTTCTAATGTGTTGAGATCATAGTTGGATACAATAATTTGGATTCAGAGTCAGGACTGAGCACAATTACTACGGTTTGATGGTAAGAGGTTAATTCTTACTATCTGTAAAATAAATGCTCCATGAATTTTGGAATCTAGACCTTGGCCAGGTTGGTTTGTGTTTATTTTACTTGACTTGGATGTATAAGTTTTCTTTTCAAGTTCTTCCAAGAAATTAGAAAGTCATTGGAGTTTCATATCTCCATACTCAATACTTATGTGGGACACAAATATTGAATATGGGTACGTCAAAAAGAATTAGAGTTGGAACAACATAGGTTCATATAATCACCTTTTAGAAGTGAAATCCAGTAGGTCCATAATTCGAGTTCTTATGTCTACGTCTTTAAACTATGTTATTTTTATTTCATATTTTGGTACTAAAAAATGGGCTGACCCAAAAAAAAATTAATATTTATAAAACAACCTTGATTGAAAAACATCCATTTAAATGACTTGAAATAAACGGTAAATTTGGATCTTGGGAATTCAATGGTCGGTATCATCTTGTATTTTGATCCTATGATTGCTTGATGATTGTACTAGAGTTTAAAATTTTGATTTTTCTTTTTATTTTAGGAGTTTAATGGTTGGGGTTAGGGTATTTTTTTCATATCGTATTATATTGGTACACGTTTATATCAATATTTAAATAATAATAATTGTTGAAACCATCCCTTGTATTTTGAAAACGACGTGTTTCGAAAATTATTTTAAAATCAAAAAATAATGGGAGTAGTCTTCAATCTTTTATTCGGTGTAATTGGAACATTACAAAATGTTTTAAAAACCGTTTTGTAAACATGTAGTTCTTCGAAATTCGAAAAAATAGATTCGGGAGTCGGTTACGCATTAGGAAGGATTAGCGTCTTCATACGCTTAAAATTGGTACCGTATTGATTATTTTCGAGTCTTAATTTGTAACATTTAAAAGCTTGAATAAAGTTTAAAATACGATCTTTGAATGCATGAGTTAAGTTTAAAAGAGAACGGGTTTGTTTAGAAATCCCGTTAGTTCAAAGTGATTTAAGAAGAAAGTTACGTTCAATGAGTTAGGACATGATATTTTAAGATCTAGAAATAACAAGTTTTCTTTTGTAAAACTTTTTTTAAAATTTTTGCGAAAAGGATATTCGATTATCTCGATTTGAAGAAAGGTTGCATTTAGTAAGTTAAAATGCAATATTTCAAAATCGAAGATAAGGAAATATTGACTGGATTAAAGCGTTAAAGGCGAGTTGATTATGCGACATAACGATGAACACGCTACTTTTAGTGTTTTCGAAGTAACCCCTTTTAGAAGTAAGGAACAATATCACCACATTGATGTTCTGGACAAGTTAATTACGGAGGAATTTAATATCAGCAGTGCCAAAAGAATATGTAGTGACATCTAAAAACAATTTCCCACCTGAACGTGACCACAAAGTTGAAGCTAATGTTTGTGAGCTCAGACATGGTTGGCAAATGAATCTTTGGATCTAACCAATAGGACGATCCCTATTTTCAAGCCATCGATTGAAGAAGCTCCGATGCTGGAGTTGAAACCATTGCCAACGTATCTGAAATATATTTTCCTTGGTGATAATGATACATTGCCAGTAATTGTCAGCGTAAGTCTTGATGCATGCCAATAAGAGAAGTTAATTGGAATATTAAAGTAGCACAAGAGAGCCATAGCCTAGAGAAATACAGATATCAGAGGCCTTAGTCCCTCCTTCTACATGTATCAAATTAGGCTGAAAGATGAGGGAAAACAGTCAATTAAATAGCAACGTAGATTAAATGAGAAAATGAAGAAAGTTATGAAGAAAAAAAATCATCAAATGGCTAGATGCAGGTATAATCTACCCAATCTCTGACAGTACATGGGTGAGCCCGATCCAATGTGTGACAAAGAAGAGCGGCACCACGATGGTAAGCAATGATAAAAATGAACTAATCCCTACGCGCATTGCTACAGGTTGGCGAGTGTGCATGGATTACCATCGTTTAAATGCTGCCAGAAAGAAAGATCACTTCCCACTTCCATTTATTGATCAAATGCTGGATAGGCTAGCTAGTAAGGCCTATTACTATTTTCTTGATGGATACTCTGGCTATAAACAGATAGCAATCGCACCGGAGGACCAAGCAAAGACAACTTTTACTTACTCGTTTGGAACCTTTGCTTTCCGTTGAATGCCATTTGGTTTATGTAACACACTAGCCACATTCCAAAGGTGTATGATGGCCATCTTCCTTGATATGATCGAGGATTCGTTGGAGGTATTTATGGACAATTTTTCTATTTATGGTCACAATTTTGATGAATGCGCTGACAATTTAGCCAAAGTATTGAAGCGATGTGAGGACATCAATCTGGTGTTAAATTGGGAAAAATACCACTTCATGGCAACTG
The DNA here is from genome assembly GCA_039519145.1 of Kokia cookei. Classification (NCBI taxonomy): domain Eukaryota; kingdom Viridiplantae; phylum Streptophyta; class Magnoliopsida; order Malvales; family Malvaceae; genus Kokia; species Kokia cookei. The sequence goes on from CM076903.1 coordinate 37,972,369, forward strand.
AAGGCATTGTCCTTGGCTATCGTATCTCTTGTCAAGGCATTGAAGTTGATAAAGAAAAGGTAGAGATTATTGAAAAACTACCCCTAACTACTAACGTCAAGGGAATAAGGAGTTTTCTCTGTCATGTCGAATTTTATCGACGCTTCATCTGAGATTTCTCCAAAATAGCAAAACCTCTCTGCTCCTTGTTGGA